>VXBJ01005283.1:725767-829634 GCA_013400055.1 Nycticryphes semicollaris
GATACATGAATGAAGGATTACCCAAAAAACGCTTTAGGGTCTTTATAGAATGGCAAAATGTTTGTAAAGTTAATTGACTTCAATCAAAAGACTGTAGGCTGGAGAAACTTTTATTACTGTGAAAGCACATGCTCAGAAACAGAAGAATTGAAAGGGTTTGGAGGAAGTCTCCAAGCTGAAGTATTAGAATGTCAGAAGACACTTTCAGTTTATATCCACTGCTGAAAAATCACTGCCAAGAAAGACTGCAATTCAGAAACATATCTTCCAAAGCTTAACAAATCAATTTCCAAGCTTCTATTGATGAACTTAGTTTAAAACACCACTATCACAGTGTAAGTAAACAGATTTGGTTAAATTAAAGAGTGTTGTCCAATATTCACATGTGGTATAAGAACTAAATATTTTTTTAAGGACTGAAGGGGCTTTTGTTGATTTTCTGTTGGTTGGAGGTGTTGTGTGCCATTTTATTTTATATTTTTTTTTCAGAAAGAAAGAAAGAAGTTAGTTGGGTATTTTCCTATCAACGTTAACCATACTTGGTCAAACATTTATGAATTGTACATAGAATTCAGAGCTTCAATACAACTCAAAAAAATAACACATGTATACACAAATTATAGCAATGGAAGTTGTACAGATAGAACATCACTGCTGAAGCAGGCAGCAATGCACAGACAGCTGAGAATGTCAACATATTCACTCTAGGTACTATTAAACATCATCCAAAACAGACTGGTGATTTTTATAGGTACTGCAAAATGCAGCATTCAAGAAGAAATCAAAGCAGACAGTTGGAGAAAGAGAGGCTTTAGAAAGGAAAATAGGTATTTTATCCATACACCATGTGACACGTGGTGTCACAACAGGTCCCACAGGCTCTACTCAGTTACTTCAAAGGACCTCAGTAATTACTTCAAAGGACCAGAGCAGATTTTCTCCCTGAAGAGCAAGAGACATTATTCCCATCATCTCAGAACTAGTTATGCCTCAACTGGAGAAAGTACATTCCATATCAGCACTGTGCTTTAAAAAGATAAACTGGAACAAGTTCAGGAGTGCAACACGAATTAAAACAATTTTGGAAAGGCATGCTAAAATGAAGAGGTTTTGTGGTGTTCTTTTAAATAAAAAGGCAAACAAAAATATCAATAAGGTATGAAAAATTACATTCTAAGAAGTGATTAACTACTTTTACATATTGTCAAATGCGGCACTGACATAAGAAAAAACAGGACAGAATGTGTATTAAATACTGTCAAGGACTTCCAGAAAGGCAACATAAAGCCCTACAAGAAAATTTATAAGAACCTATGTATACATAAAACAGAAGTAACATTTGATAGAGAAAAAAAGATGTAGGGCAGAAGAAAATATGAAAACCAACTACTTATTGAATCCATCCTCTCTGTTATTACATGTCATATTCAGTTTTCGTAAGTCTGCTAATGATCACAAGGCTATTTTGACCTAAGATTACCTTACTCCACAGATTTTCACACAGACGTTTCCTGGCTGTAACAGCACGATTAACCCACTAATTATTCCACACATCATTTAAATGGAATACAAGAAACAGAATCCAAGCAAGTCTCTACAGTATCAATGGTGTTTTCTTGCCTAACTGCTAATCCTCCAATTTCCAGTTCTTTGGAGATCCCACAGGAATTCTAGGCAAAGTGATTCTCAACCAGCTAGGAAGGACTGTTTGCTATCTGTTCATGTATAATATATATTCATGTATGTACACACACATCTGTTTTGAAGAACAAAGTGTTTAGTCCATCAAAAAGAAATCCTGATCTGTTTGCTTGGATTGCTGTATCAAAAAATATTAAAAAAAATATCAGAACAAGATTGGCAAACTTAACACATATCACAAATAAGCAGGAAGCAAATTAGGACAAAAAGCATGCATGAAGTCTTGAGGAATGCTGGAACAGGGCATTTCCAAAACTCAAAGCCTGAGGTGTTAATGCAAGAGCTCTTAATAAGAGATGTCTTTCCAAAAGGATCTTGTTTCTTGCATATTAAGAAATAGGTGCCTTCTGCAAGTAGGTTAACAGAGCCATACCAATGTTTTAGGAACTGCTTAGGAAAAAAAAAAAAATAATCAAGCCTATTTTTAGCTAGGAGCCTTTTACACTACATGTGCATTTACTCTAAAAAAAAAATGCTTAAAAGGTTGAAATAATTAATTATAAGCTTAATTGATAACAATTCTGAAACTATGACCAAGTACAGAATTTCTCAATTCCACCCCTCATTCTGGTGATGGAAATACATTTCTGGTATAAATCAACAGCAGAACTAGCCTAACACTTCAAACAGAATTGCAACAATTTTTAAAAGAGCACTTTTTCATCAGTCATTTATTCCAAAAACGGGTAATCAGACTTTTCTTTCCTCACAGACTAGGGACATTATTTGTGGCACCGGAATAGGAAAGAACACATTAAGTGCTGACAATCTGCAGAAGGATTTAAAAAATAACACAAAAAACCAAAACAACCCACACGCTCTTACCATGACTAAATGTGGTCTCTTAAAATTTGCCTGATACTGAAATTAAGTAACTGTAAAATTGGGCAACTAGAAGTCAACCTCAAAATTACAGATTCATAGAAATTATGGTTGGAAAAGACACAGTAGGTCATCCATCCCAGGCCATTTCCAAAACATTACAGTTTTCAAGACAGTCATACCCTAAAAGGCTTGAGAAGCTCTCCAGCACAGTCCTGCGAAAAAACAGGGAACTTTTCATGGATCATGAATACGTAAGCCACTGCATTTCAGTAGCTTTTTTCAACAAGTTGTTATTCCTCAAATCATACAATAATTTAGGCCAGAACTCAAACCAGCAGGTCATACAATCCAAGCTCCTGCTCAAAGAAGCATTAACACTGCGTTCAGATCAGGTTGCCCAAGGCTTCCTTCTCTGTGTCTGGTAAAAATGCATGATGAATATAGTCAAAATACAGACACTGAGATGCTTGCAATCTTTTCTACACCAAATGAGGTCACCAAAGCCTGACCATCAAATTAAAGTGGGTCATGAGAACTTCAGGAAATGCACTTACCTAACAGACATACCAAAATCATGGTTTTATACACAGGAAGACCAGAAGCCATTCAAAAGGAAAAAGACAGGAAAAATGTAAGCTGGGGAAAAAAAGCCCCTTTTCCCCGTTCCAAAAGTTAGGAAAAGGAATGATGTAATTCCACCAGAAATCCCAATGTTCTTCATATCAAGAAGGCAAAAGTGGTAGAGACTAAACAGTGAATTAAGAAGGATTCTTCATTCCCTTAAAAGTCTACCTCTGGTTAGAAAGCATTCAAATTAATCAAGTCTTGATCTATTATTTTGATAAATCAAATATAAATTTGCCTCGTTAACACAGACAACTAATTTTGCCAGGTACACTCAACTGGACAACATACTACCTGGCCTGTAACCTTGAGTAAGTTGCTAACTCACTTGCAGAACTTGGTACATCTTACAGGAACAACTTACAGAATATATTGCTGTCTGTTCATTTTGTCAAAACAGTATGTGTGGAGCTGGCTGAGGGTGGGGCTGCCGCATTTGTATTTCTGGCAAACACCGCTGGTGGTTAACCCCTACCTATGACAACGTATTGGTTTTACTTGTATGTTTATGCTTACTAAATGACTCAATGTGTTCAATCTAGGACAGGCTTATTAGCCGTTTCTTTACCGGACATAACACAGACCACATTATTTAAAGAATAAGTCTTTGGTCAAAACAGCAAGCTCCAAAAACACTATCCAAAATAAATATGAGATTTAAAAAACAACAAAAAAAACAACAAAAAAAACCCAAATAAAATTTAAAAAGTGGTCATTTCAACAGTGTATATAGTGGCAATACCTTTGTGATAAAGAGCAAAACAGATCATAAATTTCTGTATCACAAAGTTTTAAGCAGCTCACATGGCTCTTCTGCCAAAACTCTAAGCATCTCCTAGCAGTTTTAAAACATGAACAAGGTTTCTTCTTTATACTCAGCTGGTAAGAGGCTTTTCTCCTGATCTACACTAACTACAGCTAAAGGACAAACACATGGCATCTTAACAACATCTCTACAGGACTTCTAAGAAAGTCTCTTAACTAATTCTTTTCCACAGCCCAAGTAAACCAATACAACTGAATATATTCAAGCAATCACAGAATAACTTTAGTTTTGGAAACATCTCAGAAGGACACCTGATGCAAGCGCACCTTAGACATGATATCAGGTTGTTTAAGGCCACATACGTCAAGTTTAGAATACCTGCAAGGACTCCAGTCTAACAAGGTGACAGCAGTTAAACAATAGAGCAGATACCCAGAGAATTTTCTTTTCCTATTCACATTTGTCATCTATTCATGTATCCATTTATTCTGAAGAGTCTCCAGAAAGAATCAACACTTAAAAAATGAGAACACCACATTAAGGAATGTGACAATAAGAATCAATGATTGATTTACACAAAATAGAGTATGCAAAAAAAAAAAAAAATATCAATAGCTATGTTTTTTTCTATCAGCTCCTACAGTGAATTTAAAAAAATGCCAAAAAACCCCACCCACAAAACCAAACCACAACCACCTTTACCCCCCCAAACAACCAATAACAAAATTTATTTTACCACTTAGTCCTTTTCTCAGGAGAAGCCCCCTGAAGCAAAAGATCCAGATCCTGTAAGAAACATGTAAGATTCTATACCCTGTGATATTTCTTACCTAGCTTCACAAGTAATTTTGAAATAACACTACTTACATGTAATAGTGCTGTACATAATAAAACAGCAGTAGTGTTTCTACCAGTTTCACAGAACAAGAACATCTTATGCAACCTGCAAGAGTTCTATAACTGCCTTTCCTGTATTTATTTTTAAAAATGCTTTTTAAAACAATTAATATATTGAGCAATGAAATACAGCATATGGTTAAACACCAATAAATATATCAATATAACAGTATAAATACTTATAAGCATCATAAGTGTGCAAAAATTTTCATCAACTGCATAAAAATCAGAAAAAACACAAAGTTTCTCCTTTATATGAATAAAGTCCTTATTAATTAAACTAGAATAAAAATATTCTTTACAAATCATATTCTTGTCTAAGAGGTACTGGGCTAATATGACCAAAACACTCTGAAATTCATAAATATATGTATTAAGACAATCCACAAAATCGGTTCCACAAAAATTTGTGGTTTAGAACTTATGGGTCCTCTTCAGCATACACTTCTGGCATTTTTTAAAAGTGCTTAAGGCAGGAAAAATCAATAAAGTGCAAATGCCAAGTCCATTTCACTTCCCTTGATTAGATACAGCTTCACAAGAAAAAGTGAGAGACAGCTCCAACAGAAAAGGCAGGTACCAGTTTTCGAATTAACCTAATACTTAGGAGAGAAAAAAGCCTTGTGTGGAAAATGCATTCAAGAACTGGCAATTCCTCAGACATATCCTAAAAGAAACTAGAAAACTACCAAGACCATGTTGTGTAAAATCTGATCTCTGAAAAGCAATTATTAAAAAATGCATTTGTAAAAGGTACAGCACACTGAAGTAATTTACAATGTTATTCTATGAGTAACAAAAGGATATAGCCTGTGAGCAAAAGAAATTGGTAATGGGGATTAAAAGGTGCAATGTATAGTTAGAAACTGCATCATTTTTATTCGTTGTTCCTGAACTCTATGTATATGTAAAATCACCAAATATATGATGTGCTTTTATGTATAGGAAAGCATGGATACAAATTGGGAGAGAAGTGCTTTTTCCTAGATCAATAAAAAGGTGTGAATCCTAGGCCAACATCTAAAATACTACACTGCTTGTGATTCAGAAATAATTGCAGAGGTTGACTTCAGAGTATTTCCTGAGGTAGAGGTCTACCACATACATGTAGCATTTTTGTTTCTATACCAGACCACAACCCATGGACCACATGGGGATTCCATGTGTAACCAAAAGTACTCAGAGGATAGCATCATTCAGAATAAAAAAAACTTTGTAAGTATCATAGTGGTATTTTTAGCACATATTTTCAATTAAAAGGCTGGAGAAAAGGTCTGTGTACTTTGGCTTCCAAATGTCTTGGTCAATGATCTATCTAGGTACAGGAAAAAAAAAACAAAAAAACCCAACAACTCTAACAATATAAATATGAATTTAATAGCAGAGGGTTACCTATTGACATGAGTAATTATAGTAACATATGTACTTCTTGACCAAAGACCTTTTCTTGTTACTAGAACACGGAATCAAAAAAATAATGAATCACACAGTTAAGTAATTTTTTTTTTTTTTATCTGACATCTCTCTATAAATTTTCGCTATTACAAATATCTTTTTCCTTCATAACTACTGTGAAAAGTCTGGCAAAGCTGATAAAATTCAAACATTCTGTGCTTTCTGAAAGAAAAAACCCTCCCCTCAGCAAGACTTCTACCCATCTGTGCCCCCAGAAACACTCAAGAAGTAGCTTGAATTAAACTGGAATGAACATTTGTTATGCAAATATAGACAATACAATAGATCTATGATTAATCAACATCAAGTCCAGATCAACAATCTCTGTAACCTTTATTCAGAATTTTGCTAATCAGAAGCCCTGGAAATTAGTTTTTATTCTACAAAAAAAAAAAAAAGGTAAGAAAAATGTGACTTGTCATCTGCTAACTAGGTCACAAACATCAAACATCAGCCCCTGAAATGCCTGAGCAAAAATGACCACAGTAGGCTAAAAACTAATCCCCATATTTAAAGTATTCTTACTGTACTAGCAGACATAAAATTGGACACAGTCCTCCAAAAGACAAAGCCAGGGTGTTCTCAGAGTTGCAGAGGGTTTAGGACAAAAGGACAAATTAAGATCCATGGGACAAAAGTAGGAACAGTGAAAATTCTGACCAGATATTAGAACAGGCTGCCCACAGACATTGCGGATTCTTCATCCTTAAAGACATTCAGAACTCAACTGGCTCTGAGGCCTCTGTTCTAACCTTCAAGCATAGATGTAGAGGCTATAAAAAAAGTGAATCTACCTTTGAGGTTTTCCTTCAGATGACCTGTACTAATAACTACCAACCCAAGATCATTTTAGGACTGGGTTTACTAGTGACAAGTGAACCAACTTCAAGAGAGAAGCATGAGAGTACCTCTAGAAATTTTTGCTGTGGTAGGAAGGACAAAAGTAGCAAAAACCTAATAAAGTATTTTTATCATGAGTTCCAAGAAAAAGTTTCTTACATAAATCTGTGTACTCAACAGAGACGTATCTTGAAGAAGGCTGAGGTAAATGCAGAATTAAGAAAAAAAAGTCTTCACAAGAAAGAAAACTTGTATGGGGATGTTTCTTCTCTGGAAATAATAGAAAACTTAGTTAATTCATTAATTTGTTCAAAACCATCCCTATAAATCATTAAATTCCATGATTTCACTGTGAATATGGAATCAGTAAGCTATCTACAAATAGCATTTTTTTTTTTTCAAAAAGGAAAGTTTAACATTTCATAATGAATAAATAGCTTTTAGAGACAGTTTTAGTAGTCTCAAACAATTTCTTCCTCTTGGTCTTGATAGATACAGTGTTTTGCTTTTCAATGCTTCTCTTTAAAAAAAGCAGAATATCTGCTGCAGACAATTTACTTCACTGGGCAACCCAACTATATGCTCCATTTTTGTTCAGTGCTTATTCATGTAACACAATCTTTTTATTTGGCAGCAAAGAAATTAATGGTACAAAAACCATCCACTGTTAAGGGCTTGGGAATATTAAGACAAACAGTGGTCTATAAAAGAATCTATAGTCTGGGTTTGATAAACTTAAGCAATGGAGGATTTAAAAGTGAAATAAAGGGTCACGGATATTTCAAATGCATTTCTACTTAAACTATTAGTAAGCTTCAAGACCTTAGACTATCAATTAAAATACTTCTCTATTCTTTTCTGTTAATATCCAGTATTCCTAGATGCAACATTCCTTTTGCTTGCAAATCACACTACTATGTTTTACTAGAACTTGGAAAGAGGTGTCTGTATGATGAAGAGGCAAGCTTTTCAAAAATAGTTCTGCCTCAAGGGAACTTTGTCACAGAATTCAATATCTGAAAACAGAGGGTTTGATACAATCTTAGAGCATCATAGCAACAAGTTAACATGACATGTCAAATGAAAACGTAAGTCTTTAAATACATGCTCATATGTATGTGCGGTAACTTGTACAAATAAATGTCACTAATGCTAACAAGAGATGAGTGCTCAGGTCCCTACAATTTAAGAAAGAATATACCCTTTACAGAAAAAAAGAAAAGAAAAAAAAAAGGAGGTGGGTGGGTGCGGGGCCTGGTATTGGTCTGTTTGTTTTAAAAAACAAGAAACAGGGTAAGGCTAGATTTTCAGCATGATACACTGCCTAGGAAAATTTGGTGATGACTGAATCACTGATCCCAAAAACCAACACTACTTCCACCCGAAAAAGAATCTTTCATGTAAAAAAAAATAGCTTAAAAATTCAGTATATCACCTTGATATAAAGTTAAGATAACTTTTCCCCTCAATTAGAAATAAAATAGTAAAAGTCAAAATATAAAGGATGTTCAGTAAAACTGGTAGTTAAATATTGTGAAAAGCATGTTGTTTTCCTTTAACTTGCGCATAGACAGTTTGCAAAAACTACAAAATGCCAGCGTTTACAGAATATTATTATATCTTTATGTTAGAAAACCTGACAGGTGACCATGAAAAAACATACCTCTAGAACATGGTAACTATTATGAAAAACATGATGTGATACCAATAACACTAAATAAATAGTATTCCTTTATAATTACTGAACATCTAATAGACAGGAAGACTCACTTTTCCAATTAATAAAACTCCTTCCCTCAGCTTCCTCCAAACCCTGAAAGTACAGTACTTCTCATAGGGACACGGCACTAATTTGAGGCAAAAATAATATATTAAACCACTTCTCTAACATGAGAGTATATTATCAAAAAGCATAAAAATTATGTCTCAGATTTTAAGGTCTTCATGATTTTACACATCTCAGTTGCTAGCCTTGAAACAGAACACCTTAAATAACTGTGATGATATTCTGCTCCCCCACAATCACCTACTAGAAATTCAGTTTCTGTGGAAGTTTAATCCAAACACTGAAATAAAACATGACTGTTCATTCTAAAAACTTTTAATCCTTTGTTTTACAAGCTCTGGATATACTGTTAGAAGCAGAAAAGATGAGGCATTATTCCTTCCTATGTGGAAAAAAGAATGCATCACCATTGCACCTTTTTGTCCAAGTTGATTCCTTATATCCACCATGCACTTCTAGAATACTCCTCTTCTCTCAAAACTTTTGACAAAGATGGGCAGGTACTATCATGCCCATTTCAGAAAGAGAAAGACATTTTCTCAGAGGTCCCATATCCAGCAAGTTACTAGGACATTTAAGTATTTTAAGTACCAAGTATGTGATAAGAGCATTGATGTTAAGAATATTACTTCTCAGTTAACAAATAAGCAAAAATTATTTCTCCTTCAAGAGGAGTTAACACTCTCCTCACCCTCAAACAAACAGACAAGATACCAGCCAGAGACAAGATACCAGCCAGACTCTCTACCCACCCTACAACCCGTCCAATTTTATCTCCTTCCCTAGCTAGCCTACACAGGTAGGCAGGGAGCATGCCAGGCATGCCCTAGAAGCACAAACCTAATTATTTTCTTTTCCAAGATCTGCACTACTTCTCCTCAATTCTGTTAGCAGCTAAAATATCATCATATATCAAGGCTTAGCACACACATCCTTCCAGAAATGGAAAAAAACCCACATTCTGCTATGCCACCAAGCAGACATTGATTATCTCCAAAATGTCTCTGTCTTCTACTTCGCAGCCACAATGCCACTGATTGCAATGTGGTACTAGAGGAGTAAGGGCACCCATCTCCATACTACACTAGCATGCGTAAACACAAAACTAGATAATTCATAAAACAAGCATTGCCTCACAGCTAAAATGCAGAATAAATTAGATGCACAAAATTTAGGAAGTATAGGCAATATATGCAGACAAGCCTCTATTCACCACAGAGTGTACATAATCCCAAATGCTCCACATCTTCCTAGTCTAAAACAAAGTAATTGTTCTTTCTCCCATGTAATTCACTTTAAATCACAATTTTGGATATCCTCCAAGACCTTTACTAAACTGGAAATAAATGCATGCCCTTGGAAATAAAATCACACGTAATAGATATTCATTCTAAAGTATAAAACTACAATGTATATAGAATACATATACAAGAACAAAATAATAACAAACTGTAGTGAACTTGTATATAATATACTTGAGAATTCATGGAATTTTTGAAACCGGCACTGTTTAAAGAGAAATACTGAAATTTATCCAAAAATTACTATACAAAATTGATCCCTTCTGGCAACACTGAGAAAACAGGCAGAACATTCAGGTTACAAAGAGTAAACTACATGTAGAGTGATATCTTTTAACTACATTAATTACCAGGCAATTAAATTGTCTTTAGTCAGCAAAATTGCCAATGAAGACAAGTTTTGCTTGAATAAAGTCAACAAGAAAAAGCATCACTATTTGTACAATAACTATTAATATACTATACTTACACTCAATAATAATGAAAACAACGCATTTAACAACTAAAAGTTCCAGGTAACTGCTGTAATTTTCTTTACAGAGTTTAAGAAAAAAATTATGTGAATGGACAGCTTCAGCTAAAACAGTCATTTTCTACAATATCAGATTGTTAAAATAATATTAACAGAAAAATCGCAACTATCTTCCTTCACTCATAACAAGTAGCAGGTATATTAGGCTACTTCTATAATCAAACCACTATTTTCCCAGGACAAATATTGCTGAGCACACCACCTCTATGGAAAATCATCACCACAAACATTTCACTAAAGAACAAAGAAAAAAAAAACGTCTTTTTTAATCCAAAATGCCAAAATAATTTTAAGAAATTCAATCCAATGGCATTTAACAAGGGCAGCTCAGAACACAGCCCAGTTGTCTGTCAACAGGACACCGAATGGGAGGTGCAGACTGCCAGAAGACTATAACTAAATTCAACTTTGCAAACTCTTGGTCTTCTTTCATCCTTCTCCCACTTTTTTATTTACCATGTGGTTCTATAATTCAAACTTAATGGAAGAACCAGGATTGGATTAATAAGCACCAACTACACAGTAGCCCCTGCTGTAACAAATATACTGCCAGTGTTCTATCCTTCATCGGTTTCACTAACTCCAGATGTTCCATAGTCATTTAGAGTTTAATCAGGTTAAATACAGATGTGTGCATTTTTCCATGGGATCCAATGCTGACATATATTTTGATTCTTTTTAAATAAACACTCTTTGTTATCTAGATAATCTAAACTAGACATTGTAATCAGGTCACACTTTATTTCACATTATGAGGGTCTTTGAACAATTTCAGCAAAACTGCTACCTGAAGATGACCGTTTAAAACAAAAATGTGTTACACTTTTGCAACAACTTTGTTAACTTCTTTCTTTTTTTAAGATTCAGGTATGTTAGAAAGATTATAACTTCATTTCTGACCATGTGTTTTATATATACCATGCAGATCAACAGTAATAAAAAATGAATAAAAATTTTGTTTAACTATTTTTGAGCACTCTCTCTACTCAGTATTCTTTACTCAACTTTGATATCCATCCATTCTACTAAAACTTTAATACAGTTCACGTCACAATAACTGGCTCAATTAACTTTCTAAAATATTGCGATCTTTTACTGATAAATGCATTTTCCAAAAATATTACCTTAGCTCCTTTCAAATGCATGACAAAAGTATATTAAGGATTCATATTACATACTTTCTGCTTGCTATAATTAAGAAAAAATAAACACATGACAAAAAAACATGTCATAACTTTGCTCAACTGTACACATACCACTGGGACAACATGTGTGTGTGTGTATAGATCTATACATACATAAAAAGAGATAGTGTGCATTTATTTTCAGACAGTAAAATGAAAAGTATCTACATGTACCAAAATCTTCAGGGCACACAGTCAAATTAGATTGAACAGTTTCAAAAAATAAATTTAATTTGCCTGTATTTTGAAATTTTCCATCACATTAATTCCTGTCTCTTCTCCTTCTAAAGAAAATACACTTCTTGAACCAGAATTGCTCTTTCAACCCAACAAAGGATAAGCCAGGCCTCTTTGTCAAGATTAAAGGCAGTCCATGCATGCATTTATAAGGATAACCACCAAATCTCAGGTACCTTCAACAGCGATAAAATTAGACAGCTGTATCACACATGTTTTAAGCACTCATTAACTAGAAAAAACTATTCACAAAAATCCTAAACCAGAAGCTATTTTCATCTAATAATAAAATGTATCCAACCGTGGAGTATCATTACTTCATTTTACCATTCATCATATAGTAATTAATATTAAATTTCTGTATAAATAATTTTTAAGTGGACGGTAACTTTTCAACTTTGAAAGTAATTTTAAATTCAGTTTCTAGACTCTTTCCACAGTCATTTTATAATGTTACTATACATTATTCAAGTGTGCTTAAATATGCTAATCAAGTGTGTAATAATTCGACCCGGAAAAAAAAAAAAAAAGTAGTAAATCAAACTGGTTAAAGTTCCCCATGTAATACAAGAAACACCCACTATTGACTGGAATTGTCTGAAAACCAGCATTTCAAAGTAAGTACAACTTTTCTTCAATCTATAGTTGATCAGGCCAAGATACTGAT
The DNA here is from genome assembly GCA_013400055.1 of Nycticryphes semicollaris. NCBI lineage: Eukaryota > Metazoa > Chordata > Aves > Charadriiformes > Rostratulidae > Nycticryphes > Nycticryphes semicollaris. Next base: position 738,583 of record VXBJ01005283.1, read on the forward strand.
TTTTACTCCAGCAGCTTATAAACTAAAAGCAAGTTGACTGTGGCATGTATATTACATGGAAACCTCTTTAGACACTCTGGATTATTTCAGAAGCTGCACCCCATGGAAAGTCCTTTTAAAAGCTTAACTGGCAAGTGTATGCTAAAGTATTTTGTTTTCCATCTAAAACGACTCTAAATTCCAATCCTCAGAGACAGGATTTCCGGTTTATTTCTCTCTATACACACACTAAACTCAAGAACATAGGAAAGTGTTGTTAACGCTTTAAAAAGAGTAAGTCTAGTGCAATAAGTGTGTTCTGTGATGAATAAGAGATATTCAAGTGAAAAAGTAAGTATTTAATATAAAAGGATACAGAACCAAATTTAAATTAATGCATTTCCAATCTTTCTCTCAAGTCCCAACTCAAGATAAAATAAATCAATTGTATCAGTGTGTTCTGGCAAAGTATTTAATGAAGAAAAATTCAACTGTAAAGAATTACAAGACGAAGTTTTGACAACAATACACAGAATATCAGATAGCTTTTACCTTCACTGACATTATTCAAAAACTTTCAAACAGAGAATGAACTTATTATTTAGTACATTATTTAGTATATTTATTTACAAGCTAAATGAATTTCTGAATCTAGAGCATGCACAGAAAGCACCTTAAGCAACAAAATACTCTCATGGTACCAGATGACAGGTTTCAAACAGACCAAACTGTAATCAATATTTTCTTAATTATTTTTGGTGTCCCCCATTCTATGAAAATTTCATCTGTAATTAAAACAACAAAAGATGGTTCTTTCTTGTTCGCCTCCTTAGAACATATTGTGTTCAAAACTAATTTACAGCCAAATAATTCTTCTCATTAAAAGTTGGATCCTCCATTGGCAGCACGGTTCAATACCACCTATTTATTTATCAATCAATTCTGTTCAAGAATTTACACTGTAGTATAACGTAAAGCAAATATAATTGTCAGAGAACAGTATCCAGCTGTTGGAAAAGGACAGGCTTGGGGAAGCGTGGCTGGAGAGCTCCCTGGCAGAAAAGGACCTGGGGGTTCTAACTGACAAGCAGCTGAACATGAGCCAGCCAGTGTGCCCAGGTGACCAGGAAGGCCAATGGCATCCTGGCTTGTATAAGAAATAGTGTGACCAGCAGAAGTAGGGAGGTGACTGTCCCCCTGTACTCAGCACTGGTGAGGCCACACCTTGAGNAGGTGGTTGAGTCCCCATCCCTGAATGTATTTAAGAGTTGTTTAGATGTGGTGTTGGGAGATTTGGTGTAGGTGAGGAATTTGTAGAGTAGGGCTAATGGTTGGACTCAATGATCCCAAGGGTCTCTTCCAACCTGAATGATTCTATAATCAGGAACAAGCTCAGTATATACATAGTTTGCTGACTTTTTGACTGTGAAACAGTTGAAAAGAAACCATTCCATAGGACCTCTAATGGAAAGCAGAAGAGGAGCAGCTTCAAAGTGAATTCAGCATTTGTCTTTAATTGCCAAAGGCATCTATGCATACATACAGACACCAAATAGCAATGTATTAGTATGGACATCTACATCAATACTCGAAGTATTTCAGTTTTGGTTTAGCAGTTTGTACCTCAATTTGACTAAGTTTGCCACTACCAGCTAAGGACTCATTGCCACATTCACTAAATAAACTCTAGGAGCAACATGTTCCTAGGTGGTTTTCAGAAATATTAACAGAAAAGCGCAGCCACTACTATTTTCCTTTTTATAAAAAGCTATGTTTTTGCTGATCTATAATTTGACTACCAATTAATATGTACTATTTACGTGTCCCCCATTTGAAGTTCAATTCAGTTTGGTCCCTCAACTATCTACAACAACCTAGCATCACAAAACATTTTCCAAACCTTTGAAGTTTTGTATTTTGAATCTTCAAATCTTACGTGCAGTTCAATAAATCACTGTCACCTATTACTATTATTACCTACTCTCTCACACACGTTAATTCTCAAACACTTAACATCCAAATTCACTTACTCCTCTGATGTGGATGGCACTCTGAATCTAAATTGCACCAACTATTATACCAAAGGATGTCTCCTAGCAAACATAATCAGAAGTTTTTTATCTTTTCAACAACTAAAAGCTTTTTATATCACTCAGTAACAGTGTCTATTAAATATGAGCTACACTACCTATAGTACGGCATGGCTTTCATGTGCCTTTCAATGGACTATCAAGGGACACAAACGCCTGTAGGAAGTAGATGGTAAGACATGATACACATGTACTTCATAGATCAGACTTTGCAGACACCATCACAACCAGTAACATATAAATCAGCAACCTTTTAGTCCCTTCCTCTACTGCAGGGGCCAGCAGTCTGAAAAATACCTACATATTCAATGTGAACACACAAAACTAAAAATGGAAAAGAAGTCCGCTTCTTGGACAAAATTCTTAAAGGAGGAGAGCATGGGGAAAAAAATGTTTTAACTGCAGCAGTGATACTATCTGTTGACCAATGTCCTCTGTCCAGGCCTAATGACATAACAATCTGCTGCCTAATTTAGCACAGACACACATTAAGTAAAAACATGGCCAGTCCCTTACACAAACCATCAGGAAACTGCTGTGGAGAAATACAATACATAAACAAATGTGTTAAATAAAAAATAAACATCCGAGTGGTTCATCTATCTCATCTCTCATCCCCAGCTTAGGTCAACTGCTACCTATTTCTGCCACATGCAGTTTTTCTTTATTTTGCTAACACATTTATTATCAATGTATTTAGATCCCTGTGTTTCACCTGTTATAGCCAGAACATATACAGATTAAGCTAGTTTTCTGACATATCCTTTTCCTTTAACTTTACACTCCAGCAGAAAACAAAAATCTAAGCAATGCATTGGTGGTACAAAGACTGTTTTACCTTGAGTTATTTTAATTGAATATAATCCCCTGGGAAGAACACAAAAAATTGCTTATAAAATTCTAATTTTAAGGCTTGTAACACACTGCTACAGAGAATCTCTCCATAACCTTTAATATGGACTTCAAATTGTTTATGAAGTTGCTGCAATGGGTTGTTAGTTTCTGCTTCGAAGATGAATGGATTTTCTTTGTTTGGTTTTTATATGTTAAGTTACTTTCAGGGCTAGGCTAAGCAACCTGGTTTTATCTGCATTTAAATCGATTAAGGGATTATATTAACTTTTCACAATTGGATTAAGAGAGTAGACAGCATTAGCCCAAACGGCTGCTGCTTGGAGAGTAAAAGGCATAAAACATTTCAAAGGGGCACCAGCTGTCATCATAGTTTTCTCTCGTCAGAGCAGATTACGCAATATATTTCTTTCCTTACATCTTAAGATGTTTGGAAACACAGGTTCTTTATCTTGCGGGGGAAAGAAAAAAAAAAAGTCATTCAAAAAAATCAAAAAAACTCCCACCACCTTTCATTTCTTTATTAGCCATTTCAGTTGCTTTTATATTCCAAGTACTACATCAGGTGCACCTGGAGTTCTTCACCAAAGATATACACAACCAGACAGTAAAAATACAGTCTTATATATTGCATCTGCCCAAGTAAATGTGCACCTAACTCTGATCTTGGCCATAAGAAAGTGCATACTTCAAATAATGCACACACACACAAAAAAAAAAAACCAAATTAACCAAACAAAAACACAAACCAAAAAACATATGAAGCCAACACGAAGATAAAAAACACTGACTGGCCAGTCCTAAAATTTAACTTACAGCTACTGACCAAGCAGCAGTTTGATGTTTACACAAGTGAAAATCACTGGTGTGCATGACCTGGTCAACTCGCCAGCTCATTTTACACAAAATAATTTGTCTGCTAACACGATGGACTGAATTTGGATCACTGATTTTAAAGTGATAGATTTGGATTCCCATCACTATGCAAATTGTATATGTTTCTGCTTCTGTTCAGATCAAGATTATACTGTCTTGGCATGGTTATGTTGTCACACAACAGCTCTTAAGCATGCAGTACTTCAGAATCACAGTACAATTCTTCAGTACACGCAAAAACTGAAACACAACAAATAAGCATACTCAAACATCGACATTCTCTGTGATAATGCCACTGTGAACTACTTTTAGAAACAACACATCACATTAAATTCCTTTTTAAGTCCTTTGTTGAAGTAAAAGCAACAGCTCTAGTAATACATGAAGGGCTACAGCCTTGAAATCAGTAGTTTTCCAACTGGAAGAATCTGGGTTTGGATGTTTTCTATTTTAACATGTGTTTGCACACCCTATATTCTTTGTTTCCAAATAAAATAGTTTTTAATATTGTCAGCCCTTAGTCCCAGTTTCCAGCTGGCACATTCATGTATTCCATGGACTACAAGAAATCTGCACTCCAGGACAGACTGCTTTGCCCTGTACAGTATCCCTACAGCCTCATAATCCAAATCACTTTTTCCTAAAACAAACTATCAGAAAGCCCCAACAATTATTGTTGCATAGTCACTTAAAATTAATTTACACATGCTCACAAAAACCTGCCATCTTTTCCAGAAGGACTGCAATGAAATAAGAAAGCAATATTCCTGGAGTCTGAAGGTGGAAGAATTGGACAAACTCAACTCCTGTTTCAAAGCACCAGAAAACTTGCCTGACGAGTTAACATTGGAGCATTATGATGACATACGTTATCAGATAAGCTGATTCACAAAAATAGCTGAAACATTCAAATTTGGTTCTTCAATCAAGCAAAGTGCTGAGTAGGTGAAAACTTTACATTCTAAAACTCTTACCAGTGTTACTACTGGGAAACTTAAAACTCTGAACTTAATCTTGTACCTTTTCCAGGAAGTGGAGGTTTTTAAAGCCAGTGTTCCATAAACTGCCTGAGATTTTAGATCTTTCTGTACTAAGTGAGCACTATAGCTTGGACATGCTTGATTTTCTTAAAATTAAAACTTAGACATTTGTGCAAATATAACAGAATACTTATATGAACTGAAATTAGCAACTTAAACTAAAGCCATTTCCAGATTCTTCTCTGAAAGACATACAAAAACTGAGTTGTGATCACTTCAACAAATAGCAAAAATTGTTTTTCTTATATAGGGATTATACAACCATGAGAAACATTTTTCTTTCTGAAGATCCACATCTCCTTTATAAATATTTTCTCCATTCCTCTAGCTCTGTCTTACAGGCTTGAAAAGTAGAGGACAGAAAGGCTAAACAGTATCTGTAACAATGTGATCCACAGGATATATTAGCTTCATGTATGCAAACAAAGGCAGACAGATGCCACATCCAGCCGCTGAAAAACTGCAGAAGAGTTCTCTAAAAATGCCACTCCTAAAAATCTCTTTAGGAATATCCATCACTACTTTAACAAACAAGTACATGTAAAGTGATACATTTATTATTTATTTCACTTTCTTGTAATTCAAAAAGGCTCTCAGATTCCTTAAAAAGAAATTTAGAAACTTATGCTTCTCCAGCCATACCCTACAAAGGAATTTACATTTTCAAGTCTTGTTTTCATCAGAAGAGTGGACAGAACCCCCAAAATTCATTTCAATCACTCCAAAACTAAATCTGTCAACTGAACATTAAAGGAAAAAAGCCAGCTATGTCAGAAAAGCAAAATTCTTCACATTGGTCAATCCCAAGATCTTCAGGAAGAAAGAATGTGAATGCTAATGTACATTAAGACAGTCTAGATACTATGTTGTTCTACATTAAGAACATTACAAGTCACTTAATTCCTTTTCTGTAAAAACAGCACCACTTCTGGAGACTCAGGTCTGGAGAACAGGTGTCATTGCTTAAGAGACACAAAGCGATAAAGGAAGATAAAAGGTTGCAATAGGCCTTAACAGAAAAGCCAAATCCTATTTTAAAATATAAGCAAAATGTAACAGATATTAAAATACAATGTCTGAAAGTCACCTTGCAACATTTTTAGACAGTCTACCACTTACAGTGCCTTTAAAAGGCAGATTTAGTCTGCATGACTTAAAATTTACATTGTCTACAGCCTGAAACCTCTAGTGTGCTAGAAAAAGCTCCACCTAAAAGAAAAAAACATAGCTGAAAGAAGTATCAAGATTTGTTTAACAAGAGTCTTTTTCCTTCATTACTACAATGAAATTAGTTTTACATAAGCAGAAAGAACTTTCTTGTAAGGGTATTTAAGTGTCAAAATGGCACAAATGGATAGTAGTGGATTACAAAACACTCAAGCATATCGGACAACTGCAGGCTGAGACAACCAATTTGTGACCTGAATGGACTCAAATGAGCATGGCCAAGAAGGTACTGTGAACCATACATTTAAAGATTCACAAAAAACTTTTTTCCATCACAACAAAAACTTTTTTCCATTTGGTGCTGCAAGCTTTCCTGGAAGTTGGTTTTCAGTAAGCCAGGAGGAATCAAGCCAACTGCTCAGATACACCATACTTAGATGTCTTTGCAGTTCTGTAAACATTTAGAGAATGCCAATTATTGCCCTTAAGATTGTAATCCAATTGTTCCTCTGGACCAGAAATACGCATTATAGTATAATTGTATTTTGGCACCTATAAATCTGTGTAGCTATCATTATTCTGAAAGTCAGCCTGACACCACATAAACAGCTAACATTGTCTAGACAACATATATTCTTCACCGAGCTCTGGCAGTAGTTGCATCAGTTCAAAAGAAACACGAAGGAACTGGTCTTAACAGTTCATGGTGTCCAAAGATATACAGAAAAGAATCAAGGATCATGGAATTAAATGCAAAATATTTAAAATGCACTGGAAGTTCTACTGAGGCATTGACCAGTATGTCTTAAAATCCTTTGGGAGGTTTATGAACATCACAGATGTAAATGTGTCATCTGGTGTACTCAATAGTGTCTATCTCTAGGTAGATTTAAACTGGAAGGTAAACAAACTTAATTATAGCAATGATCAGAATAAAGATTATATACTATTCACTGAGCATCCAGGCATCATCTGTTTGAACACTGTTGTGATTTCTTTCTTTCAAATCCTACCAGTATGGAGTTCACTACTGCACTTGTTAACAGACACTGCCTACCCTACAAACTATGTTTGAAAGTGATCATACCAGTCTGCTTCCTGTATTTGTGACGAGAAACTGACACCCCTGAACGAAAAACAAAGTACTAAAACGCTAGCACCACAACTACTTAGACATTCCAGCCATCAATACAGAGCAAATGCATGACTCGGAACAGTCATAAGGTTAAGAAATGTATGCAGAAGATCAAACTCTGAAGACTAGAAGAAAAGCAAGAAAGCTCTGAGAATAAAAACAATTAAGCAAGTCTACAGAAACGTGTTCAAGCACTTTGAAAAGTGCTCCATCAAAATGCTGCAGTAAGATGGTAGAACATGCATTCACAACGTGCAGCTAGTATGCAAAAACAGTTGCTAAGACAGAAAAAGAAAATTGCTTATAAGATAAACTACAGTCTCCTGAGAAGAACTAAGGCTTCAGAGAGAGTTCATCAAGACAGTATCCCAGAGCAACAGGTTAAGCTCAGGGGCAGAGGTATAAAGAGGATATAGTCAACCCTATTCTATATATTAGACCAGATTTATAGCAAGTAAATCTGAAGATTAAGATAGATTTTCAGAAATACTTCAACAAGTAATTCCATTTATAGTAACAAAAATTAGGCACACATGCATCTGAAAAATCAGACTAGGTATTTCGCCAGAACTTAAGATTCCGGACAAAGTTTGAAAATTTGGCCATGCACAATTTGGCCTCAGAAAGAGAGGAGCAGAGAAGTCATAGCCAACATTTCCAAACATCTGGCCTAGAGAACTACTCACAAGGTTCTCCTTCCTGTTGACAGGGATATCAGTTTTCTGGTGGAGGGAAAGAAGGCTCCTGTTGTTCTCTAAAAGTACTTTTAGAACAGCCCTCGGTGGAAACCCTTAAGCCATGTCACTAAGGTCACCCACCACAGCACACAGATAATCAATAGTGGTGGGCCACCCTGGCCCACTGGCACTGAACCTGTGGGCAGCACCAGAGAAAGAGTCAGGCAGATGAAGGCAGGCCTGGCGCAGGCAGTCACTTGCGGCAGCCCTGCTCTACCACCGCCGGCACCAGGCCAGACTCCGCGCCCTGCAACACCGCTGACGGGAGGGCGGTGAACTAGCCGGCAACAGCGCCGGCCTCCCTCCCAGCGCTAGGCTCACTCGGCGCGGGCGGAGAGCCCCCACAGAGGAAGACGGGCGGCGCCTTCCCTCCTTCACTTCAGCCCCCTCGGCAGCCGCCTCTGTCAGGGACCCCGCGGCCGCCGGGGCCACTGCCGTTCTGAGCCCGCCGCCACTTTCATCCCTCCGCCCTCCCCGCCACGGGTAAACCGCCCCCACGCAAGAGCCCCAGCCAGAGCGGCCTCACCCGGATGTGGATGTCGGGCCGCTCCCTCCCCCCTCCCATCCCAATTCCCCGGCACCCTGCCAGTCACGTGGTGCCGGTCTCTCACGCGCGCGTGAGGAGCCGGTTGTCACTGATTGGTTGCTGGTGGGGGCGGGCGCCGCTGCCCGAGGCGGGAGGAGGCGCGCGCCCGGTGCTGGGCCGCGGTAACGGCGCCGGCGAGGGTGGGTGCGTCTGGGAGGTAGGTGGTTGTCCTCGGACGGCTCCCGGTCTTATCCTTCCTTGCGGGGCCAGTCATGGAAACCCGACGCCACTGGAATCACCGGCTGGAGCCCGTCTTGGAGCAGCCCCAGCCTCTGGATGGAGCCTTTGCCTAATGGCCTTTGGTTCTGCAGGCCTAACGTGGTTGCCTTCCGGCCTGCATGGTGGCCTTAGGTGCGTTGCCACAAGCTTTGTCCTCAAACAGCATCAGGGGCATGTTTAGTTTCCACCCGCTGCCACTCTTCTGCATCATCACAGAAAACGAATCAAGAACTGACTGGACAGTGAAGATCAAACCATCCCTTGGGTCTGGACAGAAGGAGAAGACAGGCTTTTGAGCAGGCCTCTCTACAGTTGATGCAACGTGCTGAGAAGAAAAGTAAGGCGGAGCAGCCAAATCATGAATGATATACCATAGTGTGATGAATGGGGGAAACTTAACTGGTTATTGTCACTACTGGGCCTATTCTGTGTACCAAACGGTTCCGGTATCTAATAGAATACATACTTTTTTAAAAGACAGAGAATGAAAAAGATTTAGTATTATAGCACTGGAAAGTACACTGCAATAATTTTCATGTTCCATACTACATAAAGAAACAGCAAATACGATGCTTTAGGCTATATGTCCTATTACAGCTGACTACAGAGGTGGTGGTGGAATGTAAAATATTTTGGTAAATACCATATGTACATTTATTAGCCTTTACAAGTTAGGTCATGCATTAGAGCAACAAAGATGTAGAGGGCTACAAAGTTGATCAAGGGAATGGAGCACCTCTTATGAGGAAAGGCTGAGAGGCCTGGGTCTGTTTAGTCTGGAGAAGACTGAGTGGGGATCTCGCCAACACTTATAAATATCTGAAGGTTGGGTGTCAAGAGGGTGGAGCCAGACTCTTTTCAGTGGTGCCCAGAAACAGGACAAGGTGCAATGGGCACAAACACAGAATTTCCATCTGAACATAAGGAAAAACTTATTTACTTTGAGGGTGACAGAGCACTGAAACAGGCTGCCCACAGAGGTTGTGGAGTTTCCTTCTCTGGAGATACTCAAAACCTGCCTTGATGGATTTCTGTCCAGGCTACTCTAGGTGAACCTGCTTTGGCAGGGGGTTTGGACTAGAGGACTGGATGATCTTCGAAGGTCCCTTCCACCCCTACCATTCTTTGAAGAAGGAAGGGGAAAGGGAAAGGGAAGGGGAAAGGGAAAAGGAGAGGGAAAGGGGAAGGGAAGGGAATGGAAGGGAAGGGAAAAGAGAAAAGAGAAAAGAAAAGACTTATGCCTGAATCACTGTACAAGTTTAAAATATGATGGACATTTCTGAAACATTTGTGCACAGGAGGCAAAAACTTAGGGTTCTTGTTTTTTGTATTAGCTAACCTTCTACTGCAGTATTATCCCACCTACAGAACATTATATAGGCCAGTCAGATGGACATACAAGGAGAAAAAAAATGTTCTTAAGAGAACCTTTTGAATATTTTGTATTAATAAGTTGACATTTAAGAAGTTCTATAAAGTTTTAGTCGGTAGTTATCTCACTGAAAAGTGAAAATTCAGGTTCTCAGGAATTCAGGAGATCCTTTCAGAGTGGTATTCAACTGGACTCTCGGGCCTGGACTGCCTGCTGCTGTTTTGTCAATAAATTGAAAATGTCACTTTTTTCACTGTCAAGGTATTATTCTCTTTGTACAGACTAATGCAAATTTCTATTACTGAATCCGAAAGCAGTACTCCTTAAGTATGTTATGTTTGTAATGAACATATTCTGGATTGCCTCTCTGCAACATGTTCCTTTTCTTTTTTAGAGTTTGCCATACTGTTTTTACAGGAGGAATAAGCATATTCTGGGCAAAAAGCCAAGAAAAAGTAGCTCTTACCAAGCTAAATTAGGCAATTACATTTTCACTGTGCTTTTAAAGCACAGCTGTATCTTTTGGGTTATGAGAATTAGTATATATATATATAGAACTTTATACTTTTCTTCTTATGTAAGGGAAAATGTCCCTTCAAAATGTAGACTTGTCTAATTAGCTCATTTTCTCCATTTTGAAAATCAGGAAAATTAAATGCATTGCTTATATAATTTTAATGTTTTTCCGGAGTTTAATGGTTCATAGTGACTATTATCATATGCCTCTTACTTTTTTCTGTGTCAGAACTTGATAGATGAGAAAAATATTACATCACTTTTATTTTGATTTTCCACTAAAGTGATTACATTAATATTGTATCTCAATACTGTTAACACTATTTTGATGACAGGTTTTAAGTATCAATGACGGATGACATATAGTTACTCTGTTTTCTCTATACTAAGAAAATTCCACCACTAGTGCCGTTCTCTTAGTAGCTGAAGAAGACTGATAAAAATTATGCTGTGATTTTGTTAAGTGGATACACAGTAAGATTACAATATCTTACGGAGTTCCTTGAAGCCTACAATATAAATAATCACTAATATTAATTTAATGCCTGTAAAAATTAGATATGCAACTTCTATGTGTGTGTATAGTAAACTAATACTGGTCTATGAAACAAATTCATAAACTATTAAATGTATGTTTCCTTAATTTGAAGTGCTCAAAAATTTCTTGAGTCAATATGCAAAAGTATTCTGTCCTTAGTTCATCTATCAGCATCACAACAGAGGAAAGTGTCCCTAGTATTTTGAAACAGTTCTAAAATAAACAAATATTAAGGTTTTTCGTGTATGACAACGTTTAGCCTGTCCAAAAATCAACATCAACTTCTGCACAACTAACATTTTTGTAACACAAGCCTCTATCTCTGGTTGTTTGTTGGGGTTTTTTTCCCAAATTAACTGAAGTGGGAAAAGTCCTTTAAGTCTATAATTTTCTAAATATCTGTATTTATGGTTTCCTTGGGGTCTGATGTGGTTTTGTTTTGATAATCATCTTCCCTGCTGAGTTGCCACACTGTAGCCCTTGAAATACGCTGCTATTGGTGAATGTTCTTCAACTTTTACTTCAGCTGACCTGTCTCGAATCACTCATCAGTTAATTTTGAAAACGCCTTTGTATTTTAGGAGTAGTTCCTATTGTAATGCACCCCAATGAAATACAACAAAAGTTTTCTTACTATTAAATGCTGCAGTTTGTTGAATACTCCATTTTGGACAGACAATCAGTATAAATTGTCGGCATTCTTCCAAAGTAGTACTTATTCTGGACAGCCACCATAATTTTGGGAAACTAAAGGACGAAGAAGCAAAAGGAACCAAGAAAATCCATTTGTCACCCTCTCTGACCCATTGCATGGAGCCTGAAATGGACAATTTCATAAATGTAAATTCAGCAATTAAAGAAAAAGCAAAAGGAGGAAACACATGGCAGGCGCTACACTGATTACAATTTTTAAAAGGAATCAGGAAGTAGAAGCTGTACAGGAGGTTTATATTTTGACTTAAGATTGAACGCAGCAGTTAGCGAAAAGTTGATTGTTTATGTTTGGTAGCTGTACTCAGCTTTAAACTCTCTTTCTCCCTAGAGTTTTACGAAATATGAAAAAAGACCTTTCATAATGCTTAGATTACTGAAAAACAGAAAGTCCAGTATAATTACACCCAAAATAGTTTGAACCAATCTAGGACCAAAAACTTCTTCATTTGAGCTGGATGTTATTGTTATGTCTCCTAGAGAGCAAGTTTTATAGAGATTCCTGTCAGTTTGGGAACTTTTTTTTTTTTTAATTGGTTCAGCCTTACATGGTAACATTAGGTGGTTATAAATAAGTGGGTAATACCACCCTTCAGTACAGCAGTTTGTGTGGTATGAAGCCAGTCATATTTGTGGGTCTTCCAAATCAAACAACTTTTGTAATGTTATTGGACTGACTGCTTTTTTAAATCTTCGTAGAGAAATAAGAAAAACTCTGTTGAACAAGCATGATTTATGAAGTAGATATGGATTGATTTACCACCGTTAAATGCCATCATTAACTTATAGGGCTGACTTCCGTCCTGAGGGAAATTGCTGATATAACTGACAAAAAAATTAAGTATTCACTTTGTTTATTCTGAAGCAGATTGAGACAATGACAAGTAGGACAGTTAGCTTCTTTGTATGAAAGATTACCTCTATTTTAATACTGCGCCATTCATCATTTTCAAATACTGAGAAGGCTTATAGCATCTAAAGTCTTCATGAAGTTGTTTGGTGGTCAGTAGGAAAGAATGGACCAAGTTCAGCTTGTTAGCAAACTACGGTTTCCATGATAAGACCCAGCATATTCTCTGATTTTTCCGGTCAATAGTAGGAGCAAGATCCAAACGGTTAAACAGCCTGAATGGGCGAGAAAAGAAAATGCTGTGTCAATCTTGAAACTAGCCATCATGTGTAAAATAATTTAGTGTGTTTCATCAACTTAAATCTCTGATTTTCCCCATATTGAGGTCACTTCTCCAATCACCACCTAGTTCAGTCCTCACTGGTATTACCACAATTGGCAATAAAGCAGAAAGCGTATTTGTTGCTAGACCACAATCGGTCTACTTAGAAAAATTCTGCCACCCTTTTTACCCACTAAAAAACCCACAGCCAAATCATCCTGTATTTGTTTGTCTTTTAAGGTTTTATAGAAAAAAACATGGTATAGAGATCATTGAGATTTCCTTTCAGGAAAACTTACTAAAATGTAGACACTTAAAACTCCTGCTGTCAAACAAAAAGCCTGCTGTAGGATAGCATTTTTTCCCAGTCTATTGTGATACATTTCTCTTTTTGGATGACAGTAGCAGAACCCAGATGCAAAGTTCTAAGGTATTTTTTTCCCATTCAGAGACTGTCTATTGGGAAACTCTTTAGGCAATTATAGGCAGAAATGTATAGTTTTCTCCAGGTTCATCAAGTAGGATTTCCGATACTGTACTGGTCCTGCCATCTCAAGTCATGCAATCTTGTGCGTGCAGTCAATCAGTAGTATCCACTTTACTAACCTTCTCTAATAGTGACAGCTTTTATGTGTCTAAATAGGCACTATAGGTACTAGGGAAGCTGGTGTTTTCCTGGATTAGGTGGTTTCGTTGTAAATATTTGGTTCTGCTGCTTTCTAAATCATGTGGAAGCACTTTTGAATTTGCAATCAGTGATCTCTTTTTCAGCTACGGTTCCCCAGGTTTAATTGATTTGTATGGTAAGTGCATTTGTGTAAGCAGCAATGCTACACTGGAGATTTCTTTGTGAAATCATGTTAAAAAGTTTAAGAAAGATTTTTGATTCACAAGAGCAACTCTTTTCAAATCAGTTTTTGCATAGATCTGCAGGAGCAATTTATGAACAGTGCTCTTACTTCAAGTGGTATTTTCCTACAGTATTTCAGTTTCCCTTATTTAATGTTAAAATAAATAAATATTTGAGTTCATAGAAATTCAAGAGGAAACAATATTGCACAAAGAAATCACCTAGTTAATCATGGAAAACTGCACAAGTGCTGGAAGTTTGGTTAAGTTGTGAAGGAAATGTCCAAGTAGTCCTTTTTAAAACCATTACAAACATACTTGTAGCACTTTAAATCAGTCAAACTTCATCAACAAGAACTAGGGCTGTATTCTTCAGCTGGTAGCTAATGTACACACATTTTGTGGGGGTTTGAAAGAGTGGACAAACAAGGTCCATAAATTCTTTCAACACCAAGTTCAAGAACTCTGAACTTCACCCAAAATAAGTAATTTCTGAGGACAAAAGTATTGCTATTTGAAAATAATTCTATTTTTCCACTTGACTTTCTTAGAATTCATTATTCAACATTTCTGTGGATCATTCTGAAACATTATTTTATTTCTAGAGTAATCAGTACCTTCTCCAAAATGTTGCCAATGTACATAAAGGTAAGAGTATATTGTAGGTTAACCCCAGGAGGACATAAATTCAACGGGGCAAAAGTTTTCCTAAAGCTTGTGGTCCTCTTCCTAAGTTTTTGCTGTGCTTTTGTTTTTCTGCATTTATTTTATTTTTTAAAAAATACATAAAAAGGACAAGCTTGGCAGCACTGCTGAATTTATCCCATCAACATGCTTTTGCAGAGAGCTTATCGTAAGGATTTTGTTTGCTTATTTACATTTTGCTAACACTACTGAGAGAATTTATAATAAGTTTACTGTACTAATAGCAATGACTTGATACAGACACATTAAGTAATGTAGGAAGTCATGCAGTCAGTCCTGAACTTCCCTTAAGCAGGAACTGACACAGTTCTCTCCAAACTGCGGGAATCCAGAGCTGACAGTGTAAAACAAATCTGTCCTAGGAGGCACCTGGGAAACTTAGTTTCACCTGCACTTTTACCACAGGTTTAAATTCTGGCCTTAGGACTGAAGAATATGAAAAAATACAGCCTTCAGAACGATTAACATAATGTAGTACAAGTATTCCTTTACAGTATCAAGCACTTTGTTAAATGATGTGCAGTAACCGCTGTCCAGCTTATAATCATTATTGACCTTAGACTCTGGCAAGATTTGATATCTCACTGCCCCCCTACCATAGAAACAATTTGCAAAATAATAATAATAATCTAGAGAATCGCGGAAATTTCAAGTAGATAGTCAAGCAGCTAAGAGCTGCGCGCCGAATTTTCCATATAATTTGAGTGAGCAGCCGTCCCAATTACCGAGTCAGGAGCTGAGCTGAAAGGCTACAAGTGAGCAAAGACGGGATTCTGTAAACATGGTCATCATCTGAGCACCAAAGAAGGACAAATACTGTTGGTTTGGAACAGCTACTTGGGAGCGTGTGTCCTGTAGTACAAAGCATGACTCTAGGACCAGATGCAGTACCACATTAGTCAGTCCTGGAATCCTCTCTCACCAGATTTGCTGGAGCCAGGTACTGCATCAGATTTGTCAGCATATTAGCATATCATTCCTTATGGGTAATTTAATATCCAGTCCTAAAAATAGCTTGCAGTAAGACCTAATTGTATTGCAACTCCAAAAATTATTCCAAGAAAGTTCCTTTCTATCTCACCTTAAAATCTTCAGACCAGCCTCTCTGCAACCCTGGAGTTATTTATAATCAACTATGACTCTGCTATGTTTGAGACAGATTCAGTCAAACAGCCAGAAATGTTCTGGAACAAAAATTCCTCAATTATTTCTCTTTGTAAAAAGTGTGCATCCTTTCCTGAGTCCTGGACTTTGTCAGCAATGGTGGCTGCACCAATTGTTGTTGGACAGCTATTACACAGGGAATGGCATTCTTTCCACTGACAGTCAGAGGGGAATGACCATTCCTTTCCTCAGCAGTAATCCAACAGTGTCAGACAACTGCACCAAACGGGAGCCCTGAAGGAATTTCAGTCTGGTTTTATGCATCCATGTTTAGATATAGTCAAAGATCGAGTTTGAAATTACAATACTAAAAGGAACACAGATTTCTATTCCACTCCTGTTTCCTGAATGAAGACATTTCCATTCACTTTACACTAAATCTGAGGGGCAATGATCTGTCTCTGGCATTAGAAGCGACCAATCATTTTTGCTGGTTTACCTCTCGCAAAACAGCTACAGTAGGGATTCATTCATACCAGAGTACAGAATAATCTGTTTTGAAATGCAGACAGCTAAAATGTAGCAATGGACAATTACATTTCACTTTTGGTCCTAGATAAATATATCTCTACTTTATTCAATAATTTAAGTGGCCTTAATGCTGCTAATTGAAGTGGTTTACCAAGAACTTACCTAACCCCTGTAGTTTTGTTTCATTATGGAAGGAAAAAATTGGGCAATCAAGGAATTTACGAAAAGTTGCTGAACACCTTCAGTATGTCCTGAAATGTTACAGACTCTGAAAGTTTACTTGAAAGATATTTGTGAAACAACTTACACATATATACAAAACTTGCATTTCTCAGTTGTTATACATACTTGTATTTCTCAGTTGTATGATATATTATTAAGCCTTTAAAGTAGTAGAAACATCTGTCTTTTGAAAATATCTATTAAGATATGTGTCCATATGTCAAAAAACAAAGATGAATATTCACAAAATTACTCAGGAGAATTTTGACCTTAATCCACATCTTAGTAAACTATATACATTGAAAATAACATTATTTATTAGCATATTATAATGGAATATCACAACTGTATATTATTTGCATGAATGAAGAAAGTGAAAACATAATTTCAAAACTGAAGACTTTGATTTATTGTGAGGTACATGTATGAGGGAGAGTAATTGGTTTTACATTGAAATAAATTACATTGAAATAAATTAGTCTAATATACACTTTTCTTAAACATGGAAACATTAGGCCTGTATTGACTTTCTTTTCCAGATGTCATATTTGTTTAGAAATGAACTTCTGCTTGGTAGAACAGTAAACTGACATTAATATTCGATGTGAATAATAGAAAGATTTTTAAAAGTTAATTTATATACAACAAGTATCTTTTTAAGTTACTCCTTTGGGAAAAACACAAATAACAAAAGCAAAAAAGTACTTAGAGGACTGCAGTAAACTCACATGGTCTTAATACAACATGATAGATTATTATGGCAGAGACCAAAAGGAAGTTAGTTTTTAGGATTCTGATTTTATGTATTTTGTGGACATGATAGAATTCCATACTTGATCAGTTTTATTATCCTCATTTATTCATCTTGCTGTTTGCATGGCTCTTTCAAACAATGGCCAGCAAAGAAATATTTGGACAAAGAAACTAATAGTCTGGAAGAATTGGTAAACATGTTAAATTACATTTGTATCTCATTTTTAATCCATTTCATTTGCTAGACTTCAGGATTTAAGGTGCCTACTCCTGAATTATATTTTTTCTCTTTTTGACGGATAAGAACACTGTATACCTTCTTTTCATGGTCTTCATGCAAATAGCTAGAATAGAAAATTCTAAATTATAGCCTGGTTATAACTGGCATTATCCAATGCTAAGTCAAATCAATCCAATTCTTTTAAAATCAATTAAAAACTTTCCATGTGTTTCAATGTGCATGGAAATAATCATAAACTGGGCTATGCTATTTATTTTCTAACTACATATTGGACCAAAAGTGGCAGATTACTATTGGTCTGATATCTCTTATGAACATTTCTGGTAAAATTCTATGTGACCACTCTTGCTGTGTTGAGGAAATTGTTTGGCCAAGACGGCTTCCTATAAAGTGTTAAGTACACACTTAAGCTATCCATACAAAATTTCTTTTAATATTGAGTAATACAATAAATATGTTAACTTTTTAGGAGGACGAGATGTGTTGCCAAAACCTGATTACTGGAAGTATTTTATGAATTTAATAATGTAAAATATTTTAAGGAATTATCACATTTTGTATTTATCTCCATAGGGAAAGCAAAATAGCATGTGTAAGACAAATGTTTGTCAGTAGGACAGAAAAAAAGATAACTAATTCCAGTTTAACTGATTAACTAATAAATTCTAAACAATATAAGTAGTGGCAAGTAATTTAGTTCTAAAACATTTTCAGTTTTGATCAATTCAAAGTCCCTGTAGTACAGATAAGGAAGGGGTTTCTGAGATATTGAGACGTATCTTGATAATGTCATCTTCATTTAATAAGCAAAGACAGACCAAGTGACCATAACTGGAAAACTAGACCAGATCTGCAATGGATAATGTAAGAATCTTCTGACAAGCGGAGGTCAAATACAAACATCATATTTCAAATACTTTTGTCAAAATGTGACTAAACAAGCCATGGTAGCTCTCACACCATGTTGATTTCAGCCCTACCTTTTGTATTTATATTGAATGCTCTACTTTTTAAATATTGCACTTTCTGTGATTTATTTATGTGGCTAATTATTAAATGGGGTACACAGTAAAGTGGAAATCTTATGTACAAAGTGTCTGCTGAGCAACTTTTTTGATACCCGAAAATACTACCTTTCAGTATTTTCCCATCTGAATTTCCTTACCTACAAAGAGTGGAATAGAGCCCGAGCAAAACACCTTTCAGTCAGTACTGTGGGGTTTAGATCCCTCTCAGTTTTCTATCAGTTTGCTTTGACTTACTCTGTACTGTGGACCCATTACTGTATGGTGCATAGCCTCAGAAAAAAAGCCTCTCATTTTATGCATCTGTAGTCCAGTCAAGAGTCATTCTTCCCACTGAATAACCTTGTTTGTAGTGAGGCTTATTGTCATAAATATCATCTACTATCAATATTATAGTCCCACTACTATCAATACTTCATTCTAAATTGTTTACAAATCTGGCCTCTGTGGTACTTTGTGTTGAAAGCTAACTTACAGAAACATTAGGAAATTTGGCTCAATTATTATCAGAATAATGGAGTTTGGAGAGGACCTCAGGAGATCCCCTACTTCAATCTCCTGGTCAGGTCAGAAGTAACATCAATTTCAAAGGAAGTAGTTCAGAGCTTTATCAAATCTGACCTTGAAAACCTCCTTTTGAAAACAAAGATTCCACGACATGTTCCAATGCTTATCTGTCCTTTCGTTTTCAATTGTTGTTGCAGTACAGGGTATTAGAACATAATGAACGGAGCTGCAGTCTCAGTTTTCTCTTGCTAGTGCAGCCTAAGATAAGTACAAGCCACTCATTACCAAGGGAAACAGAGGGAGTCCACTCTGGCATATACCATGCCTTCTTAGATTAATGCTACATCACCAAAGATTTTTTTTTCTTTTTCCTACCGTGAGTATTGTAGAGTGTCCTTCCTCCCCAAGACAGCACAGACAAGAGTAGGGGGAAGTAGCAGGTGGGGAGACAGGAGTGTCTGCTACACAAAAATCTTAGAGGAAGGCAATGGATTATGCAGGGATATCAGTCATCCTGAAACATCAAAGTAGATTGACCACAAAATTCAAAAAGTATTCTTCTCACTACAAAACAACATTAATCTGAGGACAGATTTGCTAGCTATGTATTTTCCCTGCTACAATTCATATGTAGAAGCAATAGCCACTCTTCAAACTTCAGTTTCCTTTGCGCTTTATATTTATCTTAGAATTGTTTATTCTTTTCTCTGGATCTTTCTCTTTTATATTGTTTGATAGTACTTTTATTTAATTTTTTTATGTCCATAGCCATATATTTCCGTAGGAGTGAGCTTCAGTATTGGCAGATTACCGCTACATATGAAAAATGTAAGTGCACGAGGCATAAGTAAGAGTGGCATCCCCAAGGCTTCTAGAATGCTGAGGTGGAAGGGCAGGCTAAGAACCTCAGGACTCTCCCAGTATCACCTACGTATTGGTTAAACAGCTTCTGTATCTCATACAAAACCACATCTAAAACTGCCCGGTATTAGTGAGATTGCTTCAAGGGCATCAGTGCTGCTTATTGTAGTACTAGATTGTGCAATACAGACTTCCAGAACAATGACCCTTCTGTTAACAATGGTTCTATCAACACTTGCAGATTATATATGAAGTGACTGGAAAAAGGGAAGTGTTGCACACATATTACTACATCCAGCTCTGGAGCCCCCAGAATAATAAGGACATGCAACTATTGGAGCCAGTCCAGAGGAGTGTTACAAAACAGAAGGATGGAACACCTCTCTTGTGAGGAGAGGGTGAGGGAGTTGGAGTCGTTTAACCTGGAGAAGAGAAAGCTCTGGGGAGACCTTATTGTAGACTTCCAGTACTTAAAGGAGGCTTACAAGAGAGATGGGGACAAACATTTTGGTAGGGCCTCTAGCAATAGAATAAGGGCCAATGGTTTTAAACTGAGCAGTGGTAGATTGAGACTCAATATAAGGAAGAATTTTTTTATTGTGAAAGTGGTGAGACACAGAGAATTTATAGATACCCCAACCATGGAAGCATTCGAAGTCAGGTTGATTGTTGCTTTAAACAGTGTTAGAGTCACCAGAGTCGTATTTAGATCACCAAGACCCAGAATCTTTCTTTTGCTACTCCTCTAACTTGAAGGAATTTTAAAGTCCTATCATTACACAAACAGGTCCTTTGCTAGGGACAAAAATAATTGGGGTCTGAGATCCTATTCATATTTTTCAGGCCTTAATGAGTCCCAAGGAATGTACTTCACAGTACAGAATTTACTTCCAGTACCTGCTCAAGATCATAGGATTTCTGTTCCCTTAAGGCGAAAGATCCTATTGGTGTGTTCATATTAACATTTTAGTTTAGATTGGTAGTGTACTTTTGATGTGAAAATCTCAATTATCTCCACTTACAGGACTTCAAGTCACATCATGGAATAGTCTTGGAACGCATGAGCTGAACGCCTTTTGAATGAAACTAAACTGGAAGATGCCTGCCAGGTAGTGTACCTAATATCCCTAGCTGTTAATAATTGGTATATAAGACCAGGTAGAGCTAGTCATAGAATCATATAGAATTATTTAATTTGGATAAGACCGTTAAGACCATCAAGTCCCGCCATAAAACTAACATTGCCAAGTCCCCCATGAAACCATATCCCTAAGTGACATATCTACACAGCTTTTCAATACCTCCAGGAATAGTGACTCAACCACCTCCCTGGGTAGACTGTTGAATGCTTGATAATGCTTTTGGTGATTAAATTTTTCCTAATAACCAATCTAAATATTCCCTGGTGCAACTTTTGGCTGTGTCTTCTTGTTGTAACAGTTGTTACATGGAAAAGAGATCAACAGACAGTTGTAAAGTTGACAAGGTCTCCCCTCAGCCCTCTTTTCTGCAGACTAAACAATCCCAGTTCCCTCAGCCACTCCTCATAAGACTTGTTCTCTAGACTCTTCACCAGCTACATTGCTCCTCCTTGGATGCTCTCCAGCACAAACACCCTGGTAGTAGACTGGAAAAAAAAAAAAATAAAAAAAAAAATACCAACCAAAAAACCCAACTAGTTTTGCACCTCTCAACTCTACTCTTAAACAAGAATCTCACAGAAGCAGTTGTGTTGAAAAGGACCTGGGAGTCCTGGTGNACATTGCTCCTCCTTGGATGCTCTCCAGCACAAACACCCTGGTAGTAGACTGGAAAAAAAAAAAAATAAAAAAAAAAAATACCAACCAAAAAACCCAACTAGTTTTGCACCTCTCAACTCTACTCTTAAACAAGAATCTCACAGAAGCAGTTGTGTTGAAAAGGACCTGGGAGTCCTGGTGGACAAAAAATTGAACATATGTCAGCACTGTGTACTGGGTTGTATTAGCAAGCATGTTGCCAGTAGATTGAGGGGCACTTTTATACAAACCTGATTTTCTTAATTGGGATTAATGGAATCACTGGGAAGCTTCATATAATAGTGAACTCGGGCCATGAAAAGGCTATGCTAGCTGCCACTGCTGACATTCAGTAGATACTATTCTGTTATATAGATTATGAGCTTAGTTATTAGGCCAACACTGAAGTTTTCTTCATTGTGACAAAATGGCTTCACTGCTTTCTTTGCAGCTGTGGATTGAAGATTTCTTCTTTCAATGCCCCTGAGCAAGTAATGCAGCATAGTGGTTTTGTGGCCTATAGCTGAGATGGAAACAGGACTTAAGTACAACAGAAACAGATCTTGTAACACATAATCACCTCAAATATTTAGTTACTATCAAATGTCTGTGTATTGCTAAAGGAAGGGGATTTCTGCTCATTTGTTAGAGAGCGAATGAATGACTCTTTTGTTAATTAGAATCAGATTGCAAAAAGTGTTTGCATTTGTATGAAGAAACTTCAGATTGAAAAGTCACTGTTCAGTCTTGCCCACAGTTGTGTGCACATACTTTCTAAAATCAGCAAGTGTTGGCTAGCATTGTAGCAGATAAATGACACATACACGTGTGTCTAGGGGCAAGGTTGACCCCACAGGCTGTAAGACTTGCCACCACCTAACTTTTCACATTCCATAGACATGGTGTGGATAAAACTAATTCACACTAATAAGTGTGCCTGTACATTCTAAAATTCTGATAATGTTATTATAAATGTTCTTCTACATAAACACCTATTAATACAGCAAAGTGTGAATTCCAGTTTTACGTACATTTTCTGTTCAGTCAGATTTACTTTGTGAGGATTTTATTTAATAATGGTATTCTGACCAGAATTATAGAAAATTCACTTTCAGGTACATGCCAGTGGAATTAACAAAGGTATGCAAAATAGGAATTTTCATCAGATAGTTGTTTAATTACACATTTTCTATAGTATGATACAAATTCTCTTGTACTTCACCCTCCTAATATGACTATAGTTTTGTGTGTTTCCCTGATAGCGTATATTTAGACTCATCCAAGGCTCTAACAGTTAGAAAATTTTCACAGTAGGAGCTTGGACTAGCCAGTTATTCCATATGTGCTGCGCCTTTCGTGACAGAACCTCCATCTGTGCTTACCACCACAAACATCTACATTATGCCCATGTAGTCAGCCAGATTTGATCTGCAAGACCTTCAGTAATGGTTGGCAACTGAAGCATGTATAGGATACACATCTGTGTCAAGGGGATTTCCATAACCAGGCTTCTGTCCGGCATCTTAGGGTCTTTGAATGCATCTGGAGGCTGTGGCCTAACTTGCCTATTTCACTTGCAGTCATGCAAGTGAATCACAAATGCTCAAGAATTATGTCACGTAGGTTACATTCAGTTTGCTCATCATGGAACAGGCAAGTGCGTCCCTGCAGGGTTAGATGAGGTTCCATACACACAAGTTAAATTCTTCCTTTTTTAATCTTGTAGTTTTTAGTCTCCTGTTGCATCCATATCAGAGTCATATTCTCTCTGTGATATTCTTTGTATGACGGTTAGAGATTTGTTAGAAGAAAATGTTTTCTTCCTTTAAGTCTTGCCAGAAATTTAATTTTTCTCCTATGTCCATATATTTCCCTTCTATATTGTTATTTACTAACCATTTCATGTAGTAGCTGTGTAATTATGTAAAGACTCCCTCAGGAAGCAGAATTCTGTTTCATGCCTAACAGATTTTTAGTAGAACACTGAGATTATGTTGATGTTGATATTGAGTCATGGTGGAAGGATGTGGCAAGCTAATACACTTTTGGAAGATGGCAGCCAGGACAACTTATTCCTGCCATGCCCGTTAGCTTCCATAACAATAGAGTTGAAGCGTAAATCAGATCTCAATTATTTGCTTTTGTTCCCTCTCCAGCATAGAGTTCACTCTGCCAGTGAACAAGCTGCTATATGCTAAAGTTGAGTCAGAACATGCATTAACATGTAGATAATAGAGGTGTTGCAGGAACTAAATTTTAAGCTTGAAACTGGGCAAACATGACAGCGCAGATATATCCTGAGGAACCATGAAACTTTATGCTGCAGAACAGAGGCTACTGACAGAAAACTTCCTTTATTTAGGGGATGACTGTCCCCAATGACTGTCTATTGGCACATTTCAGGTCTATTGCTTTATTATAGCCAATATTGTAACAAGCCATGAGAGTAATTATGTAGTATTGATGGAATCTACCCAGCTTCAGGAACACAAGACTAAACCTGTTCTTAGTTTTGGGAAGGGATTCATTCTCAGGGATCCCATTTTGTTTAGGGTGGGTTGGTTTTGGCTTTTCTCCAATAAATATCTCCTGAGGTTTGACTTAAGTTTCTCTTCAGTCTGAATTTACATTTTTTAAAAAGGGACATTCATTAAGCACAGTCTTTTGAAACAAATTATGAGACTATATCAACAATGCCACTTATGATTATTTGGTGAACGAAAAGATGAAATGAGAGAAGAAAATCTCCATGAATCACGTGCAAGTGTAGGCAGTGTCTGGTTGTGTAAGATTCTCAGTGGCAATCATGGCTCCTTGATAAGAACCTTGAAAGAAGGGGAAATACCAAGTTATGATAGTCCTATCATGGACATTTACAGATAACCATGAAAGGCATATGGCAGGTTTTTTTTTAGTGAGAAATTTGATACGATTTACAAGAAGGGGTAATAATCTTACTCTACTGAAACTGAAGATTCTTTGAATTACTCATCTTCTATATTGTTTGTGCTACTGATCTACAATTTAATTATTTGTTTAAAGATTACAGAGCCTTTGAGTTGAAAGAGACCTTTCTCTTTACAAGAAAGTAAATAATCTGCCCACAAACCTTCAAAAGTTGCTCTTCTTCTATGTAAGACTTATAAATAGGGTAAGACATTTGTGAGACGGACAAGTGGTGGCTAATTATATTAGAACTATTTTTCTATAATTAGTTTGTTTTCACAGCATGAAACCTGGATAACATTAATTATGATTAATTAGTGACCAGCTGATTATGCTGCCCGGATCAACTTGAACTGTCTGTGGTTTAGCAGCAAATAACATAGTGCTATAATAATGATTATATCTACCTATGCTTCAAAATGTTTATTTACTGTTAGATATGTTTCCTTTACAAATTACTTTAAAGGAGTGCTATTCTCTTAGACAGCTAGGAAAGCAAACATTTGATGTGTGGGTGTGCCATAATAAAGATATTTTATATTATTAGACCATTCTCTGGCTAAACTCTAGGAGATTTAAGCTTAATTACAGTAGATAACAAAATATGCTGCTGCAATACTAGTAATATAATGTTTTTTTCAAAGAGAAGGGAAAAGCTATTATACTGAAGAGGTATACTGTTATTCATAATACCTTTAACATCCATTTGTATGCAATTACTTTCTTTGCTTCTACAAGCCTTTCAGGGAGCAGTAAAAGAAAAACACTATCAAAACATGGGTGTGAATCATTATATTTAACTACTAGGATTTCACGTTCACTTTAGAAGCACATGAATTTAATGTGCATAGGGCACATTTAAGTTTTTGTTTCCCCTGGAAAAAAAATGGTCAGACAGTTTATGAAATGCTTTAAAATAAATCTGAGTTCCAGTTTCCTTTTCTGAACCTGCTTTATATTTTCAGTGTGTTATTGAGTTACATTTCATTTTGGATGCATGAAAACAATTTCAGCAACTACTTTCTACCAAAATAAACAGCAATAGAGCTAATTTGCCATAGAATTACCTGCTTAGCCCACCCTGTTATCTATGTAGAAAACGGGTCTGAATGGCTTTAGTAGAGCTTGAGAATGCAGTGAATAATCTGCAAATAATTTAGTTGAGGTTTTAATTGAATAAAAACATGAACTGCATGAACTTTGGCACTTGAAGAACTCCTGAGAAAAAGCTAGAAGTGTAGGACTGTAAATAGTCATATATTGTAAGGCCATTGCATCAAAGCTGCCACTTGGTAAGCATATCAGCCTTCCACTTCTGTCATAGAAACCAACAGGATGCTATCTAAGTGTGTTTAGCCAGCTGAAAGCTATCAGAGAGCTCCTCCAAACAAACATTGTTTGAATTAATATGTTATTTCCAAAAGAGTTACATTGGCAAGGTATAAGGTAACATGTGGTTTAGAAAAATAAACCTAAATAAAATGAAAACAGAAGCAGCAGAAACTCTGTTTGAGTTTTGTATGAACTCTACGTGGATTTTATCTATATGGTAAATGACTTAAAATCAGAAATTATACTCTAAGGAGAAAAGACCAAGACACAAAGGAAAATTTTGAATATAGTAGAAGCTCCCATTAAGTATTAGTTAAATGCAGAAGTGAACGTTTGGTAACACATTAGAGAAATTGCTATACCTTATTACATAAGTATTATTCAGCTGTGATAGTGCTGCTGGCATCTGTTTAAACCAATTTCCTTTACATGCGAGATGTGATCCAAAGGCTGACAATGTCAATGGGCTAGTTATCAACTCTGTGATTTCAAAATGGACAAAGGTGAAGATTTGGAAAAGCTGGGAGTATTAGCTGATCATCAGGAATGACTGACTGACTGAAGAGCTGATGGAAGAAAGCAAACCAAGCATTGCTGCACTCCGCTCACCTGCATTGTCTGCAGATTCTCAATTCCTGCCTTTTCCAGTTTCATTTGATACATGGTATTCTCTGATAAAGCACTTGTTGATCAGAGACTACTCATGGTTGTATCTTTGAGATATGAATATAATAGGAATGTGATAACAGGAAATTACTTAGGTGCAGATCAGAGGTTCTTTTTTTCTTATAAAGCTCACTGTCGCAGGATATGATGATGTTCAAGATCTAGTCTCAGAACATTCTGTAGGTTTAGAAAATGCTGCCTGTATTTTTCAAATGAAGAGACAAGGCTCATAAAAAAAAAAAAATGGTGAGGATGCTCACAGATGTGGTTTAGACATAACTGGGGAATGAATCTACAAGGCCACCTTTCCTTCATACTATTCATTCTACGCAAGTACAGCTCATTTAGAAAGACTGAGCTGAAATACGCAGGATGAAATCAGTAAGTAGTACAAGAAGTATGGAAGATGAAAAATAGGAAATATCTCCATTTCTTATATAAAAGAACATTAATGTGGGAGAGGTTAATGAAATGAGAAGTTTCACTGAACTTGGCTGATTTTCTACTTGCTTGTAAACTCACATTGATACTAAACCTTTCCTATGAAGATGAGCTGAGAGAGTTGGGGTTGTTCAGCCTGGAGAAGAAAAGGCTCCAAGGAGACTTTATTGCAGCCCTCCAGTATCTAAAGGGGACCCACAGGAGAGATGGAGAGGTACTCTTTATTAGGCAGTGGAGCGATAGGACAAGGGGTAATGATTTTAAACTGAAAGAGTGGAGATTTAAGTTAGATAAAAGGAAGAAATTCTTTACTGTGAGGGTGGTGAGACACTGAAACAGGTTGCCCAGAGAAATTGTGGGTGCCCCATCCCTGGAAGTGTTCAAGACCAGGCTGGATGGGGCTTTGAGCAACCTGGTCTAGTGGGAGGTGTCCCTGCCCATGGCTGGGGTGTTGAAACTAGATGATCTTTAAGGTTCCTTCCAACCCAAATCATGTTATGATTCCAAACATTCATTTGTAAAACCTATACAAATACTTAAAGTTTAAAAGGTTCACTTGAAAGTCATTTGAGTTCTCTGAATGTCACTCTCATTTCTTTTTAAGAAAATTACATTATTTATTATTATTAATTTGGTGGAACCAATTGGTCAACGGTTAGAAATCTTTAGCATTGAATGTATTCTCGGTGTTCAGTTGCTGATAAATACATAAAAGCATGTTTATGAAGCACAAGACACAGCATTGTCTTCAGGGCCTTTTTGGATTTCAATTATATTTATTAAGCCACACAGTTTTCCTCTTCTCCATTTATTTATGAATTGCATTTTTTCATGGCCATGAAAGCAGAAATACAGATGCACCCTCAAAGTTATCTGCAAGAAACCATCTGTTAAAAAAAGAAAAAAAAAACCAAAAAAAAAAGGCTTTGTTTTCTTAATTCACAAACCTATACAGACCCAATGGATATTTGTCCATTTCTAAAACACCTTTGATCTTTTCCATATAGTGTCTCATACCACAAACAGATGAATCTTTAATAAAAAGCTGTATCCAGAAATTATTAGATCTCTGGATGAGTAATAGTGTTCTAAAATTCTTAAGCTATTAAAATCTTTATAGACATGATTGTATGATTTTACCACTATTTTTCATACCATCTGAGATTTAAGAATTCTCTGGTAACTAATTGTAAAAAATTTCTCAAGCATGACATGTTTATAACACCTTCTTTTGGGCAAGAAGGCCAATGGCATCCTAGGGTGCATCAAGAAGAGTGTGGCCAGCAGGTCAAGGGAGTTTACTGAGGTTATTTTCCCCGTCTACTCTGCCCTGTTGAGGCTGCATCTGGAGTACTGTGTCCAGTTCTGGGCTCCTCAGTCCAAGGACAGGGAACTGCTGGAGTGGGTACAGCAAAGGGCTACAAAGATGATTAGGGAACTAGAACATCTCTTATGAGGAAAGGCTGAGAAGCCTGTATCTGTTTAGCCTGAAGATGAGAAGGCTGAGGGGCGATCTGATGAATGCCTATAAATACTTAAAAGATGGGTGTCAAGAGGGTGTCTTTTTTCAGTGGTGCCCAGTGACAGGACAAGAGGTAAAGTGCACAAACTTTAATACAGGAAGTTCCATCTAAACGTGAGGAGGAACTTCTTTACTTTAAGGGTGGCAGAGCACAGGAACAGGCTGCCTAGAGAGGGCGTGGAGTCTCCATCTCTGGAGATATTTAAAAACCTGCCTGGACATATTCCTGTGCAACCTTCTTTAGGTGGATCCGCTTTTGCAGGGGGGTTGGACTAGATGGTCTCCAGAGGTCCCTTCCAACCCCATATCATTCTGTGATTCTGTGTTTCTTCCAGTCTAGGTCATGTTTAGTATTCATTCACTTTCATCAACTGTTAACTAGGTAAATGTTATTAAAATTTCCAGTATCTTCTCAGTCTAGATCATTTTAATACTGTTACATGTCATAATTTTCTGTCAGTTACTGTGGAAGGGGAAATGCATAGGTAATTCTATGGCATCTAGTACATGTATTGTGGTAACAAAGTGTATCTAATATTGAACAAATAAAATAATTAGTCCTTTCCTGCATATGCATGGGTCCCCTGCAGATCTCTGGGAATCGCATATACGTAAGGAAAATTTTTATGTTAAATTCTTCTCTCCCAGTTTAAAGATGTATAAACAGCCTTTAAATGAATGACCAGAGTAATTAGAATTGTATTCAGTAACTAAAATTGTAGCTGATCTATATTTTGTAGTCAAAAAATGTGGAAGCTTCAGTTTGAATGTGATATCTGACTGCTGCAAGTCTTACTTTTCAGAACACTGGTTTGAATCATACCATTCTTTTTTAGACAAGTTAAAAAATATTGCATATTGGAATCCACATACTCAAGCATATTGCTGCCATCATATGGTTATATATTTATTTGTCAGAATGGCATTATGAAAGGAATTCTCCATTTTAAAAGAAACATTGTTATGTAAGGAAGTATAAAGTTGCACAGTGAAGTAGTAATGAGTGTAATAAAGTTTCTAATCCCTTTTCATGTTTAGGCTGTAACAGCTCTGCCTGTCTCTGAATATGAAATACATTTGTCTCCTGGAGCTAAATGAGTAAGATGATGTTTTGTGTGATCCATACAAGACAGCATAAGGATAATGTACTTAAATATTAGTCAGAAAATATACCGTGGGAGAGAAGTTAGTGGGAGTTTTGCCTGGCTAAGGATTGAATAAAAACCAGGAAAAGCTGTCAGAACATATCCCACACGGTTACAAAAGTAATCATGTCAGAGTATTACAGTCTGTTAAATCAAATTCAGTCTTGCTCATTTTGTCTGTGATCCTCTACTTTTTGGAGCTTCTCATGCAACCTTCATCAATGAGTATGTTGGCTGTCCTTTACTGATTTTTAAAAATAACAAAAATTGTCTTCTCAATCTCAGGCTTATATTTGTGCTGGCAGGCATAAATCATGTTGAAACAAGCAATCTTTCCTTTCTGCTTATTTGCCCCATATAGGCTAGCCAGTAAAACACAGTAACAATGTGGCTAGTAAGGAAAAAAAATATGAAAGAATGGGATAGGAAAGGAATAGTATACCTATATGAATATACTATTTAAAAACTTTACTTGGGTAGAGAAAACTAGTTTTAAAATTAATGCAATTTTTGTATATTTTTATAAATAGGAACCATCAGTGTGATGAAAACTGTCAGTATTTGAAGACAAAATTGCTTTTTTCTTTTAACTTTCAGTAGTATAAACTCTCACATGATCAGACATGTTCAGTTTACATTGTACCTTGTGCCTTCATTAATTTCTACAAAATACTATTTATTTTGAAAAAATTCTACAGAAGTGACTAATCTGTACTTAAACATTTGTACAAGGTTAAATTAGGGTTAAAATAGCTGTTTCAGAGTTTTGTATAAAATATAGTCAAGACATCTTACTCCATCACCATAAAACGGATTCTGACCCTATTATCATAATAGAATAAAATAGCAGAGGAAAAGGGGATACAAAGGATAATTCTGGTCAATCAATGTAATACACAACTTTTTAAACTAATAAAGTTTATCTTCCTCAGCTATAAGTCAAGGAAGTATCTTTTCCAGGTGAGCTTCATTGTATTGGTCCAAAATTTCAGAGCAGATCAGCACAGTGGTATACTTAATAGATATTTTAATCCTAACAAAAATTGCCAGACTGCACTAGACAACAAAGATAAACGTAGTTCTCATAGGTATTAGAAACAGATGTTGAAGGGATGTAACAGTTTTGTAAAAGTGAGTTTGAAATTGCTATATTGCTCATGAGTGATGAAATAACGAGTGCAGATTCTCATAACTATTCAGGGTTTTATTCATCCAAAGGAATAAATTACAGAAGCAAATTAAATCTCTACAGTGGTGTTCTCTCACTATAGAAAGATTTTTCACCTGTTTTTTAACCATGGTGTTACAGTATGAAAACAGTTTTGCAACTTCTGTTGCCTGAGGATGGTCATGTAGTGGCATAGGCCAAAAGTCTTCTATTTCATAGGTACCTTTAACATATGTGTTTAACAACACTTACAGAAAAGTAGAAGAGGAAAACTCTGAAGTATGTTGTTATCCCTGCCATATATTATATAAATAAAAGTGAAGTCCCAAATCTCCCTCAAAATTCCACTCTGATGGCAGCCAGCTGCATACTACTTCTAGTATACAATGGATGTCAGTAGCAGAGGAAAATAGGTCATTACAAAGCTGAAGAGCTGATGCTTGCTAACAGAAGACACTGGTGGCTAGCCTTCCATCTTTCAAGTCAAGAAGGATTTAGTAAAAGTATTTACACTGGGACAATCTTTGGTGACTAAACACAAACAGACAATGTGTTTAGGCCACAAGAACCCAGTCACTCGGGACTTGCTACCAATACCTTAGAGCCAAAGCCAATTTCTTATATTTCAATTAGGAACCTTGCCACTGCAAGGAACAGCAGGGTCATATGTTGCTACTAAGAACAGCAGCTCTTCTCTTTTTTGTTCTGCGTTTGTAGGATTTTGGATTGCACCCCATTTAGTTCACTTTGAAGTAATGCAGTCCTGAAGTATGAAAGCAAGAATCTCAACAGCAAATTTCATGGTCAAAGCTAATGTTTCAAGCACAGACAATACAGCATTTTTGGTAGCTGCTGCTACATGGTCAGAGAGCTGCTGATGTCCAACATAACTGCAGATTTGCAAACATAAGTGAGAAATGGTGAAACAAGGATTCAGTGGTTTTACAATTCAGTTACTATGCCCAACCATGGCATCAGTTTAATCCTAGTTGCACTGGATGAATCAACAAGATTTCATCCTTCTGCAGTTTACCCAGACTTTTGGCAAGACACTACTACACTGATTGTTAGAGGAGTGATAAAATTGTGATAACATCCTAGAAACAATACTTGGATCCTATTACTCCCACTCACCCAACAGATTCAAATGCACATTGAACAGGAAAGATGACAAGGCAGATCTTCAATGTAGTCCCCCATCACAGTGCCTTAAGGGGAAGGAAGTGATTTTCACACAAGACATTCTGGGAAAAGCAAACTAGGAGAGAAAACAGCAATTCAAAAGCAGTGTTCATGTCTGTTGTGTAATATGAAAGTCAGTAAAACTTGGAAGAGAAGTCTAGCAGTATTACCATAGTCATACAGTCATAATTCATTCTCAGATGGATGGAACCAGTGCAATTTCCGTCCCATACCATGCAAATAAAGGAACTGAAAAGGATCAAGGAGCTCTGAGAAAAGTAGATCTTTGGGAATTTTCTGTCACAGGCTCTGCTGTGATTTTAATGAAAAATAGGATACCAATAATAGATTGATCATTAATCGAGTCACTCAGTGTTAAGGGTCCATTGTTCTTTGTTACAAATCCAGTTATTACATATATCTCACACATGTAAAATTGAGTTAAAAGGCCTAAAAGATCATGTAGGATTGCAAAATCATAAAGTACTCAAACTAAGGGACTGACAGAATTTTGGGTCACCTTTTGTATATCCATTGAGATCATGAGATTAAAGACCATAGTGGGTTTTTTATCTTCTCCAAGGGAATCTCTGTCTGATTGAATACACAAGGTGGACAATCTTCAGTTAATGAACAGGCATGGATTATCTATAGTAGGGATTTTTTTTGAGTATGTGATTTCATGCCCCGTTTATTGCAAAATGTTGACTCTGTGATGTAAAAACAGAATTGCACATTTCTCTCTGGATTTTTGTTTAATATTAATGTTTTCTCTGATTGTGTGGGACAGATCCTGCATTCCCAGGAAGAGATCTTTAAAGAACATACAGAATTATCTATCTCTTAATGTGCTCAAAACACAGGTCCCATTCATACCAAATATTGTCCTGAGCTTTAGACATTTCCATAAACCAGGCCTAAGGCAGACACCTCAAAAATGGAGAATATACTTACTGATCATCTGGGAAAGACAGATTTAAGTCAGCTGTCTGTTATTACACAGGAAGTAGAGTCTAGAAGAGATTCTTCCAAATTGGTATCTGATATGCGTGAAGACATTCTTTCTCTAACACTGTGTTCCCTGCCTTGTGACTCCCTTTGCCTTGGCCTTCTGCTATAGCTAAAGTTTCCATAATTATATTGAAAAACATTGGGATCTTGTGCATAAATAACTCTTCGCCTATGTATTTAAAGAGGATATTATAACTATGTGTATGGTGACCAAACTAAGGTTGCATATATAATTCTAGTTTGGACTTCTCATAAATGTTAACATTTGACTTCATAACCATAATGCATAATTCTATGTAATGTTTTCTTTATTCTTAACTTTTTAAGAAATGAACTGAAAAAATAGTACTGTATTCTGGCAGCATGTGAAATGTCAGCAGGATTGGAATTTAGATCCACTGTACTATTGTGTCCTACATAAACTGACAGAGTAATTGATTACAGAATGACTAACCATTGTCTAGGTGAACCAGCATAACCAGAAAGAAGATATTTTTCTTCCAAAGTAACAGTATGATGCCTGGTAATTCAGGGTTCCTCTCAGGACTGCATTCTACAGTTTCCTCTTTCCAGACTCAGTCTCTATGCCTTCCCCTGAGCTTTTTTTATACCAGACTTAGTTTCCTTGTACAGCTGCTAATATACCCAGCTGATACTCACTGGACAGTTGTCCAGCTCTTCTTTCTCCTCTCACTCATGCTTGTCTACATGCAACAGACAGAGAATGTCTAAGCCCAGCTTTCCTGCTAAGTACTTTAGTTGTCACTTCAAGCAGTTGATGAGAATGACTGCTTATCAATTTCATCTTCTTCTATGCCCAGACCTCACCAATATCTCCCGGTGTCTCTTTCCTTCCTGTCTGTCAAAAGCCAGTTCAATTCTGCTCCTTCCTCCAAACTCTCACAACATAACCCCTGTTCTTCTCTTCCCCATTTTTTCAAATATCCACCTTCCTTCTCCCTGCCTTTCCTTGCTAAAGAGATAAAATATTTCAGAGTGCCTGTCCTAATACCTGAACCTCACCTGTATGGCTAGCACAAATGAAAGCATCTGGTCACTGTTTTTCTTTCCATTGCATCTTTTTTTTCCCCCCACAAGATCTTTAAAAAGATAATCTTAGGTTTGTCTTTTATTTTTTCCCCTAAGCATTTTGATCAGCTGCTTTCTTCTTTTACTACAGTCAGCACTATTTCCATTTATCTGTTTTCAGACATGTACAGAATACTTACTATGCTGTGAAGTGGATTATATAAGGAATAAAAATGCATTCTCAACTAGATACAATCAAAGTTTGATTTCTGCCTCATGCTGTAAATTTGAGCAGGGCTGGTTCTATCAGTCTTTCTAGTCCCCACCCTGTATCACTTTACTGCAAAGAGAATAAGATTTTACATGCTGAATAATAGTGTGTTAAGTTAGAGGCAATGGAATGTTTTGCCATTATGGGATTATGTTCATATGGAGTTGCAAGGAACTCCCACGCACAAAACCTGGTGATTAATTGGGTATTGTGGGTACTTGATGTTTTTAATTTAGGCTTTTAGAGATTAGTAAACCCTGCCGCCCTGTGGTAAATAATCTTTCTTCATCACAAAATAATAAATATTCCTAGCTTTTGAGCCAATATACTGCTTAATTATGGTTTCATTTGAGAATTAAAACAGAAGAAGTGCTGGACTCTGTAATTGGAAGCATTAGCCATTGCATTTAGACCAATTTTGAACAAAATTGAACTGAATAACTCTCCTTACCTGATTTTTTTTTTTTTTTAATTTTTATTTTTGGGTGAATGTAATGCTATTCATCTATTTTGAAATGCTGCATGTTGTTACATGAGTACATTTCAGTGGACGTGCTTTATGAACTCAGTTTCTTTTCAATAGCAAAAGTCTACGAACAGCTGGTTCTCAGCAACAGGAAGGTCTTTTGGAGAAAGCTGAGGGCAGAGACCGGAAAGCGATGTCAAAGGTACTCAACACTTGCCTCTCCTTCAGGGGACCAGCCAACTCATCCTAGAAATTGCGCAGCAGAGTGAGAAAGTGTACTGATTCATTGTACATCCTGGGCAGTCTTGACCAGAGCAGGTTCTGTGGGACCCCACCCCTTTCTTTATTCATGGTAACAGTTCATTCACTTTTGATTGCCTTTTCACATTAAGCAGATGTTTTTATTAAGCTCTCCAAGGTGACACACAGGTCATTTTCTTGGGTGGTTACTGTTAATTCAAAGTGCAACAATGTGCATTAGTAATATCCTTCCAACACACCTTATTTTGTATTTTCCATCATGAACTTCCTCTGCCATTGTACTGAATAATTGCCTAGGTCTGTCTTGACTAACTTCAATAACTTCTCAGTTAAAAAAATAGTTCCATGGCAGATCTTGCTATCATGCTGGTTAAGCCCTTTTTCCAGAAAATTAATGAATGTAGGGAAATTCTGTTAGTCTTACAGTTTTCTGCTGCTAACCACTGACATATTGAAAACTGACCATTTTATTCTGTTATGTTTTCTTTTAGCCGTTTTGTGATCAAAACAAAACTACACCTCCCACCTTACAATGTTTTAGTTTCCTTACTAGCCTCTTGTGAGGTATACTGTCAAAAGTGTTTTAAAAATAAAAAAAAATTATGTTAGCAAAACAACTGTTCCTTGTCCATCTCAGTTCTGCCAAATGTTCTCTGAAAACTCTTGAAATGTACTAATTTTCTTCAGAAAAAGTCTGGAATGCTAGTAAATTGCTGTTGATTTATTTGTTTTCAGTAGTTGGCAATAATTGTATTGATGCTATGTCTGGCCCTAATCCATTTATATTAAAGTCAGAAAAATTAGTAGTGTTAATCGTTACTCTGGGATTCCAGTGAACCCCAAACATTTTCTGGTACCAAAGGGAGCAAAAAGCTGTCATTGTGCACCTGGTCTGTCTGGGAACTGTGTATCCAAAAATTCTGGGCAGTAGTAACAATGGAGGTGCTGGGTTGGAGGTCAAAGTGCACTTTCAGAAACTGGATGAGGTCAAAACTCTGTGTGAAGCGTGTCCCATCACATCCCATAGTGTCTGCCTTGCTGCTGTCAGGAAGTTTTAATTGATTCCATGGAAATCCTCTCACAGCTGACCTAACCTCTTTGCTGGAAGTTTTATACGTCTGGGGGACAGGAAAAATTTTTGGCAAGGAGAAGACAGAGAACATGCTGAAGGTAGTAGAGAGAATGCAGTCATAAAGGGCTGGAATAATTTTATTGGAGTTTGTAAATTGAGTGGAGGTGAGGGGAAGTAACCTGATTCTATAAAAGATAGCATGCCAGATAAAGATGATGGTATGATCTTTATTGCTAAGAGATATAGTAATCTTTATGGAGAATGCCTCTTCCTGTCTACAGGATTAAGTTCCACTCAGCCTTTCAGCTTCCAGTATTATTGCATTGACATTACACATCTCACCTCAGGGATCTGGCCTGGAATACCAGCACCATATCAATGTCACCTGAAGAAACAGTCGCAGTTCTTTACTTTACAATCTCATTGTCACCCCTCAGTATGTACATTTGCTTAATACATACACCAAATACATACATTCTAAGCAAACCTCAAAAGGGAATAACTTAATGTCATGGAAATAATTACCAGCAAGTCATGTTATGCTTCCTGCCAATTCACAAGAGCTCTTTTTTTCCAAAATGTGAATGTTATATTGATGCTTAATAGAGTCTGAACTTCAAAAGAAACTGGGAAAATCTCTCTTTTATCTTGGCGGAGATGAACAGCAGAACTGCCTTACTCCCAAGCTACAATCTAGAAATGCTTTAAACTGAAGTGTGTGATCCAAACACTGTTAAAAACTGTATGGTGGAAACTGGCAAGACTGGGAACCTCTTTTCATATACCTGTAGCTTTGTTGAAATCAGGAAATGCCTGCTCTCATATTTCACATTTGCCGTTCATATTAGGTAAATTTCCCTGCAGATGGAGAATTATCTTTTATTTACCGTCAATTGGGATGATACACTAGTCAAGTTTCATCTCTTTTGACATCATCATTTCATCACGGAATGGCTCATGGAAGCAGTTTAAAACATGTGGGTTAAAGCCTAAACTCTCTTATGCTAAGGGGAATTTCACCATCAATTTCTTTTGAAACAGTATTTATCAGGGGATCAGACTTTAAGTGATTCTTCTGCAGTGATGTCAAGCAGGAGCAATTCCACTGAAGTTCCTAAAATAATGCCAAAGCAAAGTGAACGAAAACCACTGCAAACCACAGCTGTTGATTCAGTGGCATTTCTTTTTTTAACTAAGGCATCTGTAGCTTTGTCAATAAGGAGCAGGATATATTAACATTTGTTGAAATATTTGATTCTCTGTGTTACACATTGCTGGCACAGAAACTGAAGTGCCACTAGTTCTTACAGCTAGAGTTTAAAACCAGCTTGGGAAAACCTATGTCATGCTGCAAGGAATGGTTACAATGGATTGTCAAATGCCCTTTCTCTCTTTTATTCTTGTTTTAATATAGACTTATTTCATACAACGCATGGCCCACATATATGGCACCTGAAAGCACAGTATCTATTTCAAAAGAAATTCCAGGCTCTTTTTTTTTCCTCATCTTCTTCCAAGAGAAAAAACACACATATTTTTTGTGTGTTATGGCCTTATGTA
This sequence comes from Nycticryphes semicollaris, assembly GCA_013400055.1. Classification (NCBI taxonomy): domain Eukaryota; kingdom Metazoa; phylum Chordata; class Aves; order Charadriiformes; family Rostratulidae; genus Nycticryphes; species Nycticryphes semicollaris. The sequence goes on from VXBJ01005283.1 coordinate 776,221, forward strand.
GGACACCACCCACAACCTCACCCTTTTTTCCCCTTCCATGGATAATCTTTTCACAGGGTGGAGAGGGGATGGGATGGGAAAAAAAGAGTTGCTTTCATGTTTTCTAGCAATGATTTTGTCTACAACTATTTCCTTCTTGACTTCTTACTCACTGTTTATGAAATTTCCCTGTACTTTAACAATAGTATTGTTGCTACAGCTGCACTGATTATATTTCCCTAACTTCTCTCCTTTTGGGGCTTGGAATCAGTGTGGTTTGTTTTCATACATGGTAACTTGGAACGGCCTATAATAACATTACAGAAATCCTTGATAATATAATTGTAATGTGCACACACACTACTTTCTCTGCTTTTTTGTCTCCATGATCAAATTTGTTGGCGTTTTTTTTTTTTTTAATGCTCTGTCTACAACAAAAAGGAAAGTACTCATTCCAGATAGAAACATCACAAAATGTAGACCTTTAATAAGTATATTAATAAAGGGCCAGAGAGTGTTTTAAGTATTTCATTGCACAGCTGTGTATCTCCGCGTTTTGGGTTTTTTTAACCTGCTATATTTATCTATCTATTGCTATCTACCTCTTTAAAGTAGAACAAAAATACAAAACACACCACCACTAGCAACAGCAACAAAAAAACAATTCAACAAAATTCAAGCAAAAGTGCAACATACTTTGATTAATTTTATTTTTGGTTATCAAAAATCTTGTGCCCTTCTCAGCTGATAATCAAAGTAAAGTTTTTGTTCTTATTTATGTTAGAGCCTGTAAGAACACTTTTGCAAGGCAAAGGGTCCTGACAGTGCAAGGTTTATCCCTACTCTGGAGAAGATCATGCTTTGAACTTCTGGGCAAGCTCCCCTCTGCTGGAACACTACTCTATGTTCTTGATGTCCTTGAATAAGAAGGATGTGTGTCAGTTTAAAAAGTCCTTCATTTGCTGGATTATCACCTGCAGATGTAGAGGTGTTTGTAATGAACAGCTACTGCAATCAGCAATTTCCCAGTAGAAAAGTATGGGTTATGGGACAATCATTTAGACATATTAGGTAATGCAGCAGGACTGTCTCACATTCAGATTGCATCAGATACCTGTACAAGTCTGTACACACTGTATACTTTCCATTGTTTCCAGGGCTGATTAGTGTTGACAAAAGATGGCTCACTGACAGTCAGGAACACAAAAATTGCCTTAACCTGCAAAACCCACACAGGGTGAAATGTGGAAGTCAGGACATCACCCTTCTGTCCTGCTTTGCTGCACAGACACTCTTGGGAGTTTTAAGGTGTTGGGGCAGAGCATGAGTGATAGTGTACATGTTCTGGGTTGCCCTGCTGCAACCCAACCACTGAGAGAAACTCTCTGTGACAAAAGTCTTGAGCAAGCTGGGCAGGCCCCTTGTTGACTACAAGCAAGGTAAAAGAAAATATCTTTTAGTGTATCCTCCCCTAAAACGTTCTCTCTGCAAAGACCTGTAATGTCACATAGAAAAGTAAAAGGAATTGAATACTAATGTTATTCCTTTGTTACCGCTGAATCAACAGCCTCAAATACCTTAGAAGCAAAGCAGACTGTTGGAGTTTTTTTAATTATTCCATTAATTATTCCATTCCTCATGTTCTACATAATCCATCCCAATTACAATATTTTTCCTAGCATGTATGATATTAATAAGGTAGTTATTAAATCCCGAGCTGATGAACAGCCTTGTCTGTTTGCTTGGCACTGTTTGCTTTTATAGATGTTCCCTATATGACGACTTCTAATGAACTAGAATTGCAGCATTCACGGTTTCTTTTTGTCATATCATTGCATATATTTAACTGATAAGCAGGAGGCAGCATGCTCAGATTCCTAATACATTAAAGAATAAAGTGAATTTAAAATCCAGAATGCGAGTCTTTTGCAGCTCCCTAGTAATTGCTTTTTGGCAAATCATGTTTGAAAAGACAGCCAAAAAAACCTTTAGAACCAAGTCTGGGAACCAGATTATATGTTTCAAGGTTAATCAATGCTCTCATCATCAAGTATTCTCATGCATTGTCTAGCAGATGCAGAAAAAATCATAACACAATTAAAAAGCAGGATTGTCTGCACAGGCCACAATAGGTTTTTCTCTCAAATAAGTAGATGGTTAAAAGAAATAAGTGTCTGATGTTGAAAGAAAGTGCTTGCACCAAACAAATTGGAGAGGTCATCAGTCAAGACTGTTTAATACGAGTCAGGATAGCATGCTTGCAATAAACTGGCAAATTGAACAACAGTTTAAGTTATCGTTTGTTGTAAGCACACAAGTTATATATGCCTAAGGGAGTCTGTTGTAACGTGCATGTGCTTAGATCTGTTTCAGGTGACGTTTCCATTTTATTTCATGAACAGAGTTTTTTATTCCTTTTCTATTTTTTTTTTTCCTAAAACTTAAAAAACGCATGCTCAAGGAGTATGGGAAATGTGCACTTTCCTATGTAATTTCCTGAACCTAAACTACCAAGCTCTCTGATACTAATTTCCTGAAGCTAAACTACCAAGCTCTCTAGTCTATGTTCTATAACCCTGATGGTTAGAAGTGAGGGGAACTATTGCATAATAAAGTAAGGCCCAGGGTGAATAAAAGAGCATCAGGAAAGTTCTCTTTACTGCTACATTTTTAAAGGGATTCCACCAGTTCGGTTCAGCGGAAGTTAGGTACCTTAGTCCCTTTTTTGATCCCCGGCATGTGTCTCTGAATTTTTGGATAATTACATTTAAAAGAAAACACTGATATCTTAGACTTTGGGGCTGTAAATATTTCTGCATACGCTAAGCTTTTTGATTTGTTTGTGCTACTTGATCCAAGATCTAGCAACTTAGAAGTTTATTCAAAGATCCAAATATTTACAGATCAGGTGTCTTTTTTTTCCCAAAATCAAATAATATTTGAGAGATTGGGGGAAGGGGGGAAAAGTTATGGATTAATTTGCAGGTTTTTTAATGTGGTGTGATCCTCACACAGAGAAGCAAACATCATTTGGTGTAACTCTGATGAACAGGGTTCAACTGGAATTCAAAGTTTCTACATAAAAAGATAACAACTCCTGCTATTTTGTGCTTCTGCTTAATGTTAAGCAATTAGTTGTATTAGTTTTTATCTGTAACAGGTCACTTGATGATAAATACCCTGCTTGCTAGTCAGCCTAAAAGGAATATCCTCCATATTTGTCTGTTTTGACAATTAAATATATTAAAATAATACCACATGATAACAGTATTACCAGTTTTAGAATGAAAATGGCCACTACAAAGCAAGGAGGAAATGTCTTTTTAAATCTATATTAGTGCCGAATCAGTCTAATATATAGTACGAGATGGCTCTTATCCTCATATAAATGACTTGGCTCAGGAAATATCTTCCCCCTCACATTATAAATGTCTATCAACAAGAAAAAAAAGGTTACCTAATATGTCATTCAAAGATCAAGTCAAGATGTTCCAAGTATATTGGGTTTTTTCCACTTAAAATGGATTCTGAGTTACTAGATTGTTATCTCTTCCTACATTGTTTTGGCATTCTGTCCAATATTAAATATATGCTTTGTTTTCTCCAGAAAAATAGATTAATAAATATTAAATTTAAATTGTTTATAGCTGTAAAAATTGCACAATTTGGCTTTGCAAAACTGTGAGCTAGAGCTTTGCATCTTTTAGTGCTTTACCTCTGTACCTGCAGATATCCTTAGGAAAGACAATTGTGCAATCTACATTCTTGCAATTACTGTATATTATATTTAATCAGAAAGAAGCAATTGACTGCTTATTTAAAATAGACATAACCCACTTTGCCACTTTATTTTGAAGCACAGACACAGAGTAATTGTAAATTGTAAAGACAGGGAATGGCATTTTCATTAAAAGATAGATTTACATTTCCTAGGAGGACTGTGAAATGTGAAGAACGCTAGCAAAAACTTTAGCCTTAAGAAATAGTCACAGCAAGCAACGTGTCTTTTACTTTGAAAAACATGGGGAAGCAGGTGATGTTCACACAGCCTAGCAAAGAGGAATTAAAAATAGCATATCCCTCTGTGAGACAGAATAATTGCATTTTACAGAAGCTGGTGCACAGAAAAAAAGATCTGAACTGAGTTCATTGTATGCTTTTCGGAGCATACTATAGCTACTCCTGGCAGCCTATAGGAAGCTTGACAGTCACCTTAATCAACATTCCTCTGTATTTCACTATTCAGGCATCCGGGCTTCATCAGGAGAATGTTATGACTCCTTTGCTCCATCGTTACTGTTTACCTTTGCCAGACTTTCCTCTATCTAACTATCTGTTTTCTATTTTACACTGAAGGAAGACAAAAGCCAGAGATGAGTCTAGTCACTAGAAATCTGTCTTATTAATCTCTAGCTTGTTTGAACAGGAATCTGCTTTCCAATAATGTTACCATTGGGTCTGTTTTTTTCATGTCATTTATCTTGCCTGTAGCAAAGAATATACTAGAATTTAGACATACCACAGAGGTAGGTCTCTCAGAGCAGCTTGCAACACACTAAGTCCCAAAATAATCTTGAGTGATTACTTTAGAGCATGCTTCTTTTTGGAGAAAAATATCATTCATCTGTGCTGTCATTATCAAGCTAAGGACTGTGGAGCTTGCTTGTATTTTCTGGTATTTTTATAGCTTTTTTTTTTTTTCCTTATCTAAAACAATGTGGTTCCAGCTTTCTCCCATCTTTCCCTCACTGACGATAAAAGAGCACCGGGCAATCTAGGGTGGACAAACAGTATAGTGATTATATTTTCATATGCCATCAATAAGCATTTGCTCTTTTTTTCTGGAAGAAGAAAGATTGTGAAAATTGGAAATATTACGAAAACTTAAGTACTTTTGTAGAGCTGAAAGTCTACATTTTCAGTGTAGAAAGAACTGAAAGATACTCCCACACTGGATACAAAAAACATAGGAAGAGAGAGCACTACTCAGCCCAAACATTTCCAGACTATCCACTGCCTTGCACAGAGCTAGCGCACTGTCAGTAAGTTGTCAGTTGCTATTACAGATGAACAGGAATGTAACTTTGTAAATGGGCTTAACTATTTTTTTTCCCACCTGAAGAAATACTTATTAAGAGGATTAAATCTCTCTGAGAATTTATGGCAACTACCCCAAATGTGTCTGACAAGAACCACTGAGAGACGAGAGCCCTTCCACAGGCACATCCTTTCTGTGCCATACCTGGTAGAGGCATCCTCTTGATGTACCACATCAGGCAGATGTAAGATGAAAGAAGACACAAGACTGTATCTCCTTCACTAATTATTTGTGTTCTGGTCTTACTGGCTACCCCAATGAAAGATTGATTTGCAGAGAAGCCACAACACAGGCCTTCTCCAGGTCCTGGCTGTTTTCCAGACACATGGCTATCTCACGGACAGTCAGCATCAGTTGGTAAATTAATGTATTTGTGTATTTGGACTTGGGATATAGAGAAGGGTCCTACATGGTCTAGGGGACTTGCTTTGGGCATACCTAAGGCTGTGATTTCAAGTGGGAAATAATGAATAGGTGATTTTAGTTTGAGGAAGGAGTTTTTGTTAAGAACTAATGCAGTGCAGTGATTTCAAGGTTTTTTATTTTTAACTCCAGTTCTAGTTCAGATATGATTATAATAGTGATGGAGTAAGATGATATCTGGTTAAGAGACTCATGTTTGTTGCCACATCTCCTGGCATGAATCAGGTTTTAAAAAGTTCCTGTTCCAGCACTGTCAACACTGGCCTCATCTTCAAGTTTTTTTTCTTGCTTGTTTTCCATTCATGGTGATAATGGAATATACTACTATCTCATCCCTGTGGGAGGAAAAGTAAAATCAGAACAAAAAAGTTGGAAGGAATATAGTAACAGAGACAGAATGCTAGGACAGAGTGAGGAGAAAAAGTAGAGGAAATTTTGGATGCAAGAAACCTTCACAGTGGAGTGGAAAGGTCTGTGGAATCACAAGAAATAATTTAAAAACTAAATAAATTTGCAATTTTCAAAGACATAACAAATTATATTGTAATAATTAACCTAAGGAAAACAAGACCTGTATGGGAAAAAAAAAAAAAACTAGCTCCAAAACAACAACAACAACAAAAAAACTCACACTCCCTCCCCCCTGTCCCCCTCTCCCCCCCAAAAAAAAAAGCAAGGACCAATAGTATAGTGAGAGTAGGCTTTTTGTAGCTGTCATTCCATGTAAGACATGCTGCATATCTTAATTTGCATTTAATATTTAAGGAATAGTGCTAGTTAGTAACCCACAACAATTTTCTTCTTTGCTTGGAGGGGGTGGGTGTTATGCGTTATCATCACCTAAGATCTTAATACTTTCTGAACAGAATTAAAAGCAATAGTGAAATTCCAAGATTTTCTGACATTTGAGTTCTAAGATAACCTAAACTACTTTTAGGTACAAATTTTACTATTTTACTTTTCCCACAAAATTTCTAAATTTAAGTGAGGAGAATAATACCCCTTGTAATCATATAATCATAGAATGTTTGAAGTTGGAAGGGGCCTTAAAGATCATCTGTTTTCAACCCCCCTGCCATGGGCAGCAACACCTCCCACTAACCTCACCTCCTCTTTGGTTGCAGATTTTATTATTATTTATTAGTTATTCTATTACAGCAGCTCTCTGGTGGCCTTTTCTATGAGATACTTCATGAAGTAACACAGAGCCTTTGCCCTAAACAGCTTCCAATCACTGGATATACCAATCATTGGACTAACCTCAAGTAACAAAGAAATAAAACCACCGATTGGAACACTGATGAAATTGAGGGTGGGAGTACTGGTATACAGTCATTATCAGTTTTTGCCCTTGAGCTTGCACACATATCCACAGTTACATTTAAATATTTTTAAATGAGATAAACTCCTATAAAATAAAATCAGGCAGAAGCTTTTTTCAAATTAAATTAGGAACCATCCAATATTGAAAAGTCTATCATCTCTGTATCTTGACAAGTCTTCTTTCATGATTAGTGTACAAAAAAAAAGCTTTATTGTTACTCAGAGCATCTTAAGCAGGAGAGACATTGGAAAATAATAGTAGACTTGTTCATATAAACCAAAGTATCTCTGTGAGGAAATAGACTTCCTGTCTGCTGTTTTTTGTGTCTAATTAAATACAGATTTTTTGGCTACTAAAACATTTTTCCAGAGCTACCAAGAAATAAAACCTAAGCAAGTCAAGTGTAGCCATGAACAGATAAATACTGTTGTACTCTTTCACATAAACCTGGAAACCTGCATATGCAGATAAGTCCAGGTCTTCTAAAATGGCTATTTTTCAGTCATGCTATTTTTTACAAGCTCTTACTTAGCGGTCCTCAAAATATCATCTCTAAGCAAATGTTGTTTTCACTTTCATGTGCTCAAGAAAATGACTGTAATTCACAATTTGATCTTGTAACTGCCTCCATTTGAAAAGCAATGTTTGTACTGAGATGATCATGCAAGTGTCTCCCAAGCCACCTAGCTACTAAAAAAGACAGAGGGGATAGAAAAGGGCAGAGATAATGAATGGAGCAGAGAGCTGGGATCCTCAGTACTGAAGACTGAGGTTCTGCCCCAAATTCCTAGCCAGGGCTCAATGAAAGCAACTAGACTCAAGTTTGCTCTCAAGTTTTAATTGACTGGCATCATATTGTGAGCTGTATCCTTTGACTCCTACAAAGAGCTATCAAGGGTGAAATGTTGCCTGTGCACTTTTGACAGTGTGACTTTCATTGCATATCACATTCCTGCAGCACTTCTGCACATATATTTTGATCCATAAGTAAGGAGGATCACATAACTTAAAAAAGAATTTTCTGTAAGTCTGCTCCTCTAGGCACATCTGATTTACAGATGAAGCTGGGGGATATATGCAGAGATTTTCAGTGAAGAGGGAAGAGCAGCGTTTCTTCAAGGAGATGTGGGAGGCAGTGGGGTTTCCAAAAGGGCATGCTCTATACTAATAGCTGACACAAATTGAAGGAAACAATTTACACACGTTTTTAATGGTACTGTAAAACTTGGGAACTCTGCTACCAGTCCTGACCACCATCTACTGGCAACTTATCTATTCCATTTTTATAGACTCATGCAACACAGAGAGGCTCCTTTCCTGGCTAACAATAAACACCATCCTTCCCTTCAAAACGTTTGAAATGCTTTTTTTAACTGTTTTCCTTTCCCTCTCACCATGCAATAAGAACACCCTAAGGTAACAAAACCTCAGTGAATAGGTCTCCAGAAGATGATTACCGCCATTGGCTGATGGGATTATTTCTTATGGAAGGAAATTAAGTTGCACACTGGCTCAGAAAACATCTGAACTGACCAGTACCTTTTCCAGGAACTCACACAGAACCCAAAGCAAAAAGGCTTAAAATACTGGAAACGGCAGTAAGAAGGGAATCTTGGGAGATTCTCACCAAGGTTTCTGAAAGGAAGTGGCTTACCAATGAGATTGGAGTTGGTTTTGCAGAGGAATGTGTGAAGTGAAGCATACAGACAGGAGACAAATTTTTTTTAAATCCAAGTGATATAATGACTATTTTGAGAGTTTGTGCAAACTAGCAGATCAGGGAGACACTTAGTGCTTATGTTAAGAAGGCAAAGGATGCCATCATAAAGAAAAAAATGATAGCAGGTCCTTTTCTTACTAGTTAACCACTTGCAACAGTAGCGTAGGGCTTTGTCCTCTTCCACAGTTTTACAAGGTCAGTTACTACTGTTGCTCCTTAAAGAAATGTATTAAGTAACTGCTTCTTAACTCTTCAATTTCCAAATCCAATTTCTTCAAAATATGATGTGCTTTAGAATAAGGCAATTTCTCAATTTTACAAGACTTTCATGACTGGCTAGAGAACAAATTCTTAGATGAAAACTTGCTTTACTTGCGCTGTTGATGGGCTGAGAAATTCATCACATCTCTAACTCTCAGTTCTTACAAATGGGGAAACTGTAAATAAATACCTTATCTTGAAATTTGGATTTTATCTATTCTGCATCCAGAGGACATCAACAGGAATGTAGTCATAACAGTCAATCTACTAATTTCATTTTCAGATAGGAGTAAGCTGGATACAAAACCATGGGATTTTGAATATGTGTCAGTAGTGCAAGAGAGAAATAAGGTGGAAGATTCATCTTACTCGTCATAATAAACAGAGAAAGCCACAGTAGTATTCTCATGTTCTTTTATTTTTGAGCCACGAGTCTTATGGGCATTTTAAATGCTGGGGAACTAAATCATGCTTATCCAATGTATTTTCCATCAGCTTGAAGTTATATATCACTGTATATATTTACATGTATTGAATCTTTCTGCAATATCTTTGTGGCTGATAGCCAGTAAGATTAATGGAATGTGTGAAATACCAGAGAAAATGTGTAGGTTGAATCCCTAAAATAAAAGCTAGAAAGCAGGGTGGTCCTCTGAGTTCAGTTTTCACTTAATCTGCTGAGTCATTTGGTGACCTTGGACAAGCAATCTGACCTTTGTCATTTTGGTGAGGCCAACTGTAAAGCAGTGTAAAACCAAACATGGGAGATTAATTACCACAAAAGGAACTGAGGTAGGATATTACCCGTTAAGCACTCCCTCTGCTCATCAGAAAAATCCTAGCTAAGGCAATACACTAATATGCATTTGTCTGTAGAAAAGCTGCTTCAGAGGAAGCTAACCACTAGGTTCTGAGCCTGTTGTCTGTGAGGAGAACCCAAGGCCAGATTCAGGATTGCATCAGGAACATGGAAAGATGAAGCGATAAGAGACATGAAGAGAGGAGAGGGAGAGGGAGAGGGNAGAGGAGAGGGAAGGTGAAAGAATGGCCTCAGCTCTAAAATAGCACTGCAAAGGGCGTTTTACTTGGAACTTTCTTTCAGCTGACATCAGTCAGGGTAATGAAAAGATTTCAGTTCAAAAGTGTAAAACTAAAACAGAGCATTTAAGGCCGGATGTAACACTCAGATCTATTTGGTGTCTTGAAAAAAAATGAAGTTCCACCTGCACCAGAAGTTTAATGCAGAAACATTTGGTTTGTTTTGATGCCCTGGATAAGACACAGCACACAACTGCAGCACACAACTCAAGACACACTTGGAAACATAAAAGGAACTGAAGTGCAACAGCATCTACAGGGTTCCTTTATTTCCAGTGAGTTGGAAATTTCAAGAAAAGCCAGTTTAGGACAGTGGGTATAAGCTAGGCTTCTGATAATCTCTGACGTCCAAAGCCAACACCGCTGGGAATTTTTTAGCAAAGCCAACAACACTGAAATTTTTTACTACAATATACAAGAAAGAGATTATCCCTTTTTTTTTTTTTTGTCCAAAACCCACAGTTTCATCAACAGAGCTCCTTCAGCATGGCTTGAAAGAGAAAGTAAGCTTTTATGTGTATTTTTGCTAAGCAAGACAACATAGCAAACCTAGAAGCCACATAACTATGTCTGTGCTCTTCAGTAGGAAATAGATTTGTCTGAATTGCTACTTGCAGTAATGCATCTTAGGTCTACCCTGTGCTGAGAAAATTCAGTGAAACTATTATGCTACCCCAATCAAGTAATCCCCTTTTTCCACCAAATTGTCTGTCACAGATGCAAGCTGTAGTACACAAAACTAACAGCAAGAAATTTGCAAATGAAATTTCACCTGAACTTCAAAAGTGAACATCCTTCCTCTAAGTGTAGGCATGGATGAGGGAGACAATGCCAGCATCAAGCCCATGATGGGAAGAATATAAGTAGGATCTTGAGTCAAGTGATAAAAACACTCAGTGATGAGGGATATGTGAATTTTTTACTTACTCATTCTAGTTGTTTTTGATTCTCATATCCTTTTATGCAACTAGAGAGGTTTTTCAACCCCAAATAACTCTCCACATACTAAGTAGCATTCAGGAATGCTGAAACAAGCATTCTCAAAACAATATTAGACATATACCACAGTTAATTGTTATAAAAATTAATACTATCTCCAGGAGATTGGCTTCTTTAATTAGATTGTGGTATGAAGTGGCCCACTGGCAAGTGAAGAGATTGATGATCTGCTAATCACTTTCCCAATTCATAATTCTAACCATTATGCTACTTAAACCATGTTTCATCTTTGTACTAACATAAAATGGAAAAGAAGGGGTGAGGGAAAAGGGAAAACAAGTCTTTTCATCCGGCAGGTTTGTACATGCTTAGCCAGCTCTTCTGTTCTGGTTTTAAGGCAGAAAGAAAAAAACATTGAAACATAAAGCAGTGTAGATTGTATGGAAAATTTGACTCAGATCAAGTGCCTGGCCAACACCACAAAATGGACTGGAGACAAATCTGATAATTAGAAAAAGCAGTGAATAACAAAATATTTTTGACTCATGCCATATCAGGCAGACTCCGAAAATTCTCAGAGGCAACAAAACAGGATTTCATTCCCCACAGCTTACTACATTTTTACTCTAGACCAATGGCACTGATTTCAGAGGCACTGTAGTGGTGTAATACTGGAGTCTGGAATTAAGCCCAAGCTCATCTTATTCTTCTGTGGCAGTTCATTTTCACAGCTATTTACTGAAATTGCACAAATAACCAGGTAAACCAGGAGTGACCACACTTACGTCAATTGTATACAACTGACATAAACAAGATTAGAAACACTCCTATTGTATTAATCTGATTTACAGTGCCTGGGATTTGTTTATGTTTTCTTCTCAGACCAACTGGCCAGGGTAAACACATACGCTGACCAGTCTACAGCAAGGGTGGGGTAAAGATCATGACCATCACACAAGGGATACCATATAGGGGTAAGTATTTCTCATGCCTGTTTTTCATCTAGTGCTGCTGCTGCCACTGCCAAGCTGAGCAGGTAGTGGAGGCTGGAAGGCACAGTGATAAGGGCTGAAAAAGAGAAAAGATTTGCCAGAAAGTAATCAAATAAGAACAAGAGTAGAATAATGCCTATGGAGGAGCCAGAGCAGAAAACAAGGACAATACCAGGAAAAGAACCCAGGAAACAGCTAGACCAAGCAGTAAACTGGAGAGATGAGGACAGATTCTAGAAGAAGCCAGAGCTGAAAAGAGATGAAGCAAGAGACAGTATGAAAGTGGAAAACAAGTACCCGAACAAGAATCTGAAATGAGGTAAGAGGACGAACCACCTCTTGTCAAAGCTGTTGTGTGGTATATTTAACTCCGTTCAGAAAAGTAAGATGACAGTAGTCATAATGAATATAAATACCTTCACTTTTCTTACCTGGATGGTTTAAATAGCTACAGAAGATTAAGATTTCTTTAGAATGCAGTTCTGTTACACTCTGTATGCACAGAGTGATTGCTGTTTCTGCCTAAAGAGAGTCTGAGGAGTTATCAGAAACATCCACTGTGGTCTTACAACGCTCCATTTTACACGGCTCTATTTTTTCTTTGGAGATATATGAGGAATGTCATAGAATCATTGAATCATTCAGGTTGGAAAAGACCTTTGGGATTATCAAGTCTCAGGTGAGCAGAGAATCAGTTTGTGTTGTCTCTCTCCCCAGAGTGTTTGATTCTCATGGGATTTTCAACTAGATTTTCTCACTTTCCTGAACATTAATGAACAGCAAAAAGATGATTCATGTAACAATTGTGGCTGGAAGTTTCTTCAGCAGTGACAGTCTACAATGACCACCCTCCCAAAGGTCTCTGTTGGCTTATGCCTTTCTGCCTCTCTTCTTCTGGTACTTCACTTGTAGAGTAATACTTGAGTGATTGAGTGAAATGGAGAAAAGTGCTGTGAAGGCAAATTGTAATCTCCTGTTTGGAAGGAAGCTTCCCATGTGTAACTTGCAAAGAGGAAAAACTGGGGCTGAGTGAGAAACCCCAGATTTTCTAAGTTACAGTGAGCTTTCCTTGTCTTTGTAATTGGGTTTCCATGGAAAGGTATTGGCCAGAGGGAGTGGTCTCTGTGGGAAGAGACGAGGGGCTACCCACCACAATACACACCCTAGCACACCAGCCAAGCTGGTAGCACATCTAGGAAAATGTGTTTTTAAAAGGCCAAAATTCACTCATGACAGTGTGAGGAGTGAGGAAAATAAGTATGAGATACAACCCTGTGAATATGAAGGTCAGAGAAGAAGGAGAAGGAGGAGGTGCTCTAGACATCAGAGCAGAATTCCACTATAGCATGTGCAGAGACCACAGTGAAACAGGTATTCCCTTGCTGCTGATCCAGAGGACCATGTTGGAGGAATTTCCACTCTGCAGTCTGTGGAAGATGCCATGCTGGTGTAAATTTAACCTGAAAGACAACGGCCTGTGGAGAGGACTCACAGAGGAAAAGTGTGAGGAGGAAGGAGCAGCAGAAAGGAACTGTTGTGGATTGGTCCCATAACCCCCCACTCCCGATCCCTTTGCACTGCCCTCGGGGGTGGAGAGGAGGACATAGATGAGTTGAGACTGAAGGAGTGAAGTTGAGCCTGGAATAAAAAAGGGGGGTGAGGGTGTGATTTATTTTTTTCCTTTGTTTCTCACCATCCAATTTGATTTTTATTTGCAATAAATTAAAAACATTTTCTCCAAGTTGAGTCTGTTTTGTCGAATGACAATAACTGAGAAGTGCTTTCTCTGTAGTTATCTTGACCAACCAGCTTTTTCATCTTATTTACTGCCCCTGTCTTCTGAGGATGGGTAAGGAGAGAGTGGCTGGGTGGGCAGCCAGCCAAGGTCAACCCACAACAATAATACTTGATTTTATTTTGCCATTCCCATCTTCATCTCATTTCCTTTAATTTCCTTCCTCGCTAGGAATACCAAAGCCCAATAAATAAAGAAAGGTACCTAATGGTGTCACCTACAATGACTCTGCTCTAAGCAGCAGGTTAGCTGAACCAAATAGCCCAGTATGTAAGAGCTAATGAAGATTTTGAAGAAGAGGAAAAAATATCAAAAATAAAACATAAAGCAGAAAACGAGAAACACCAAAAAAAAATACTTTTCTCCCTTTGGGGTTCATATGCTGCAGTTGTTGGATAAAAGGAAAAGCCTTGTTTCCAACTAAGCCATAACTAAACAGTTACCTGCACGGACCTAAGTACGTCCTACATATGTATGCTCATTTGCATATCAAATTAAGCAGGTGTAGCAATGCTCTCAACTTTCAAACTTTCATGTGCTGTTCTGCCATCCGCACCATACATAGAAGAAGCAATGCCAAATTTGAATAGAGTTTTGGCTTATAATTAGAAATAAAAAATCCCATTTCCCAGTGATACTATTATCTACTAACTTGTTCAAATTGGACAAAATCTTATGGCTGAAAAACTGAATACCAAAATAAGCCTATGGTTCCTAATTCCTAGAAGGACCTCCTCAAATGTTGTCAGCATTTTCTGAAATTTTTAAATTCACTGTCCAGAAACTGTTCTAAGGCAGGCATATTCTAAAATAATATCTTTTTCATGCTGGTCAGATGTAATCAGACAGTTCACTTAGAAATGCTTAACAAGCTAGAAGAATCTGCACCTGCAAAAGAAACACAATGGGTGTTAAGATACCCTTAACAATTAAAATAATTTGGAAATTGTTTAGTAAACGGCTATTCTAGCTGAATAAAATCAATTACAAGTTTTGTAATTGGAGTTTTGTCCTGACTTGTGCTTCTGCCCTTTTTTGAATCTTTATTAACTCTTCTATAGTAGATAATAAAAATAAGCAAATTTAAATTAATATCAGTAAGTCAAATGACACCGTGCTTGAATTCTCAATATTTCTGATGTAGTTAATTATATATATACATACATATTTCCATAGATGAATTATATGTGCAGTATTAAAAAATATGAGTGAGTAAAATGCAATATCTTACACAAAATAGGGAAATCATGGACTAAAAATTTTAATCTCTCCATTGTCTGAATCTTGGACTACGTTGGTTTTTTGACAGGTAGTTCTACACATCAGACACTGACAAATATTATCAGTATTATGAAATTATGAAACCTGTTTGACTTTATTCTGCTTTGAATCAGAAACTAAACGTAAAAATTCTACATGAAACAGAAACACCTACAAAAATTATTATCAGGAAAAAATCAAGTTTGAAATGCTCTCTGAATGAAAACTGTCCAGATTTATGCAATGAACATTACTCATGTAACATCCAAAACTTGCTGAAGTCACCGAAATGGTGGGAGTTTTTTCACTTATGTCACTAAAATTTGGATGACACCCATAACACTCTATTAGCGTCTATAAAATGCTATAAAAATAGATGATGTAAGGAGAATGGCTAGTTATGGAGCTTTTTTTCTCATTCTTTGTGTCAGAGGCAAAGAATGTATCTCACGTCAAGAAGTGTTTTATTAACATATGTGAGGGGTAGATGGAAGGAAATGTTTTAAAGAGCAAAGATATTGCATT
This sequence comes from Nycticryphes semicollaris, assembly GCA_013400055.1. Taxonomy (NCBI): domain Eukaryota; kingdom Metazoa; phylum Chordata; class Aves; order Charadriiformes; family Rostratulidae; genus Nycticryphes; species Nycticryphes semicollaris. Next base: position 791,635 of record VXBJ01005283.1, read on the forward strand.
ATTCTGGAATCAGGGTTCACAGTACAGAAAGTTGTTTCTTTGTGACTGAATGGACAAGTTGTACTAAATGGTACATTTCAGGTCCATTTCACCATGAAGAAGAGTAGAAAAATTAGACGATTACTATTTGTGATTTGGCACTATAGCACATTTCAGGATCATAGGAACTTCTGAAAGAGGAAGCATTTTACAAATATTACTTTACCATTCAGATTCTTGAAATATTATAGCCTTTTACATGTTAGGTGGTATATTCCCAATGCAGGAAGAGAACTTTGAATCTACAGCTACTGGTAAACTAGAAGGTAAAAAAAGATGGCTTTTCTAGATATCTTATCCTCAGAAATCCACAGCTTTCTGGTATGCATCTAAATGCTGAAAGGGCAGTCAGACCTGAAAACCAGTTTCTTTGGCCTTAAAAGCTACAAAGAGGCTAGCAGGAATACTGAACACCTTTTATTGTCCTATCTTGACTTCTGATTGACACAGAAGTCATTCATTTGCTGGCTTTTATCCTCAATATAGATGTAAATGTGTGTCAGTCAGTGAAGTATTTCATCTAGTCTGTGAGCTCCCTGTATCGGCTAATGGGGAAATACACTACAGTGTCAGCCCATGTTCTAGGATAGATAATACTTCTTAATCCTGGTTATATGGTCACAAAAAATGAAAGGCAGAGTTTATAATAACCTCTACGGTAATTGCTTTAAATAAACTAAGAAAAATAAAATCAATAATCCTGCCCTGAATCTATATTCTCCTTAAATAGAGACAAGACTGTCCAAACATTATTCTTGGTTTTACATTATGCATGGTTTTACACCATGAATATTTTCAGTGCTTTTTGGAGATCAGATTTAATAAGGTCAAGAATATTTTGGCTTTTTAAGATATGTCTAGTATATAGAGAAGCAGCTGAACTGTTATCTGTGACACTTCTAATCTTTAATCCTCACGTGGCCTTGCTAGAGTGTTGTAATTTTACCCAGCAGATACATTAGATTTTGCTGATTCCTGCCATTTGGCTTATGCTTCAGTGAACTACTTTAAGTGGATAGCTTCACATGCCCAGCTGAGGCTCGACTAATTTCAGTAAAGTATTGTGTTGCCACGAAGACCTGTTTATCTAGATCATCTTAGAGGAGACAGGGCTGAGAAGCATGTAATCACTTTGCAAGAAGATGTATCCTTTCCCATAGTTTGTAAAACACATGGCAAGTTGACATCCTAATTCTGCATAGCTTCTCTGGAAGATGCAAAACCCAAGAGTTATGGAAATGAAATTATGGAAATGGAACCATATGTCTGTCCAAGTAGTTAAAATTATTGGGCATGTTTTTTAATACCAGGTGTTTGTAGAAAGTCAAAAGAAAACACTTTTCTTAAAAAATTCACAATTGTCAACTTTCAAAAAATTGCCAGAAGGTGGAGACGTGGAAAAAATGCTCTAAGGTCTGTGTCATCTGAGACCGACTGATTTATGAGAGTAAGACAATGGAGTCAAGGTGTTTCAAGTTCACCTTTCTCACTCCTTTCACTACCATTCTATTTCACAAATGCCCAGCATTAACTGAATATGTTAAAAATCTTATCCAATTACAAGATTAAAAAAAATTGTAATAGTGTTTACATTGCACTGTATACACATGGTAACTTAACTGGAAAGGATAGTTATGATGGTGTATAAAACTAAAGCTAATAAAACAAGAAATGAAAAGCTGAAAGTTTTTGATACATATTTGCACAACCTCTCGTCCTACCAGTTGCTTCCAAGTTCTGATTAAAGCACCTATTTTTATTTCAGCTTAAGACTGGCCCTTTTTCTGTACGGAGATTGCCAAATGTGACAAACCATAAACTGTTTGTCAGCAATTTAAAGCATGGTGAACACAGTGCTCCATGCTGAGTTTATGGATGAGTTATGCTGACTGCTCTGTTAAAGAAGTCTGTACTTAATCATTTAATCAATTGAAAAGAGAAACACTTTCAATTTTCATGTGATCAAGCCCACAGTTATGTCAGACTGACAGCTGTGCTTGGCAAGTAACTGTTCCTTCTCTTTGGAGAACTGTAAAGGAAAAATGAAGTAAAGAGCAGGGCTTTTTTCATTGTTAGTGGACAATATAAAAACAACAGTGAATTCTATGTCTGAGATACAAGAATGACCACAAGGGAGTTCTAGATGAAGATACTCTGCTTGCCTCAGCTAAGATTGGAAATGGATTCTTAAATAATAGATTAAAAATTTATTTCTGGCATGGGGCATAGCAAGATCGCAGGAGATGCCATTCATAAAGGATCACCCTGCAACTTTTATAATGACACTGTTGGATCAGGTCTCTAGTCACAGTTTGTGACCACTCAGCACAGATGCTATCAGTAATATTTAGACTTAAAATCTTTGTGTGCTTGTTCCCAGCTGGTACCCTGAAAACAGCTTCAGTTCATTTACTGATACAATACTGTAGCATGCTCGATTGCATAAGTAAGTACAGCTGTTTTACTGTAAAGCAAAAAAAGTCTGGAAAAGTCTTGGAACAAAACACCCTGGAGCTGAAAGCCTTTCACCGGTTAGCAGTAACATTTTATACTCATATTTTTAAAGTATTTTTGTTTACCTATCTGGTTCTTCACATATTGCTCCAGAATATCCTTACAAGTGACTTTGATTTTATGTTTCCAGTTATACTTTGAGGCCAGAGTCTGATTTATTAGCTTGTCCTAAATATAAATTGAAAACGTTTGGTGGCTGGAGCCTTTCATATTTACGCTTCACAATTATGGAATCGGCTTCTTATTTATATTTGGAAATCAGAATCTGATTTGGTTTTAGAATCAGAACTGGAGGCATGATTTGATGCTGGTTTTAATTAGGTCAAATCTGTGAAGTTTACTGGGACTTTTTCTGAATGCTGGTGTAGAAAAACTGTTATGAAAGACCATTACCTTCTATTAATTATCAATGCATTGTCAGACCTTCGAAAACATAGAGCAATCAAGAAATCTCAAGCATTTATTTGCATAGAGCTTATTTTATGTGGGAGGAGGTAGTGAAATGAGATACAAGAACTCTAATACATAAAAATTGCATGAAATATAGCCCCTTAGTACATAGATGGAAAAGTCTCTGTAATTCTGGGTCATTCTGACACAAAATTAGCCTGTCTTTACAAATAAAACCAATATATCAAACCTTTGCAAAACCTTGCCCTAGATTCTTATCTTCTTGTTAGCTATCTCCACCCTACAGACTTCTCAGAAGATTTTCTGGCCTCTTGTTTTTCTCCTCAACTTTCCTGTTTTTCTGTTGGTACAGAAATTGAATATCATTTCTGTTGGTACATAATTGAGTAGTATTGAATGGATAGAAAGCCTGGTGTGTGAACCTAATCTGTTCAAGTACCAACTTGCAATTCAACATAAAATTTTTATCCTAGAAATTAGTACATGTCATTAGGGCTAACTCTTTTTTTGAGAGTCATTCCATCCTTACTGGTTGATGATCCCCTGTGTGGGAGTTGGTGGGCTTTCAGGGGCACAGAAAAGAGAGAAAGAACAGTGGCACTCCTGAGACCACAACACTGCTTCATGCAATTGGAGAGAAACTGAGTTGTAAAATAGATGTCCAAAGGGTATTTTAAAAGGATCAAGTAATGATAGCGAATAATTGCTCCTTCTGTTGTGGAAGGGAATCCCCACCCAACTTTGCAATTGCTGCCAGGGACTTGCCTCAAGCTTTCTGTAACAGGGGAAGTAGACAGGCTAATGACTAATTCCAATAAGGTATTTATCTCCATTTCTGCTACCCTATTTCCAGGCATTAAAGACAAAACAAAATTTGCTTTCAGGGTAATATACTTCTCTCTAGGTCTTTTTCAATGCATTTTTATTTTTTTTAGCCTGGAGAATAAATTCTTTAGCCCATTTCAGAAAGCAGCCCCTTGAAAGAAAAGAGTGATTAGACCTGACAGAGAGCAATGTTAAATAGAAATGTAACATATAAAAAACAGATGATGAAAGAAACAGCTGTCATTGGGCTAGACTAACTAAGCTCTTGCAAAATGACCCCAGGCAGCCCTTACTGGGAGTTTATAAGGGTATAAAGCAAGCTCACTAAATTCTCTGAATTTCCCTTTCCTTCTCTATGAAAATTGCAAAAATCATGTGATGGCAGCTGGTGGTAGCAGGGGAGAAGAGGCAGAATGGGGAAGGAACTCCTTCAGAGGGTGCATGATGTCCTTTTACTAAGATCAAGACTTCAGCTTTTCACTCCATTACTTTATTTTTCAGCTGAAGAGAATAAGCCTCATTGTTCCCAGACTCTCATTTAGGTTTGCTGTAACTCAAAGACTGAAGTTTTTGTTTTCAAAAGAATATTCAAAGTGTGTTCTGTAGGCTGTGAAATGAAAAATGACTCTTGAACTGTCTTCCTCATGCAGAAGGCGATTGCTACATATACAACAGAAGTCTAGCCAGAACTAAAAACAGGGGAAAAAAAGAAATCTCTTACATCCTACTACAAATTTCCAAGATATCCATTCACCCACAAGAAGTGTGTTTATTTTCATCCTCCTGTCTCAACAAGACCTATAGGAAAAAGCTGAATGAGACCATAGGAATGCTGAAAACGTTTACTCATGGAAGAACATTGTCAATAGCAATTCATAAAGCAAAAAAAAAAAAGAATTAAAAGAGTCCATGGGAAATGCTCTAGCCTGAACTGTTTTGGTTTTGCTAAGCTCTGCATACAACTAGACCCTTCTAATAATATCAGAGAACTAAATGGTGTGCAATGTAGTTCCAAGACACCAAAAGCAATGACAAAAGTATATTTTCCTTGTAAGAAGACATGATAGATGGGTGTTTATGAAAGATTTTTGGGTGCAACATGCACGCCCTTTTTCTTAATAGCTTAGTGTTGCCAGTTGCTCAAGTACAGCAAAGAGGTCACTGAAAGGGTAAGAACCTAATTTCAGAAAAGTCTACTGAGCTTTCTCTCCCTTGCTGTTTTGTGACATCAGCTCTTGAGAAGGGAACAGGCAACTTTCTTCAGCAGGTTACTTGCAGCAATGGCAATCATTCCCTTGTAGTCATATAACTGTTTTCCTTGTAATAGAAGTCACACATCTGAGATATACAAACAATTTTTAAACCATGGAAGTTAGCATGTATATACTGTTTCTATTAGCATGGGTGTGTATAAATATGTAAATATATGTAATAATTACATAATTAAATATATGTTAAAACTACTGACAGGAATTTTGGACTGGAGTGAGCTGTGGCAAAAAGCAGGAATCTGAAAATCAGGAGGCATGTCTTTGATTTGGCCTCTTGAAGAAGGAGACAACAAAGTACTTAATCGCTTTGCCCCTTCTTGCCCTGAGCTCACTGCAGTCAGAAGGGTGTGCGGACTTGGGCATGTTATGACTCATTCTGTATGTGTCATCTGGTAGAACTTAGCTGGAAATGCAGCAGTCCAAATTACCACGTAGTTTATAACATGGCCTATAATGCGGATCTATACTTTTCTTGCTCCCTTCTTTTCCTCCTTATGGCATGTTATAGAAGTTCTCAGGAGTCTGAGGAAGACAGATGATCATAAAGCCTACTGGAAGTAAGTAAGTAACTTAAAGAACAGGTATTATCCCACTTGTGACTTCCTGACAGAGGCTCAGTTTGTTTCCCATTGAGGACAACTAAGAAATAGAACCAGATAAAAAATTTCTCAAAGGAACAAACAAATGCTGATCCCTAATTCATCACAGGAAAATTACCGTGTCTTATGATTGCTTCCTGTCACTTGGTTTCTCAAGAGCTTTGAAAAACAGCAGCAGACAGTCTGCCAAAATAGAGGATGTACCTGCAGAATAAGAAAGAAGATGATTCACCCGACAAACTGGGCTCCTACAGGCCTCATGAGTCTGATCCAAAGCCCATGGAAAGAAAAAAAAATCCTTTCTGTGACTTGCTATGGGGAGCACTGAACTGGCATTCACATTCTCTTCAGTATCTTATTCTTACCAGAAAAATAAAATATCAAAATATTTGAAGAGACTGCTGCACAAAGCACAGTGCAACTGTCTAGCCATTGACTCAGCTTCTCAAACTCTGCAGTTTACCTCAGATGCTAGGTTAGGCTATGCCCTTAAACTAGTAGCCTACTCTACTGTGCCTGCCTTTCAGGTATCTGAGTTTGGTCTCAGTTCTCCCTAGCCAGGGTTCATTAGCCAGAATCAAAGAACTGCTCTTTTCAGCTTGAGGTTTGGTAACCACAACCTAACCACAGGTAACATTTGGAGCAGCCCACATTGTTCCCTAGCTAGCTGGTACCTCAAGCCTTCATCTGTAACTTTTGGCTCCTCACATGCTTTCAGACTTTGTCTTTTGACACCAGGCTTAGGTGCTTTCTGATTCCTGCTTCATTTTTCCCATTTCCTATTTCTGCCTTGACTCTGACTCTAAATATTGTGAATTAAAGGGCTCTTCCTTTCAGGACTTATTTCTGCTGTCTTCCTTTCAGTTGACACCTGTATGAACGGGTTTTAATATTTCAAAGCAGTTCTTCAGTGTTTGCCAGGAGCCTTGGAAAAGCACTCTATTTCAGTGGTAGAAGACATTTCATTAGTGTTAAGTGCTTCATCATGAGCGCAGGCTTGGACTGTTTTTATTGGTTGACAGATATCCCTTGAGCACAGAAACAGTGGAACTGTGCCTCTTTCAGCAATACTATTTGCTTTAGGGAGCAGAGATTGTCAATTTAAGCACTGATTCTTCCATGGTCTTCTCTAAAGAAAAATGAAGCTGATTCCCAATGAAAGAAGACAATCTGAGAAGTCCCAATAATGAACATATCTCTGTTCATAGGAGCTGTGTGACAAGGGTAGCAGAAGCACACCCTCAACATTGTTTTGACAATGGACCTGAAATTTGCCATGACAGACCACATCCAAAGAGTACAGGAGTATTTTTTTCCCCAACCTCATTAAATCGTTGTTTACTCTGAGGCTCATGTGGAGAAATTAGCAGATTTCAGCATTCATCATTTTATTTATGGTACAGACAACCTTGTACTAGAACTTCAATAACTACTTGCAGGCTCCCGTATAGTTGTGAAGCACTGCTTGATATGAGAAAGGAAGTATCAAAACAGAGGTGAAAGTTCTCTGGTCATTTGATAAACATAATAATCCATTATTATGGATTTTAACAGGTGCCTTTAAATGTTACTTTCCTTCTTGAATTCCCAATCCCACTGCTGGTTTTTAAATTAGATTAATATTCTAAATCAGATTGTCCAAATCTGTTATCTTCTTTAAGATTGTGGTACTCAGTGTCTTTGCAATGGTTTCATGAGCTAGAAGAGTGAATGGAATCAGATGCCTGCCTTTATTCACCTGGCTTGGGAAAGAAAAGTCAAGCTATTTATAAGTAATATAAGTAAGTAATGGCCAATCACTTGCATAACAAATCTGCAACTAATTAAATCTGTCTGCACTTAGATGTGACATGAACTTGACCATTGCCATTTACAAGGTGCAATTCAGACTTAATAAAAATGCTGATTCAAAAGGGCAACATTGGAAAATCCTCCCTGCTTTATCTTGAAATGTGATCTTCTAGTCACATGGCTTCAAAGAGAAGTGAGGCGTTTGCCTTCTTGAAAACTTGTTGTTTATGTTCATTCCAACAGGGGGAATTCAGGGCTGACACATATCTCCAGAAGCTGTGGTAAAAAATTTCCAACTAGGAGGACTAATTACAACTTTGTAAACAGGAGGTGTTCTTCCCTCTCTCATAAAAAACTGATATTCTTCCATTCCCTCTGAAATCATAGTATATAGCAAACCTGGTATTTCTGATTGCTCCTGTAAATTTTTCCTTCCCTCTTAAATCTTTCTACTGACTCTCCGCAGAGGTTTTTACAGCATTATTTATTATGGATTCTGTATAAAATTAAAATGTATTTTTTTAGTATTCTTAGCTTTAACCTCAAACGATTCTATAATGATCCATGATCCCTTAAAGATCCAGGGGTTAACACGAATAAGCAAGTCCAGTCCTAATTGTTTCTACTGTTGACAATAATGTGTAGTTTATACTTCCTGAAATAAAATGGTATGTATTGTTCCAAGGACTCATGCCAAGGATAAAAGTAAATTGTATCACCCCTTTAGCAACAGTGGTTCCAAGAAAACACTTTTATGGATTTAAATTATGTGTCTAATTACCAGAAAAGGGTCCTGAAGGCCTGTGTGTTTAATAAACTCCAACCATTCTGTTTCAAAACTAAGAGTACCATAAAAATGGAACAATATCCCATGCTTAGCATAGGTTGTACTTAAAGAATTATTTCATTTACACTTAATTCATATTAATAATCTACCTCATGCAAAATATTTTTTTAAAAAAATCACTGATATTTCTTTCAAAGTATAAGTCCTTAAAGATCCACTCAGTTTCACATATGTTGAAAGTTTATGGGTAAGTCCTGCACCTGAAAACCTCTGCTAATGGGTGGTACTACTCAATCGCAGAGATTCAGTAAGGTAAAAAGAGCAGATCCAGCAGCAAGTTAGATCATCAACTTCTACGATATATACACATACATAATTCCTTGAAATTCCCACAAATGATGACACAGTGAAAGGAACTGTGGACAATAACAGCAAATGTTGTTCAGAGGACTCCATTAGGTGCTGCCTTACTAGCGTAGGAGGGGGAATCCTTCCTAAGTGTCCAGTCACACATGGAAATGCAAGGTCACTGCTCTGACTATTCGTCGTGTGCAGCTTATTTGTCAAACTTTAATGGAACTAGCTCCACAAACCGACTCAAAAGGCAAGCCTGATCAGAGCCACCTCCCTTCTGAACCTCTCTGGCTTTCCCCCAAGGATATTAACTCCTCACAAAGCAGTCTTGCATTGATTATATGCTTTACAGCGACCTTCTTCCTTTCCCCAAAGCAGTGAAGCATAATCTGGTCCATGTGACTACAGACTTGACAGAATTATTTTTGGGAAAAAAAATTAAATAAAAAAATATTAAAAAAACTATGTAGGACTGGGTGTAGCATTGATGTAGTAACGGTCTATGACTAGTGAGAAGATACAACTCCCGCTGGTGGGATGTGAATGGTGCCTGACTTCTAGCCTCTTGATGTGTATTTGCCCTCTCCAAATTTAAGGTTGTTTTAGTTGTGAGATAGAGAGGGACAAAGGAAGATTCCAAATTTGGGAGAAGAGAAGATAAAGAAGAGGAGGTAAGGAAATGCCCAAAGAACTGTGTAACCCACAGTCACTTCCATAGAAACATAGGACAGCTGAGGTTGAAAAGAACGTCTGGAAGTCTGCAGACTAATCTATTCAAAGCAGGGTTTTATTTAAAGCTCAGTTGCTTTAGGGCCCCATCTGAATGAGTTTTAAAAATTTAAGGAAATCAAACAGCCTCTGTAGGTACCTTCCCCAGTGGTGTACCTCTCCGAAGTGAATACATTCTTTTTATATCTAACCAGAATTTCCTTTGCTGAAATCTGTGGCATTTCACTGCATGAATTTGAGAAGAATGTAGTTTTGTTTTCTCCATAATCCTCCTTTGGGTAACTGAAGGCAAAAATGAGATTCCCTCCTGTCTTCCAGTTCACCTTTTCTTCTCCAAGGTGAAAAAATCCAGCTCTCATAGCCTCTCTCATACATCATGTACTCCATGGACTAACTGCAATATGCCAACATTTTTCTTGCATGGGAAGCCCATAACAGGACACGGTACTGCAGACGCAGCCTCAGAGGAGCTAGGCAAAACAGAGGAATCACTTCTGTTGACCCACTAGAAATACTCTCACTAATACAGTCCTGGTTGTGTTTCTTCATCACCACAAGGACACACTGTTGACTGTGGTTTAATTTACTCACCACCAGGACATCTCAGAACTTTTCTGTGTAGCAGCTTTCCAGCCAGTGAGTCCCAACCTGTACTGAGGCATGGAGTTATCCTGTCTCTTGTGCAAGTCTCTGTATTTGTCTTTGTTTCGTTGGGTTTCTGTTTGCCGTTTTCTCCACCCTGTTGACATGGTGCTGGGTGGCAGCCCTCACCTCCAGCATGTTACCCGCTCTGCCAGTTTGGTGCCATCTATGGACTTTCTGTGAGAACATTCCATCCTGTCAGCCTGGTTGTTGATGAAGATGTGGAACAATATCAGTCCCAGTAACAAGCCACTGGCTGATCTTCAAACCTCTTACCACTGCCCGTCGAGCATAACAGTCCAGGCAGATTTTCACACACCTTCTGTTCTATATAACCAGTCCCTTCTTCTGCAGTTTACTAAATTTGCTATGGGAGGCTGTATGAAAAGCTTTGATGAATTCAAGGCTTCACCTTTTGTTGTTTTTGAGTTTCCTGTGGGAATTCAACCACAGCAATACCTCCCTACATTTGGTAGGGAGGTAGGAGGAAGTGGTTAGATACCTAGTAAGAGATAAACATTTGAGCTATTCTATTGCTTAGAAAATTTGAGACATGAAGAATAACTAACAGCAGCATTGTTACCTTTCTCTTGTATGGCAGAAATATCAATTTCATCAATCAAGCCAAAATGCACAGCAATGAATACAGATGCCTTCTTTGGACACACATAGACATGTCTTTCTTCTGAGACAGATCTATTTAAGACAGAGGTTCCTCTCCAGTCTCAGGAGGTAACAGTTAAATTCATTAATTCCGTGCATGAGTTCCCTTTCCCCCATCCAGCTGCATATGAATTATTTGTGCCGAGTCTGGTTATTCCATCCAAGTGTAAACCTTAAATTAGAATAACTGAAACTCAGGAAGGATGATTATCTCAGGCCACAAAAATAAACATTTCCAGCTTTTTTGTTTTCAAACGTACTTTAAGCTTTTAAAACACAAACACAATAGCCCTGAGAGGCCATAACTGACCTATAAACTAAAGGCTGTAGTGAATTAAGTGTATTTGCTTTGTTCTGCAGATGTTAGAAGAATTGCCCACAAAATATGACAGGTTCAGTTAATTTTATCTTAGACAAATGTAATGAGCATCTGTTTTGATTTTTCTCAGTCATTGATACGATTTCCTTTTAAACTTGATACCAGCTGGTTTATACAAGTGTGCAAAAATTGTAAACAGCCAAAGATGAAGTTATTCCACTGCCAAGGAACGTTTATTCATTCCACTGTTATCTTTATACTAATAACACCAATAAAGTCAGCAGTATTTCAAAACACAGCAGGATAGTTATGTATAAATAGGGTCTTATTTACAGAAATATTTTATGTGTCTATGTGAATATTATATACAGCAGATGCATAAATATATGGATGGTGTTATCCTCACGGTAAGCTTAGAATCACAAGATAAACTGCAGAACCGTGCACTAAATATTATTTACTACATGGCTTCACAATTTATTATGTGCTTCTGAACACCTCATCTGGCCTTTCCCTACTAACCTGCCTCTTCTGGGACAACTTCTACCATTCCATACTTCTCAGCACCTTCAAACAGCTGTTCTTTTCTCTCTGGGAAATGTACCACAGCAAAAAAGGTTGTTTTTTTTTCTCAGAAGATGCATCTGTAAAATTGTCATTCTTGCCTCTCAGCTCACTGAGGTGAGATAGGCAGGCAGCACCACTAACCTCTTGAAAGGTTTCTGAGCCTAAGTGCCAGCACAGCCTACTCGTCTCATTACTCTTCCACTCAGACACCAAGATGGAAACTCAGTGTCATCTCTACTGCTGAATACTTGTCAGCGCTCTGCATGCAGACACAGAGAAGGAAATGGAGGGGTCGTTTTTCATGTAGCCACAGAGTCTGGACTCTGCTAAGATGGAGATGTGAAACACCACAATAGGGCATACTTAGTGCTACTGAATGTAGCACAGAAGGGTTTTAACATGTTTCCAATCCCCTCCCTAAAAAACGCAAAACCCAAACCTCCTATACTATTCAAACTGTGGGCTGAAAAATGCCTGTTCCACAGTTATAAATCAACCAAATGTAAACTGACGTTTTTGGAACCCACAAAAGGCACCTCCCTAAGTCCAGATTTATCCTTCCAGGAAATTTTCAATCATACTGTGAATGATAGAAATATTAGGGTAATAAAAAAAGGATGAGTTTATGTGTACTTGCATGCATAAAGATGCAACAGTAAATACCACTCTTCTAACAAAAAATACAGTGAAAAAAACCCCACCACTAAATAGCTTCCCAATGAGTTGTGATGCAACATCAGTTCTGGCATTAGATATTGCATTTGTTTGCCCAGCATTTCAAAAGCTCCTGGCTGGAAATCCTGACTGCATGGCCATTTTCAAGTTTCTTTTTTCCATATCTTTGGGGTAAGGAAGGCTCATTCAGCTTGCCTGAATGCACTCAGCTCTTCTGAAAAGGTACCATTTTTTTCCCAATTTAAATTTCAGTGGACCTTGAGTATAGCTCAGAGGTAAAATAAAAGATAAGGAGATGACAGGGAGATAGACAAGTAGTAGAAAGATGGACAAAACAGAGAGGTGAGGTGAGCTAAATTTGTTATTCAGTCATGTTGCCTACTTAAATACTGGATTCTGTAAAAAACGTGGCTGGCAAAATACTCTTGCTTAATGTTAGTGGAAATACATAATGAAGCCACTGGTGTTCAGGAAATGTATCTACACCTGTAACTGTCTTACCATTCTTATTGTGAAAAAGCCAAAGAGGACCCTCAATGGATGAAAAGCCACTATGCTTTATTTCTACTTAGAAAACAATAGAAATAGACCCAAATTGCATTGCAAACAAAAATTTTCTGATATGCTATCAGATGACTTTAAAAAGCCACTTTAAATAATTTCTTTGTATTTAGTTGTACACTAAATGTCTTTTGTAAAGGTGCTACTTGTTGTCCTTGCTAAAGAGACAACAAAGTAATGGGTTAGGGTTGTTTTTAAAAATCTCTAGCAATTTGCTTTCCCCTTTGATGCTAATAGACATAATTGAGACATTATTTATTTAGTGAAATAGCTTTCAGCATACTCTGTTCCTTCAGTTGAGGTAATTTTCTTCAATGTGTTTATTGCATATGGCAAGGATTTTGTTTATTTGGTACAAGTACAATCTCTCATAGGGAGGCAATCTGAATCGGAATTGGGTCAAAGGCAAAAGATTGTATAGTATTTATCTGTGTATTTTTAGGTTGAATTACTTTGGCATTACTTTTCATGTGCATGGTTTTTTTTTTTTTTGCATTAAACCCAGTGTGTAGTAACTGCCATCTATACCAGCCACAATTTGCTCCAGTAATTATGCTTATTGCTGTGGAACAAGAAAAATATGGATTGAAAGATCAAGAGATTGATTGGCACAGATTAACTAGGTGAAAAGGCTGTGGTTCTTTCTTCTGCTTTAAGCACATATGGGACAACAGAAATATGTAATAGAGTCCTATATAATATGTAATTCTCTCCACATAGTACAACACAAACAGTAATAGTCACAACACTTGATTTTATGTGTCAGTGTAATCAATTTGAATTTCCAAGGGGAAAACTAGTACATTTTTGTGATTATGTCCCAGATGATAATTCCTCAGACTTTTTATAGGAATGGTAAAAATATTTCTTTCCTCCCTACCTACAAAGCCTTTTTTTCGTTAACTGGGCAAGTCAGGTAACTGGTCTGAAGTGATTACAGGCTGATATATGCATTAACTGGTTGTATACTTGACAGGAGTTTGAAAATTCTGGAATGTGAAATAATCAATCTTCAATTTAGAAAAATGCAAAGACAAGCAGCTGAATCAAGTTCTGCAATCAAATCTGCGCAGGTGGTCAAGTGCTCTTGATATGCCTCCATGGGGAAAAAGAAAAGTGGCTTTGCCATTCAAGTTAACAGACGAAGAAAACACTTGATAAAAAAATACAATTATATGATCAGATCTTCTTCTAATAAGCAGGACAATTTTACAATGTGTTTCATGTCATATCTCAGTAGTCTGTGAATAAGACATGGACCATAAGAATATATTTTTATTCTACTTGGACCATTCTTAAGATTAGTAAATGTCATTCTGATGGAAAAGCCTATCATGTGTCATCTAGGGGTATAATCCTTCACTGTTACAGAAACTAAGCCTTTTTAAATAGTTCTGATTAATCAAAAAATTTAAGTTAGCAATCAGATTAGTAAAAATGGTGGCATTATTAAACTCTCTGTTTTAGTCACAGGCAAATGTTACCTGTAAACACTGTAAAATCTAACAGCTGTCAGAGTAGATCAATACTGCTATGGCTTTTTATGATTTATAACTGTAACGGGCCCATTCCCTGAAAAGCCAACTTTTTTGATGAAATGTAGCTTTCAGTTTCATGCTGTAAAGCAATCAGTCTCTTCTATAAATTATAAATTTTTTGGAGTAGAGACTTAAATTTACTACAGGGGGTGTACTGAAGGAAACATATCTGGAAAAGGCATTCTCCTCCATTAGTGGGACTGCTTATGTGAAGTTAGTAAGACCATAAATCTTTAGACAAATTTAGGAAGCAGATTCGACTACTTCATATTGAACTTCAGAGGCTGATAAGAACCGAGATATAATATTGTTATTTCACCTAGCCATGTGAAATGAGGAAGGAGGGAGCAATATGCAGCTTGCTTCCATTTTGTAAGGACTTTTTATTGATTGTTATCTGATGATTTACAACATTTCATCTGGAGGAATATTTGATATACTTCTTCCAAAATTGATATTCGGTTTCCAAACTTCATATTCAGCTTCATCACATTAAAATGCTATCTTCAGGAGGATGTTCTCTCTATTAGCAAATTTCTTCTCTCCATGTAGGTGTGTATAATCTGTTAACAAGTCTTTCCATATCACACTTTTTGTTAAACTGAGCAATATGAGATTCTTTCTATTTGCTGTTCATCAGTCTCCTGGCTTGTCTCTGAACCACCTGCATGGTTTTTGATTTCTGGACCATAATGTCTGTGTCTGCCCTCTTAGAATTGCCTTAGTGAATGTTTCCAATCTGCCTCTGGTGACCTTTGTCCCTCAGTGAGCCTCAGGCATGACAACACTGCATCAAAGCTGAGTTTCTCTTGGTAGTACCTACTGCCCTGTAATTTCTTGTAATACACTGAACATAGGTCTTCTGGCACCCATACCTAGTAGTCTGGTTTGTCTTTTGCTGCTAGATCTACTGCATAAGAAGTCCCATTCAGTGCCATCCTTCAGCATTTATGCCTCTTGTTACCTCAGTATACTGCAACAGGACACTGGCACAGAGAAAGCCAAAGAAGTTAGAAACTTCACAGGTGGTCAAACAAGGTATAAGTATCTCAAAAACTGTGCTGCCATGGCCTCTTCCAAGAAGGCCACTCTCTCATATGCCAAAAGCATAACTAGGTTGTTCAAGGTGCCATCTGTCATGTATGTCATCATGTATGTCACCAAGCTGACATCTACTGTGTCCCAGTGGTTGTTGTTAAATATCTAACATATGGATATAACCCCACAGGTATGCTCATACAGATCAGAGGTATGGCAGCCGGGCATTGCCAGTTCATTTTGTTGTAATCATTATGGAATTCTTGGTGGTCACATGCTGGCAGGACTGCCCGTGAATTTCTGTTCATCAAGAGAGCATCCTGCTATTCAACACATTCAGCTCTGCAGTAGCCTTAAATAGTTCTTACTTGATGTATGTCAGAAGGGTGCCCAATTAATTCTAGCTCTTCTGATGATGTTATCTTACTTCAGAGTCAGTCTACCCGTCTCAACAATCTACGCTTCTCAACTGCAGCAGGTTGGCTCGCCTTTTATATGGCATTTCCCCACCTCCACCCCCACACCCCAAAATACAATATCTATTTTACAAGATAATCCAGCCCCTGCTGTCAGTATCATGTTTCAAACGTGTGGTTAGAGCTACCTAAATATCTGCCAGTCCCTTGGTGCTTTTTGTTTATGGGATTACTGTGACATCCCTGACACCAATGTGTAGTGCAGCTTGGTCAACTTCTGACTATTGACCTCTGAGTACACCTGTGAAGTCATCTAGAACAGCTGTTGCTTCCCACTTATCAGCACAGAGAGCACTGATAGGACCACAGTCACCTCTTTACTTTCTCTCTATAATCTGCACAAGGATAGCGGCAAACCTGTACAACCTATGCAAATACTGGAAGTCTGAGTGCTTTGGAGACCTTCTCTACTGGCAGAGCCCCTGGGTACTTGGGTTGTTCAGTAGATGCAACTCTGCTCAAGAAAGGGTTTTGGAACAGGTCCTGTATTTGCTGGTAGGTCATGACCCTATAACTTGGCTCTGCATCTCCTCTAGAGCCTTTTCTCTCTTTCTTCTTCCTCCCTCCAGCAAATTTCCTTAAGCTTCTCCATTGCCGTGATGTTCAGAAGCAGGTTAGTTGCACCGGTCATGCCAGAGTTTCATGCTTCCTCCATCAAGATTCTTCCTGGTTTGAAAAATGCTTGCCACATCCTGGATTTTTTATTAGTTGAATAAAACTGGAGAAAAAGATTTGCTTTCCATTGCCATCCCCAGCTTAGAAAACATGCTTAGACAACCCATTATTGACAAACACAACATTTAGCTCTACTGTCAGTGTAATTCTTTTGGATATGCTTTCTTGCAAATCCTGATCATGGATAGGGGAAGGAAGAGCTATGATTCTGCTTCATGTTCAACATACCACAAGGTAGGTAGCATTTTAAGTATCTGCCAGATAATAAAATCATCCCAGACGATGCTGTCTTCCTGCTTCTCAGTCACATAGAACTTGAACATTAGTTACATTTACTTCATGTTTGAAAGAAAAGTGGTAAATATAAATATTTTTCATGTATTTTCAATTGTGCAGTTAGATCTGAATTTGTGCTTGTGTCTTTTTTCATGAAAACTGATTTCCTCAAAATCAGTTTATTTCCCCTGAGAGAAAGCACACAGTCTTCAGCGTCATTCCCTGCTTTGTGGGTCCTTAATGTTAGAGGGAGCAACCACTAGTGGCAGGCACAACTATCTCAACCCGTCCTCAAGTGAGTTTCCAAAAGAGCCGGACTCCTGAGATCCCAGTTTTAATATGCCTCAAATTCAAACAATAAACAGGGTCCTCCATTTCTCAGCTCAGTGTAGGAGCGCCTGCATTGGACTTCATACTTTATTAGTGTGGATGCCCACAACTTAAATAACATGGGTGAAGAAAGTTTCCTAAGCCTTCTGAAACATTTTAATTCTCAGTAGGGCTAATGTATAGGATATAGTGAAAAGGACTGCTGTGAACTCAGCGATCCATGTTACCGTTCCTTAATAAGGACATCCCATTGGATATCATAAGAAAGGCCGTGATATCTTTGCAAATTTATTTAAGACACATTTTAATAACTTTCCCTAAATAACACATGCAGCCTCAGGGATTCACAGGTTTATCTCACTCAGCAGTTGTTAAATTCTTAAACATTACTTAATTCCACAATTCAGTGTAATTCTGTACATAGTCTGATGAAACCACCAGCAAGTCAAGGTCACATGCTTCATAAAAGTCCCTTCTATGAAAACCACTTTTGTAGTTGCTACTAGTTACTTGACAAACAGAACAGATTCATTTGCTCTGAGGCTAGTCTTACGCAGTGTTTCGTATATCTGAAGTCTTTCTCCCACTTCATGTTGTGAGTGATCACCCAGTATGGAAGCTGTGGATCCCCCTTCCCTGGAAGTTTTCAAGACCAGGCTGGATGGGGTTTTGAGCAACCTGATCTAGTGGGAGGTATCTGTGCCGATGGCAGGGGGGTTGGAACTAGATAATCTTTAAGGTCCCTTGCAACCCAAGCCACGCTACGGTTCTATGATTCTATAACTCTTTTTATTTACACAACCATTGTAGACCACAGTTATGGAGTTCCGGTTCAGGCATTTCCACTCTGAAGATCTGCTTCATTTATGTGAAATATCCTATGTGTGCTTAAAGATGACATTTGTATTATTTTACCTTTTTATTTTTTTCTTATTTGAAAAAAAGTGTGATGTAAGTGGCTACATAAAATGTTTTTTGCTGTTGTACAATTAAATTTACAATAATGTGTGTATTGTTTTATAATACATACAGTTGTGCTCAGTTTTATACACTGAAGCTGCATATTAAGTACTGTTAAGTCTAAGAAATTCTAACAGCTGTTGCAAACCCCTTTCTGGATGACAATATAAACATTTCCAAAGAAAAACACATTTTGTAAGAGTCAATACTATTCAGTTGCCATTAAGCAACACAATAATTATTATAATAAAGAGTCTCTTACACCAAGTGATCTTGTGGTTCTTAAATGTCCCAGTCTTGCTTTAGAAGTAAGAGCCAAACTCTGCTTCCACTCAAATCAATGGGGAATTCTGCAGACTTCAATGAGAAAAAGACTAGAACCCTCATCAGCTGCAAATGCTATTTCTTTATGTATGGTAGCTCTTTAATTACCATCCCTTTGCAATTATTCATGTATGCAAGCTTGTAGCTTTCCTAACCTTAGTCAAGCAGGAAACACTACCTCAGAGGACTTAAAGATATCTAGTAATTAGCTTCACTTTGTTTTTACTCCTGAAGCAAATTTTAACCACTCCATGGCTCATGATGAAGTTTTGAGGATTTTGATTGTGGGTAGATACAACCCAGCAACACCTAACTTCTGGTTCTTATGTGTTGCACTTTGCTGATTACATTTCTAACACGCAGTTATTCACTGAAAGAGTTAAACTTATATAGTATCCCTGGTGTAAAACAGAGAAGACTTTATGTTTGGAGAGGTGGCCTAAATTCAACGATCTCAAAAGCAGCTCCTCTCTGCTGCCCTCCCTAAGGAATGGTAATGAAATGCATTTCTGCTTGTCAGCATTCAGTTACACAACAGAAGCCCGATAAACCTTTCTACATTCTATGATTTTCATACATTAATGAGAGGGTGATGATAAGGTGTTACAACATACGTGTGCAAGACTGGGCACTGTTTGTTGCGACAGGGAAATAACTAGATTCGTTAGAAAAAAATCTAACCTCTCCCTACAAGAAGAGCAAGCACGTAATTAGCATGATGTGCCCAAGAATCAGTCACCACCTTGTAGATTTATAGACCCTGATGTTTGTGCGGGTACAGCAATAATTAAAGAGCCAGGCTTCCAAGCTGGGTAATATAACGAGGCAATACCACCTGTGTATTGGCCAGAAATGGAAACATGTAGTACAAAATGACCAGAATTGCTTAAAGATCCACTTTTTTTCATCATCTGGAAGTGGAGTTTGACTGTCCATCTGCTTGCTTTTGAGTTTGCTAAGAGACAGAAAATAAAATGGAATATATCTCAGCTGGAATAAGATGTGTGGGCAGGCTAGGGAACTTTGTTGATTCTTACTCTTCACAGGATTCGACAGCGGGTTGGTAACATCAGATCCAGCTGTACTACTGTCCTTGGAGCTGGCTTTTCAAAAACCAGTACTTACCAACAGGTGCTACTTCAGAGATATATTATGCCTATGATGATAAAGTTACTCTCTTTTCTCACCATTGTTAGCTTTGCCAAACATCAGACTCCTTAAAGTCAATCAGCATATGTATACTGTTTTCAGAGGGCTGATTAAGCCTTTTATGGACATGAAACTTGATTCAAAAGCAGCTTTAGTCATCAGGTAGTCTAGGCAGAGCACTAGTTCTTAGTACACTGGAATCTTATGAGGTACCCTAAAGGCTCTTTCTTCTCTCATAGACGTGCTGCCATGGGTCTACAAGGTCACATCAGAAATATTTACATCTGCTCCTTCTGCAGGTGCACTGGTGGCATTCACGGCATACAAGAAAAAAGAAATGGAAGCTTGCTCAAGAATAAAAGAATCTCGTGAGGAGGAGGGACTAGACTCATTGCTGAGCCAAAAAGCTTTTGTGTGAAAAAGGAAGCAAGGAGCAATAGAGGGGAGGGGCATCAAATCCAGACGTTACCTCAGGCATTAATGCCCTAAGGGCTAGCTGGAGATATGTTACTATGTTTGTAGAGATAGATTAAAATCGGATTTCACACATAGATATCTAGCACACCAAGAGTTATGAAAATCCTCCTTGACTGGTGAAAGCACAATAGCATAGTCGTTGGTTGCCCAGCAAACCTGAGGAAGCTTGGCTCTGATTCATACCAACAGACAATAAAGAAACCACACAATGAACCATTTTTTTTGTACCAAACTCAGATCTCTTCCCCTCTGAGGAAATCTTCTCGAGTGAAGGAGGACAAGATCTGAAGGGTAAGCTTGTAGTTACACAAATTCACCCTATCTTTTAGGTACACCTCAGTAAACTATTACTCAGACTGTGAAACCATGCGTTTACCTTCAGTGCCTTTTCACTTTTCACAGCAAGTTTTAGATATAGTCAACAACAACTTCTTTAAGCCTTTGAGCCATCTTTTTTTTTTTTTTTTTCCCCAGTGCCCTAGCCTAACATGGTGGGAATGCAGACATGACATTTAGTATGCAGACAAGAGCCAGGATTGCATGTGCCTTGACCAACTGCCAGTCCAGCCTGCTTGCTTTCTGAGTTGCCCAGACCAGAAGCAGTCAGTGACCAGATTGTGGTCAGTGCTGAGCTGGAGCTCACATTGCTGTGCCAAAACTAATAATGCTTCTCTCCCAGCTGAGTTAGTGGAAGCTTCATGGTGGCTCACACAGCGACCCAAGCAGACTCTCGTCACCCTGGAAAATACCACGTAGATAAACCCAGTGTAGCTTTCAAAGAAGGCAAGAAATATATGTGTTTATAGGCAGAACAGAGCATTTACATGCCATCCGTATCTCCAAAAAATGTAGAATGTGTGATGAAAGTTACTCTAGCGATCTGAATTCTGTCTTGCTCCAGCAGTCATGCATTTCCTACTATTGACTGTATTTAAAATACTCTAGCATCCAGATCCGGACTTCACTCAGTTCACTCGGTGAACCAGTGAATGATTAACTTTTTTGCAGTCTGGATCTCAGTTACTCAGGCTATCTACACTCATAACTTCTCATCTGAAAATAATGTGGGACTCTGTTAAGGCATCATACCAGAAGGACATTCTCACACTAAAAATTTAGGAAACAAAGAGGTTTTAGTATCTGTCCTTGATTCCACAGTTCAAGAGCTGAAGCCATACACACTTATTTTTCAATCCTAGAAACTTATTAGCCAAAACTATCTATTTCAATGCTGTCTCCCAAAGGGACACTTTTGGATGTTTTCCATTAAATAAAATGAAAAGGTAATATTTCTCCTTTACATTTTTCTGTCATCACACCTCAAGCAATCTCATAATCATGAGTCCCAACTGGGGCCAAAAAGCAGGTATGACAATATCTTGAGCTGTAGGGACAATATTCACATCCCATAGGCAAGAAAAAAGAGCCTGTTACTATCAAATTACTGAGTGTTAACCAAACCATGCATGCATGAAGGTGTATTTACAAACAGTCATGTCACAAAGCTTAACAGCTGAAGCTTAGGGGAGCATCAATGAAGACAATGGAAGCCCTTATGTATGGTTAGATGCACAGGAACACTGTATTATAGCTATAAACAATCTGAGTATACTTTAGCCAAAGTTTTATTATTAAGACAGCATCTTAGCTGACTTCCCCTCTTGTTTTTGTAATCTGAATAAGGACATGTATTAAAATCATTCAATACTGTCTTCAAGTACACTGAATCTTCACTAAAGAAAATACAATAGGTCTGTGGTGGAAATTTGTGTAGTTCTGGCATACTAATAATTAGTCACTAATCCCTTTCACTACCTGGGACAAATTCACTATAAAGCACTCTATAAAAAAAATTTCAGCAGAGTATACATCAACATATTAGTAAAATCATACAAAAATAATACTGGAAGAGGCTTCCTGGGGCCATGTAATCTATCCTGCTGCCCAAGATGAAACCAACAAAGTTGACTGGAGTTTCTGAAATTTCTTCTCATAGTCTATAACCTCTGCAAGAGATTCTTCTTAATATTGGAAAGATTCCCCTAGTACCCAGATTACACACTCCTCCTTCTGGTTTGGCCTATTACTTCTAGTCCTATCTGTCATAGACCTAAGAAAATAAATTGTCCCCTTTGTCTTGGCAGCATTCTTTTTATGTATCAACATGAGTTGCCTCAGTTTTTTTTGGTGTAGATTATTCATCCACAATTAATTCAATTTTTCTTTACATGACGTTTTTTCTAAATCTTCAATCATTTTTTGCTGCTGTCCTGCTGACTTTCTCTGCCTATGCAGAGACAAAGAAAGCAGCAGATGTCACACATTGATTCATGTAACCTAGTAGGACTTTTGACTTTGTTGCACTTAGCCTATTATTGACTTATTTTCACTCTGTAACCTATTATCTATAAGGCCTCTATATTCTTCAGAAAATATTCTTAAAAATTTTCTTCTTTATTTTGAATGCTGTTGCAATAGATATACTAATTTAATTTCAGCCACAAAATTTTCTCCCAACACGCTAATCCATCTTTCTTAATATAGTAGATGGAAACCACAAAAAATTCTGATATTCTTGCAGGAGGCTCAGCTTGGGCAAGGTTCTGTCACAGGCCACAGCTTTTGTACCTACATGTACACATATATATACATATAAACATGTAATTATCTTAAAGTTTGATAAATTCAATCCCTCCAGGGTTAGATAAGGGAACTTTATATCTTTTGAAAGGGGAATTTCCCAGCATCCCAGTAAAACACACAACTGTTTCTTCTAGCTACGCAAGGGCCCAAAATAAAACTAATTAAAGACTAAGACCAACGTAAGTGAAATTCCTCTAAAAATAACCAAAAATAGCCTAGCCTGAAAGAGCTCTGTTATTTTATTCTGCTCTTGTTTCACGTGTATTTACAATAGCTAGGGTATTATATGCCCAAAACTGAAGAAAAAATATGTATTTCCAAGCTTTTTAAAAATTTGGTTTTGTAATGTGTGCACATATTTACAAATTTAATTACTCAGCTGAGATTATATACACACATACCATTTCTTATTATTCCTGATTTACCTATGTACTTATCATAGTATATATGCAAATGCTTTACATAGATATTCATGCATACAATGAGTTTACAGAAAACTGCTGTGCTATGGGTAAAATTTTTTGAAAACTTAATCCAATAAGTTTCAACATGTGTAAACTCAAATTGCACTCTGGGGACTGATTCTTCTGGAAACACTACAAATAAATGCATATAAATTTTAATCTACCTCTTACCTTATTAGGCATATTAGGTATAAGATGTCTCCCATTTATCTGGTATGCCATCTTCAAAACTGCCAGTTGCAAGCCTGCAAACTAGTGTGGATACAGAAATAATTAACAATTGTATTCTAACTTACTGCTGATCTGATCTTTTTCTCAGTGACATTTTAGATTTTTTTTTCTACCTCTTTCCTTCCATGGCAATATTAGCAATTTATACAGCAGAACTAAGAATTTCCAGCTGCATTGTATTAATATCAGTTATTAACTTGTACTAAAGAATGAAGTCTTTAAACAAAAAAAGATTTCTTTAGAACAGTGCAACTTGAGCTTTGAAAGCACAGACTATATAAAGCTATCTGTGTAGTATTTTCACTATGCAACTAGTTAACGCCCACAGATTTCAATATGCAACTGAGCATATTTCACAATCCTGTAAGAAATATTCATGAACTATGGTTCATGACTAACCAGACAACTGTTTAGTCTCTTTTTTTTTCCTTTTTACACACAAGTGGAAAGGAAGTGAGGGGAAAGATGAGAACATGAGAGTAAAATCAGACCTTCAGTGTGAGAAGATTGTATACTGAATTGCTTCTAACTTGTAGTGACAAAAAAAAGATAAAGAAGAAAACAAGAAAGTAGGTTCATAGCACATGTTCTCTAAGCTCTGATGTCTTTACTTCCCATATTTGATGAGTGGGACTTAAGTTACTAAAGTCTTTCTGTTTATACATATTTTCAGAGACTGGAAAAACTGTTAGCCTCATTATTTTGTTAGATTATTTTCAGAGAATGGTAAAAATAAGAAAAAATAAAAATATGAAGATAATTTATCTGAACCTTAGCCAATACTAGTGTTGCGAATCAGCTGGTCTATCTTTAAAACTACTTTAGTACAGTGCTGCTAGATGACAGCATAACAGTTTGCTCTTTTCGGTATAAAGAACATTGAGGGTCAACAAGAGAAAGAGCTATTTATGGCATATCAAGTTTAGCAAACAGTTGCTCAAATGCATCTCCAGACATCTTTTAGATGGAAGTGTACTACCTTATTTCTGACCTCAGAAGATGATTTGGAAGGTGAGAAAAGTGGAAAACAAGGTTTACTTGGATGACATGTTATGTCTCTGAGCTTAAATTATTCCTGATAGGTACTTGCATAGAAAGCCAGTAGGGCAGGAAAAATATAATCTGTTTTGTGTATCAATCAGTTTTCCCTCTTCACAGAATGACAGAATATCAGGGATTGGAAGGGACCTTGAAAGATCATCTAGTCCAATCCCCCTGCCAGAGCAGGAACGCCTAAATCAAGCCACACAGGAACGTGTCCAGGCAGGTTTTGAATGTCTCCAGAGAAGGAGACTCCACAACCTCTCTGGGCAGCCTGCTTCAGTGTTCTGTCACCCTCACTGCAAAGAAGTTTTTTCTCATATTTCAGTGGAACCTCCTATGTTCCAGCTTGCCCCCATTGCCCGTTGTCCCATCATTGGCCATCACTGAGAAGAGCTCAGCTCCATCCTCCTGACACTCACCCTTTACTTATTTATTATTTCCTTCCCTCTCTTCTTTTCTCCTTTACTTCCTTTCTTGTTTCACTTTTCAATTGGATAGGTCTTGGAATTTCTCCAATATGGTTTGAAAACAAGCTGCTTTGCTTAGTGATCATGAATTTCACACAGTGACTGCAGAAACCAGGAACGGATCTCTGCTTTGTCTACTTCAGATCAAGCTCTTGAGCCTGTACCATCTACATCTGGTGGAAGCCATGTGGTCCAAGGAGTCTCATCCTTCTAATCTCTTTCTATTTATCTTCCCATTTCTGAGGGTTTTTTTCTCAAGTTTTTTCCTCAGAACTGATGTAGTTTCATACAGATCGGCATTTTCAACAAACAACAAAATAAATAGTATCAGATAATTCTCTGCTAGCTCTGTGTGTGTTTCTCTTGAAATCTCATCTTGGATAAAAGATATTCTGCCTGTGACTCTTTGGAGAGAAGCTTGTGTTCAATTCATACAGTTAGTTGGGATATGGGAGCAAAATTTGGCCCATGTTACTGAGTGGAAAGGAAGTTTGCAGTGAGGTACTTGCTTCTCTTGAATAGTATGTCTACAGCTCAGAATTAACAGTTTCTTTGTTAACCAATTGATTAAGCTCCAAAATTTGTGTTTTTTCCTCAAACTTAATGCCAGAAGGAAACACCCCTTCTTTTCTTCTGCCTTCAAATGCCATGCAAAATGGTGAGTGGCAGTGTCAGTGAAGGAATAAGAGCAGGAAATCTGGGAAAGACACCAAATCCTTGAGATTGTATTCATTTAATTCTGAGCAGGATTTACCTAATAGTACAGGAAATGTATTATCTGGATTCCCATATATTGCACATACCAAAGTGAAGTTGCGTCAGTTATGAAATTTCCCATACCACTATCCTGTGCTCATTCAGAATAGCAATGACTTCAGCCATGCCTTAAGAAATAGCCACGACAATATTTAAAAACTGGCAAGAGAATTTTGAAGTCTACTTTCACAGTGGCAAATTTAAAGGGGAACTGGATTACTTTAAAACATGCTAACCCTTTAATCTCTGTTACGGCCGCTTCAGCAATGAGCAAGCTGGAGGATAAAAACAGTTTTCAAGCCTTTATTTTAAAGGCTGCTGTATTGCCTGGCCACAACTTTAGTTGTGTTCTCCCCGTTATCAGTCCCTAGGAAACACTTATACACATTTTTATTCAGTTCTGTATCCTACTTTCTTGGTTTGCTACACACACACACACAAAAGGTGCTCTAAGTTTCAGTTACTACAGTTGGTTTCTTCCTTGACACTGTACAGAGGTATGCTTAGTGAAGCATAGATTAACATAGTTTTATTAATTCAATGAAATGGGCAAGTCCATTTTGCTCTGATTGAGATTAACTGAAGCAGTAACAGCAAACCTATATTTCTAGACTATTCTTTATATGGTGGGAAATGGAAAACGTACAATACAGAAAGGATAACAAACCTGCAATAAATTAGACAGTTCTGAATTCTGCCTCATAAAAGTATCCATTAATCCTTTTTTCCTTGTAGTCTTTTAAATTCACCGTGAACCATTTTTTTTTATTTATAAAGTCTGAGCACTTATTATTACTTTATCAACACATTCTTATCAGAGAAAAATAAGAAGATAGAAGGCATGATACAAAAATAACTTTTCTTCTTTGTTTATTTATACCACACTGTACGGTCTTTTTTTTTTTTTTTAAGGAATTAAAAGGTTAAGTAACATATTTAATGCTTAAGGAAATAACTTATTTGATTGAGCTCCCTTGAAATACGATAGATGGCAATTAGATGTATTTTAGCCTACAGGATGGTATGTTTTATTCATTCTCTACCAAAACACTCGAGAGTTGAAAAGATATGAAAGAATACATTTCGCAAACCTAGCACAATCCTATGTGAAGATAATCTTTCTTAACAACCTAACAATGTTATCCAAATTGCCTAAGGTAAAGGATGAATATAAAGGGAGAATGCACATTATGTTTCACTAAAGAGAATAAATGTTAATCTAATTAAATAAAAAGGCTTCATAGTGCTTTCAAAGTAACCACAAATGTGAACATGTTTAATTTTTGGGAAAGTGTTTATTGTAGTAGATGGTACATCTCAGCTAGTGAACCTGCAATGGAAACATGACCAGAGCCCTCACCTGGAAGCAATACTGACCCAAATCCCTCTTTGTCAAGTAAGACACTAGTTTTCTGGAGTTTAAAATGACCATACTCATGTCTCTGCCATGACCACAGCGTACTGCCATTGCAATGCTGGACGGGAGCACAGTCTCTTCTCAGTTACGTAAAGCAATACCCATACTTTTAAAAGTTATTTTGAATTAGTCCTTATGTATCCAAAAGCCAAATATGTCTGTATATCTGTAACACATTAATGATGCTTTTTTATATCACAGCCAAAACAGTACCCACTGGTTCCAGAAATCTGCTGAATGTCCTTCAAATTATATGCCAGTTTAGCAAAAATGATCCAACGAAACTTGGGTGAAATGCATGCCTGTGTAATGGGCCAACGTAATCCATTTAAGTTTCATTAAATATTCAAATCTAGAATGAAATGAAATTATACCTTTACTTAATGTGCCCTCTATGTAGGGATTTAAACAAGAACTGCTAAGACAAACTGCTAGAGGAAACAAAAACTTGACTTAGAAAATTAGCCACAATTTTTCATTTGTGTTCCTTTTCTCTTCTTTATCCAAAACCTTTCACTGTGGTTAGAAAGGACCAGATTTCATTATCTTTACTACTGCTTTCTCTAATTTTGTGAGTATTGATTCTTCCAGCTCTACAAAATAAATATTTCACAAGGTGCTCTGTACACCCCTAGAGCCACAAATGGAACGTTGTTCCTGTCTGTATACTTGCAGAAAGTCTTCAAAGAAGAGGATGAAAGTGTATGTGGACTTGTCTATGCAGTCGCATGTGAACACACACATGAGTGAACGATGCTGGTTCCCACTGTCATAGCATGCTATAAGACAAAGACTTATTTTTCCATCACTTCTTTAAGTTAAATCAATGAAGTCACATGTATCTATGGCATATTAGGAAGAAGTACATGGTGTATGAAGGAAAAAATATGAATTTAAAATATTAGAGGATTAAACCAATACAACTGACAACTTAAAAAGTTCTTTAAAAATGGAAAAAAAATCCATTAAGAGTTAATTAGTAAAAAATACATTGAAGTTTCTAGGATCTTCTGAAATGCAAACAATGAAAGACAGTTGTATATGACCTTCAGCACTTTCCCTCACACTTAGACATATATATATTTTACTAACGTCCCTTGACTATTATTAAAAGTAAACAGTTTTCAAAAAGAATGCAAACCTTATCTGGTGGAACAGCAAAATGTCATTACTACTTTCTGCATTGTATATCTTACAATGGGCATCTTATGCAGGACATTAAAGGGTAGTGGACAGACCCCTTTGCACTCTCAATAAATCTGCTCCTGGTTATCCAAAATACATCCTTTCTAATGCCTTTACTTTCTAATAGAATAGAATAGAATTTGGGTTGGAAAAGACCCTTAAGATCATCAGGTCCAACCATTAACCAAACACAACCGAGTCTACCACTAAATCATATCCCCAAGTGCTATGTCTACACATCTTTTAAGTGCATCCAGGGATGGTGACTACACCACTTCCCTGGGTAGACTGTTCCAATGCTTAAAAACCTTTCTGATGAAGATTTTTTCCTAATATCCAGTTTAAACCTCCCCCGATGCAACTTGAAGCCATTTCTTCTAATCCTATCACTTGTAACATTGGAGAAGAGTCCAACACCCACCTTGCTATAACCTCCTTTCAGGTAGTTGTAGAGAGCAATACTCAGCCTCCTTTTTTTCCAGGCTTAACAGCCCCACTTCCCTCAGCTGCTCCTCATAAGACTTGTTCCCTAGACGCTTCAACAGCTTCATTGCCCTTCTTTGGAAGTGCTTCAGAATCCCAGTGTGTTTATTCTAGTGAGGGGCCCAAAACTGAACACAGCACTTGAGGTAGGGCCTTACCAGTGCCAAGTACAGGGGGATGATCACTTCCCTGGTCCTGTTGACCACACAATTTCTGATACAGGTCAGGATGCTATTGGCCCTCTTGGCCACATGGGCACACTGCTGGCTCATATTCAGTCAGCTGTCGACCAATACCTTCAGGTCCTTTTCTGCGAGGCGTATTTCCAGCCACTCTTCCCCAGGCCTGTAGCACTGCATGGAGTTGTCATGACCCAAATGCAGGACATGGCACTTGGCCTTGTTGAACCTCATACCATTGGCTTGTCAATCCAGTCTGTTCAGATCCCTCTGCGGAGTCTTCCTACCCTCAAGCAGACCAACACTCCTGCCCAACTTGCTGTCATCTACAAACTTACTGAGGGTGTACTTGATGCCCTTGTCCAGCTCATTGATAAAGACATTAAACAGAACTAGCCCCAGTACTGAGCCTTGGGGATCGACACTTGTGACCATATGCCAACTGGATTTAACTCCATTCATCACAATGTTTTGGGCTTCTCAGTCTAGCCAGCTTTTTACCATGAGCAGAGAGTTTCTCCAGGAGAACCCTGTTGGAAATAGTGTCAAAGGCTTTAATAAAGTCCAGGTAAGCAACATTCATGGCCTTTCCCTCATCCACTAAGAGGGTCCTCTTTCCCTCCCCTCACTCACCATCTATAGAAGGAGATCAGGTTAGTCAAGAAGGACCTGCCTTTCATAAATGTAAGCTGACTGAGCCTGATCATCTAGTTGTCTTGCACATATTGTGTGATGGCACTCCAGATGATCTGTTCTATAATGTGGTGTTTTGGATTCTCTCATTGTCATAAGTTGTGTCACACACACGTACCTAGGTACTTTCTCAGCACTACAGATAAACAGCCGTGAAAGTCTTTGCTTATGAAATTTCTCTGCTTTATCTTCTAGGCTCAAAATAGGCTACTACTTTTCAGAGAAGATACCTAGCCTCTCAGTACTGGGAAATGGAGAAAGGAGAGAGGGGAATCAAGAAAGAGGGAAAAGTGCAAGGGGAAAAGAAAGGGAGAGGAGGGAAAAGCAAAAGAAAGACAAAGACTGGGGAAGTGAATGCATGAATAGAGTTCCAGTCAAGATGTAAATCTGTACTGCTTCAGGCCTTGCGTGTTTTAATGTTTAAGTTTATCTATTTGTAGACCCTGACTGATCCTTTCTCTAGTGCACCAGTTTCCTATCCTTTTAAAATCAGTATAAATACTAAAGCATTGCACTGTCTGGCTGTCAAAAAAAGACATAAAGCCCTTATCAGTAACCAAGGAAAGAGGAATCTTCCCGCTGAGAAAACAAGATGCCATTTTGATAGCAAAGCTTCTGCCTAGAATACAAATAGTATGTAGGCACCTTCTTAATTTTTCCTGTCAAATAAGTATCGTGTATGATTTTACCCATGAAGGACAGTGATGGGGAGGAGTCTTCTTTTAGCCTTTTATGGTGTTGAAGAAATCATTTATTTCATCACACCATTCTACAAAGTATTGGCTTAGAATATAATCTGCCAGAAACTTTAAAATGAGTTCTGATTAGCCCAGTAAAACTAATTGCAAGCAAGGAAATATCTCTTTATTTTATTAAATATCACTTAAATTCTACCTTAAGACAATTTTTGAGATTCAAGTGTTGCAAGAGCCTCATGCTGATTTCAGCACAGACATTAATTCCTTCCTTGGTGCTAGCAGTTCAATTCAGTGCATTGTAAATATATAATTTATAAAATGTTTTCTTTCATATATTTATATTCATATACATATGCAAATGCACACACATGTGTAACTTTAGCACATGACAAACATTAGAAGAAACATGCATTGATTAATTCTTAAGTGCGGCAACAAAGCAGAGTTTCAAGAGCAATTAGTTGATGCAAAGATTAAGACTTGAGAAGACAAAAACATGATTCAGAAGAGGTGTGGTGAAAAGGAGTAAATAAAATAATTCTCCCAGACTTTAATGTGGGTGGACCATAGCCAGAGGCACCACATTTCCACCTCCTCCTCCTCCAAAAAAACTTTCTTCTAAAAGAATATAAATACAAAAATCAAGACTCTGCGGGTATCCATTGACCTAACCATGGAAACTTCAGCAATGGAATCGTTTAACAGACTATAACATAGTGGTTTTCTTTTCCTGTTAATCAATTTGATAGATTTTATTCAAATTATGTAAAAGTTAAAAGAGTTATAATTGGCATTTCAAGAGGATTCTTCACAAATTGACCATATAAAGAAAAGTGATGGGAAGGAGACAGGGAAGTGAGAATAGTACAACTAAAACCTAGGATTTACAATCTCCCACTCCTACTTTTTTTTTTTTTTTTTTTTTATTCAAAGTGTGGGGACCAGTGATCATACTAAAAATAAATGAAGCTAGCAACTGGCACATACTTCTGGGTTGAAATGGCCATGGCAGCATTCACTAGAATATTATAATTCTCCATTGTATTGAGAAGGTGTAAAACAATAGAGCAGACCTGGCATAATTATGATAACTGTGTTTCTTCATTCAAGTATTCATTCTGAGATTTTTCATAAGGCTTTTTTTTATTATTTTTTATTTATTATTTTAACAGTGAGTACACACCACACAAATCCTCTGTCTCCATCACCTGTTTAGGTCAAGATTTCTATTAGGACACAGCTTATTTTTAGTAATAACAACATATAAAGTCACAGATATCCATGAATGAACATGGGCAGACAGTTTTCCTCTACAATCATGCTTGCCTGGGCACAGAACCTGAATGTAGTAGAGCTACATAAAATTCTTGTGCTGCATGTTGCTTGAAAGTCAGTTTTTTTCATCATAGAGAAGATGGCATACATAGATAGACACTTTCAAACATGCCTTCATTAAAACACCAAGAGTTAGTTGGACATGGTTTCCCTCCCCTCACTCACCATCTATTATCGCAGCATTCCCATAACCTAAAACCTAGCAGAATGAGGAGCAATGCTGGAAAATTCCCCTCCCCTTGAAGGTGTAGATTTCACTCCCTGCCAAATAAAATAAAATTTAAAAAAAATACCAAAAAAAGCAGGTTCGGACCTCACCCTGTACGTCTGGACTGAGGATATTGGCAGATACTTCATAGTCATGCCGAGCACAAGTAGCCTGCTATTACATTCACAACAGCTGGAATTGCAGACCCTAATTTGGAGTAATAATGTAATACCATAAAGGAAAATACTTATTTGGGTTTAGTTACAGCACTTCAGCTTTCACAAATATGACCTCACCCACAGAGAGACAGTTTCATATCACAAAAATGGGGCTAAGCCCTATTACCTGTATCATTGTGTCTGTAGAATCTGCGCAGTTTACACTTCCAGATTATGTTTGGGCAATAGTCCTTCTAGACAAAAACCAGGCCTCCCCTCCAAGGTTTACCCGTAACTTCAGTAACTTCTTTGTCAGCTCTCTTCAGTCCACCTTCTTCTGAGATCAGTGCATTTTCTTGGTATCATTCCTTCTCTGTGGCACCAAGTCCCTTTGAATATTTTGCTTTGCTTCACTCCCTGACGGTCTCCATCCCTCCCAGTATTAACTCACTCCACAGTAAGAGCAGAGAGCACAGTCCTCCAGCATGGGGACCATGTTTAATATGGCAGAGTGAGTCTTTCTGATCTCACCATCACTTTCTTAACAAGGGGCCCTTTAGCACTTGAAAAACACCCTGACATTGAAAGCAAGCAAACAAATATCCTCTTTGAAATTTTAAAAACTCACTTTGTGATGGTGGCAGATTTCAGATTGACACCACTGGAGAAGAGTGTTTTCACTGTTGCACACACAGGTTTTGGTAAGGTAGTGATAGTCCTTTTTGCTTCCTGTGGCACCCCCCAGGCCTCCCCTCATGAACAACATGGTGCTGAAGCCATCACCTGGAGAGACCACCTTGAAGAGCAGTGTAATCCCCACGCCAAATTAATGCTTAGGTTCATAGCTGACACTGCCAAGAGAGGTGCCAGTCTTGATGGTCTTTGTAATGTAGATACCTGCCACCCACTGAGAGCCAGACTGAGAGACCATCAATTCATAAATTTATTCTATTTATTTTATGACATCACATCAATTAAACTTCTATTCCAAAACCTCAAGTTGTAGCTGAAAATACCTCCAGGCGATACCTTCACATTTAAATTAAAAAAATATCTCACTTCATCTGGCTTCTTCTGTTCCTCTTTCCCCTCATCGTAGCTCGGAAATGACATACAACAGATGAAGGAGTATGAAAACAAACTTAAAATCACCATTTTTAGACATTATCCTAACAGGTGTGCATGTTTTACTTGGAATTTATGAGAAGTAGTAAATATTGCTAACTCAGCTCTGTCCATCTTGCCACAAACTCTTTCTGACCAATTTATATACAGCATTCTATTGCCAGTGGTGGCAGTGGCCATGGCTATCAGAACCCACTACACTAGACTGTAAAAAGCTAACACTTTCTAGTATTGCTTCCCAGTAAAGCTTTAAAATTATTGTTAAAGCATTTATATTTTATCTGTTTGAATGTGTATTAGCCATCAGCAGAACAAATCTCCCGGTAAGGTAGTGATTTCGGCCCCTGACTGTTCAGATGCACTTGGCCTAAATAAGCACCTGCTGAATTTTGTTACTTATTTCCTGTCATTAAATTAGATGAGATTAATAAACAGAAACAGAAAAATAGTCAGCCAAATTCAGCTCTCCAGAGAAACTTGTCCTTAAACAAAACTATAAAGAAACCTTAGTCATTCAGTATTATGGGGTCTTTTTTGTTCATTGTGGAGGTGCTCAGCTATAGCAAAAATGCTTTTTCTAATCTCTTTTCTTAACCCTCTTTGTCCCAGATAGGCATCTCAGTCTTACACTTGACAGGAAGTACTCTGAGACACCAGGCAGGTTTTGAAATAAATGAGAAAAGAATCCAGCCACATGGCAAAAGCAAGACAAATTAATGTCATCTCAATGAAATATGATATTCACCTTGTCCTAGTAAGGCTGGAGAGGAGGAAACATTAACAAAGAGAAAGACCAAGCAGCCTACACAGCCTTTGAAGCTGTTTTCTCTGCAAGTGCACCACTACTGTCTATTCTTCTGAAGTTCTGACTTGAAACTGTCCCCCCCATCCCTATCACCCTACTCTCCTCCTCAAGATTAGACCACTCAATTAAGCAAAATGACCATGAGAGAGAAGCTGAGAGGGAAATAAAAATCAGACTGTAATTGACACTTTGCCCTAGTTCTGATTCTATAGTGCCTGAGCACGATGAGACAGAGGAGACTGTTATTGTAGTGGAAGTTGGCAGCAGCCTATGGAAGTTGCCAAATGCTTTCCATTATAAGATTATTGCAATCAATTTTTTAATAATGTTAACACCTCTATTGTTTGTCTTTGAAATCTGGCAGAATCAGGGATTGCCTAAGAGCCAGTGTCATGCCTTTCACTCCACTGTTAATAAATTCAGATTTGGACAAGTAATAGAGGTGTTGAAAATCACCTTTTTTTTTTTTTTTCTTTTTACTGTAATTTTGAGAAGCCAGAGGTCATGCTGCACCTACAACACCTCCATGAATGGCTATGTCTTGGGCTGGTACAGGCAAAATGGCTCTGCCAGACCACTAAGAAGACTCAGTGTAATAGGCATGGGATTACAATGGCCAGTGTGGGGACAGGGTATGGTGGCAGCTACAACAGGAAACAAGGAAGGAAGAACAAGTCACTGGGATGACAGATCCAGAGTGTGGGAGCAGTTGTCTAAGAAAAGAGATCAAAATGAAAGGAAGAGGGAGGGTTATGGGCAAAAATGTGATGAAGATATCACTTCAAAGGAAAATTAACTAAAAGAAATAAAACTCATTGTACATGTCTCTCAAATGTCCGGTTTACACAGGGAATGACCTTTTTTTAAGGAACTGAATAACCTGTTTCTGTTTGATAATGCTCAGTTGGAAATTGGTTCTGGTGTTGTGTCTGGAGGTCAAATTTTATCAATGGAGAATGGTAATTAACTGTTAGACTAGAGCTTTTTTGTTGTGTTTATTAACTAAAAGCCTGCAACTAACACGAAAATACATACACATTGATAGAAGGCAGTTATTTCCATTGCTGTCTGAAGGCTTCCAAAGGCAGAGAAATGGCAAATCTACAATTTCCTAGTGTAAACCTACATATTGCAGACCTTAATGACAGGAAAATACTGATATTTTCTCACAGGAACCCTGTGTCAATCTGGAAAACATGTCAGATCCTAATCACCCTGAGGAGGTGGCAACTTGAACCTAGTGCACCAAATGAACTTGGACCTAATACACCAAAGCTGAACACAAAAAAAAAAAAAAAAAAAAAGAAAAAAAAGGAGAAAGAAAAAAGTAAGTGGATTAAGGAAATACAGCATATCTTTTGCCACAGTTCCCTTCATTGTTTTACATGTGTGTGCTTAAAGGTGGACACCATAGCGGCCTCAGAGATGATGAGGAGGGAGAGGAGAGCATAAGTTTACTAGAAAGCAGTGAGGCAGTCACATATGCTGATGAGAGGTGGAGACAGTGGCAAACCCTCAAGGCGTCATGAGCTAGGCACAACGCCTACGCTTAAGAAAATGGGAAGCAGGATTGAAATCTGGTCTTCATGAACTAGTCAGAACTGTTGCTTTTAGTGTAATTAGCCATATAGCTGAGCTTCCTAACACAGCCCTGAGGCTCATATCCACCTTCAGCCTACAAGCAGTTTTCTATCCTTTGTATTCCCAACGGCCGAACAAGCATTGTGCTTAGAGTGCTCCCAGGCCCAGCACTCTGGTACACACTGCTTGTCTGCTACTGTCTTCAAAATTCGGGAGGTGCAACACTTCAACTGCATGTTTCCAACTGTGGAGTCAGTCATGGAGTTTTTGTAACAGACGTTATAGTAATTGAGTGCTACATCTGGCTTAGCTGAGACATCTAGGTCTGATGATAGCCTGCAGTAAGATTTTGCGGTTATTCAGCAGGGGTTGAACACAAAGCATTCCAACAAGGCAGAAGTAACAGTGACCTGCTTTGGCAGGGGAGGGGGAAACTCTGTCCCCATGGTTTCCATGTCATCTCTAGACCCATTTTTATAAAAATTTCAAACTCAGCATGCTGTATAAGCACGGATTCAAACAAATCTTGGAAGACCTTATGAACTTCATCCACCTATTTAGCAAAAGGGAAGAATTCAGCAAAGAGGAGTATGGTTACTAACAATTCCCATTCCAGTTGAGACTATTAGGATTACCTCTGGGATTACTGTTTACTCATTTCCTGTCAATGCTTATATATTATTATTTCAAGGCAATTTTCCAAACTTTTTTCCCAAGGGGGCTTATTAATATAACTTTCCTAAACTACTCTTTAAGTCAGTATATGCCAAACAAAGGCTGCACAAAGATTTGACAATGTAGAGATAAGCTCTTTTGCTATATAAAATTCCACAGCATTGGTAAGTAGCCTAGGAGAAGATAACATTCATGTCCCACTCAAACTTCTCTTAAGGTATTATATTTTAATTGCACTGCGGCTTTTGTTTTTATTATATATATATAAAATATATTTTATTTTTCTGTGTGCATTTTCTTTAAATATTTCAGAGTACCACCATGCAAAGTTGAAATGCTTTTCTATTTTATCCCATTTTAGCAATGGGTGAAGTGATAGTATCCAAGACAGTCACCAAAGCTAATAGAAGTCATTCCTTGGGCTTTAAATCAAGATCAAGTTAACATTTGCAAGACATATCTTAAGTCTGCATAGTATTTTGAAAGTTTCTGGAAGAAGGGTGTTCTGGAAAGAGGAAAAAGCACTGTAAGGTGTAGCTGTTCCTACAGGAAAAATTATTCTTTAAGAACAGAACATATAATGTAATTCTTAAGGGATTGTTTACGACAAAGTAAAAGAAAGCACAAACCCACCAAATTCAAAACCAGAAGACACCATTTGTTAAAATACACACTAAACATAGTTTCACAAAATAAAAACACAGTTGGTTTTATAATTTTAAATTTAGTCTTTCCATTTGGCAGGCAGAGCATAGTGGGAGAACTGAATCAGTTGTGACATGGAAATAACGCTCAAACAAATATATTTAACTTTAGGGAAAAGGCTTGTTCATCTCTGCATTAAATGTAGAATGATTAATACTTCAGCTATTGTCTTAATACCTAGAGGGCAACAACTACTATTTTCCCATTAAACATTGCTACTGACTCAGCATGCGGTTATATGAGGTGTTCCTCTTTGGATGTGTCAACTGAAAAAGGAGCATATTGCAATTTCGGTGCAACTCTGAAGTCAAAGTAAATGGAAAGAGACACGTAGTCAAAACTTGATGATGATGGTAAAACCTTTTTTTTTTTTTCCCCATCAGTCTACCTAGCCATTAAATGGCAGTTTTGTTTTAAGATTTTATTATTTAATCATACATTATAGTCACACCTGTTAATCTTCTCACTCACCAGTACTAAGTACTGCTAGGTGTGTGGTATACTAGGAGAAACCAGGAAAGCCTCACAATGGATGCTTTCTAGGTGCAGACGTGCAGTTTACATAAGTAGAGTGTAGCATTTTGGACAGTAAAACTAAAGTTCACTTAAAGTGGATTTACTGAGAGAAAGCAGGGAAGGGGAAAGAACTTTCAGCTCCCTCCAGTACACATTGGTTGGTGTGGTAAATGTTTCCCTACCACAAGATGCAGTTCCAGACATGAGGTTTCATAATCCCTTGCCAACCCTTTCTCTCTAACCAGATCAGTCCCGAGTCCTCTCCTTCTACACACATTTTTAATCTTGGATTTTCTGTTGCTTAAATCTTTCCCAAATAGATTCACTTTGGGATGAAGCTCCCTGTGCCCACTTTGTCCAGAAGGTGGTTTCTTTTTTGATCTGAGAAAATCTCATTTAGGTATATCTGTACTCTTAACCCACATGCTTCTCATTTATTCAAAGTCTTGCACTCACATAGCTAGGAATCACAACCATAGCTGTAACTTTCGCGTGTGGATACATGTGAAGTTCCTACATCTCTTACTGACATGAATAATGCTACCAAATAATGCTACAAATTTCATGGGACGACTCATGTAAAATGTTGTAACTCATATCCACCCGAATGAGCCGGGAGCTAGGAATAAAAGAATGCCCTAA
>VXBJ01005283.1:829662-841926 GCA_013400055.1 Nycticryphes semicollaris
AAAAAAAAAACCCACCAACAAAACAAAACTAAAGAGAGACAGTCCAGGACTGTAAGGCGCTCAGCATCAAACCACAACTCTGTTGAGCAATATGTGAATTAATGTCAGGTTCTCAAAAGTGGAGTTTCACATGAATGTAAACACTATATCTTAGTTGTTTAACTCAAAGAGTGTCTCCCTAGATGGAAGAGCTTCCTGTTACTCCCCAGACTTAC
This sequence comes from Nycticryphes semicollaris, assembly GCA_013400055.1. NCBI lineage: Eukaryota > Metazoa > Chordata > Aves > Charadriiformes > Rostratulidae > Nycticryphes > Nycticryphes semicollaris. The sequence goes on from VXBJ01005283.1 coordinate 829,878, forward strand.
TGCTGTTTGCAAATATATAAGTCTACATATATATATATATATAATGTATATATCAAGTATAGGTTAATCACACTTAAGCATTGTACACATATGTACATGTATAATATATACATGTGAAATACATATTAAAAGTGGTTTTTTTCTATTACATATAAAGCACAGCCTATCTGGACACATGTATATGTGTATATGTATAATCACATTTTCTGGTTTTATACATTGGTCCCATAAAATCATAGGATTAGGACTGAGCAACCTGAAGTATAGCACTTCATTCCACGTCCAGTTGCTTCTGTGATAAGTGGGCTCCTCAAGAAAGTTGAGCTTTTCCCCAGCAAGAGGCAGCTTAAAAAGCTGAGCATGACTTTTTTTTTTCTCTAGCCAGACCACAAAACCCTTTCTCAAGAAAGAATGACCTCACATCTTATTAACCCGAGCACAAAGTGACTGAGCTCACACACACACTAGCATATATGAGCACATGAGCACACACACACACATATCCTAGCATACATGCAAACAAACAGCCAAGCAAAAGCTAAGAGACAGAGTTTTAGGAACAAGTCTTCCAAGGAAAGGATTTTGAAATCTAAGGGGTTTCTCTAAGGGTAATGCCACATGATGGTTCTCCAACATCTTTGAAAATAATTTAAAGAATTCACAGACTTATTTTATACTTTCTCTCTTTTTCCTTTATTTGAATCTAACAGACAAACAAATAAAAAATCCATATCTGTCATCTCCTTTAATATTTTCTTTATAAATAGTCCATAAGACGGAATATACAGAAACCATTCAGGACAAGAAACACTGAAGCTGCATATATAACTGGCCGTTACTCTGTAAATGAAATACTATAAATGTGTGAGGGAAAAGCAACTTGAGTTCTGCATATTCTTATATGGTGTGTTTGTACACTTCTGAATTCCATAATTGTATTTGTCATTTGTTGATAATGGTACAGTAGAAGTTGAAAAGATACAAAGCATAACCATTCCGAGAAAAACAACTTGAATTAAGGAAAAGCTTGCAGAGGGAGAGAAATGAAATCTACTACAACTTCCCTGCTAGAAAAGGAGATGACAAGGGAGAAATATAATAGGGTCTACAAAATTATGAATGGCAGAGAGAAGATGAGCCGAAAATTACTGTTCTGTATTTCTCATAATGTAAAAAATTAGGGAGAATTCAGTTCCCTCCACTTTAAAAGCAAACAAAAGGAAGTACTTTTTCGCACAACATAATAATTAAACTGTGGAAGTCACCACAGGATGTTGTGGAGGCCAGCACTGAAACCAAGGTCAGAAAATGTTTTAGTAAAACTTGGGAAGAATAAGTCTATTGGTGCCAATTCAAAATGATGATACAGATACATCCTTCAGTCAACCTCTAAATTGGTGATTACTGAGAGACAGGAGAATTTAACTGGAGATGATTCATTTTATATTAGCCTGCATGTCTGATACTGGTCTCTGCCACTAGCAATCCTATGGGCTAGCTGCACCTTGATTCTGACCTAATATGGTTATCCTTAGCCTCTCCAAAACCTTTAGATATCAAGGTCTGTATGAGTGTAGGTCCTATGACGTAATACACATCAACAGAGAAATATGAAAATTTCCTTTCATTTTCATTGTAATGTAATATCCTCAAATTGATGGTGAGATGAAACCATCATGTATGTTAACATAAATCAACAAAAGACTTACCAACATACAATATGGGCTAATTTTTTTTCAGTAATCTCCACAGATTTCCATGTAGCCCTCTCAATCCCAACATAAGTTCTAGCCCTCAGTATTTTAGCCCTTGTTGTGCTTGGTTCTGAACCAGAAAAGCTCAGCAGCCTTTCCTTAGCTTAAGCACTTAGGTAGTCTCTGTGAAGTCAGTTTGACTATTTGTACTTCCTATGTGCTTTGTTTTCTCATAGGTCTAGTGCACAAATCTGGCTTTCAGCACACTTTCTGTTCCACTTCTCTGGATTACTTCAAAGTATGGATTTTGTAGCAGCTGTATCTTTATTATTCATTAGGTATCAAGATGAAGAAACCAAACTCATGTCAACTTTTTCAGGATGTTAGCCCAACTCTCCTGAGATGAAAAGCCAGTCAGGACATAACTAAAAGGGCACTGTCCCAAATTCATAATTTATTCCTAGCAAATCCTACTGCAGCTTTCTTAGGATTGTCATAAATTTTCAAGGATCAACATTGTTTCTGGAGTGCAGACTGCCTAAGCAAGGATCTTACATGAAAACCAGGCAGGATAAGTGGTAATTTTTAAATTAGTTTCCTTTGAACTTCTGCAAGCACATTATTCTGTTTACGTTCTTCCCATTTGCATTGTTATGTGAGATGTTAGTAGCTTTTATGCCAGCATGTAATCCATAGTAGCTGCTCATATTTAAAGCATGTCACACTCCTGACATGTTGGGAAGTATCACAGCCCAGTATAATATTTGGCTTTCAAATTCTTGTTTTGCAACAAGAGGACCAACAGTCTAGATCGGCAAAAGCGACTTTGGTTATTGGAGTTAGGACATGAACTTGGCTCACAGACACCAGAGAAATACAAGAGCCTCCTTTCATGCTCTTAATGAAATCATTAATTATGTCAGCAGCTCAAACATTACATCTCCAAACACTTTACATTACATTGCAAATGGGCAGTAACATAGAAGTCAGAAAAAAAAATACTCTTAAATTTTAAATTCATAAATTCTAATCAGAAATAGACTTCTGGTTGCAGGGATTTGTACAGTCATTTTCTCTCATCATCTTATTCTGCCATACAGTGACTGAAGATTCTTTTATTGCTTGTTAAAAAAAAAGTACACTGAACAATATATCTACATATTGTTGCCTTGTTGCAACCTGAATGAACTTCCCGAGCTTGAAAATTTGCCATGTTTCTGATTAGTGAGGAAACCATCTCAATGGACTTCTTTATTTTTAGCTAAGCATTTACTGTACATGTGACCCTTGCTATACTTCCTACAATTACAAATTAGCTTGTTTTGATTAAATAATCAACCTGTTGATAATACTATAAATATTAATTACATTATTTATCTTTCTTGATTTAAGTATGCATAGCTTCATCCTTGAAAACAGCCTCCATTAGAGAAATGAGCTTTTATATATGATAAATAAAACAGATTTCAGCTGTTAAAAGTAGCCTTGTAGAAAACTGTTTCTAATCACAGAGCTAGCAGTAACGCTGTCTGTGCTTTATGCTGTATTACACTTAGGGAGACAGAGAACTTGTGAAGTAAAACAAGTACCAACGCTCAGATTGTTTTTGTTAATCTTTCACATAAAATATATGATCTAATTCTTTATTCCAAGAAGGCCAACTCCACTGTTATTGTTTGTTTCAGTAAACAGTGAGTCTTTGCCTTTCCCACATCACTGAAAGATGGAGTTTATCTCCTCTGTGATGTCATAAAAACAATGAAATACACAGTAGCTTGAAAAATAAAGCAAAATAAATGTGATGATGTAAAAAAAATGAAAATGAATGCATTTCGTACAGAAGTGTTATGTTTATGGCCAAGCAATGTGTTCACAGTGTCACAACTTACTGAAACTTATAATGAAACTTCAACAAAAGACTGGAATAAAACACCAGTATTTCTTCACACAGAAGGGTTTTCATGGAACTCTGTGTGTGGAATTTTGGGCCTTGAAGTTGTGATTACATAATTTATAAAGTGCTTCCAGTAAGACCCTGGAAATAATGGCGGAAATGCAGAAAAACTTCAAATATCTCCCTTCACCAGTATTCTTATGGAACCTTCCAGTATGGAGGATAATTTAAGCAATCAGCTGTAACTGGTATTTCAGAGGATGTTTCAGGTCAGTGAATTGGCTGTCTTGGTCTGGTTCTATGAAGCAACTTGAAAGACTCCATATCTTCAATAGGAATTACTTAAGGAGATAATGTAAAACTTAAAATGTTTCTAAAATAGCAATGATAACAGAGAGGTATAATCAAACTGTAAACAAAAACAAATAAACCAGGGTAGAAAAGCTTGGAGATCAGAGTATAAACCAATTGTAACAGGCAGACTTGTTACAAAAGTGAGATATCCACAACGGACAATGATGGACCTGGGGAATTTTTAAAAAAGAGAGAAAAGACATATTTTTCATATTAAGGTAAAAGTTCAGGAATGGGAAGACTGAAATATGCTGTGTTGTAACACAACTGAAGTTGATTGAAGTTCCTTTTAAGACTTATGTTATACAAGCAAAGTTACATACCTGTGAACTTTGCACTTGGCAAAATATTCCTGTCCTACACTAACGGGACAAAAGACAGAGAAAGCCACAGCACTGTTTTAAATATGCTGTAGTTCTTCCTGTCTTTAAATAACCCATACTTGACAACATTCCCATTTTCTTTCTTCCCTCAAATGAGTAGGCATGTCTTTTGCAACACTGCCCTCTCCCCTTCCCCCTCTCCCCCTCCATCCTTCTCACTAATATTATTCACAGCTGTCTCTAGTTTGACTTCTAGTCTCTTCTTTTGACTAATGCAGCTCTCAGATAAGTTTCCAACCTCCTTCAATTGGCTAGGTCCCAAATCTCCTCCTCTATCCACATAAACTGTTCAGTTCTGTTCAGCAACATCCTGTTTAAATTCCACATTGCAGTGGGCACTGTATTTCATTATGTTTCTTTACTTGGTCATTTAGAACCTTATCCAGATGATCTTTCCTCTTTTCCCTCTTCCCTGTCTTTGGCTTTACGCTGTGCTGACATTGAACCCTTCCTTTATGATTATTATGTGTTTACATTACAGTAACAGCTAGGAGATGAACTACGGACCCGCAGTATGAGGCCTCCCTAAATACAGAGTCTTCATTCACTCTCAAATTATCTTTAGGATGATAACACATTAAATTGCCTCCATCCAATTACAACCTTTATTCCATCTCTCATTTATATAGATTCGAGCTTAAGCGAAAAAAGGTTAAGACCTCAGCTGAGCTCTTCTCCAAACCCACACTCTTTTTTTACTGTTTGTCCCTTTTGATAAGAGTCTTATCAAACACACAGTCCTGTGGGTCCATTGTTATGGATTCTGATTTTGAGGGAGGGAGCTGAGGCACTTTGGTGCTTCTAACACCTGGCTTATACTCAAATATTTTCTTCTTTCAACATCTCCAGAATGTATCCTGAATACAAAAAAATTCACCTGAGTGCTTCACTCCCTGCATCTAAACCCTCAGCCATGGTAAGCTGTTCACCATTTGGTCTGCTCAAAGAATTGCTCAAACCATCCTCTTTGATAGCAATTTCAGTCCTACAATTTATACCATTCATGGCCTTCTGCTACCTCTTTCTAAAATGACGAAAGACCCCTCCACCTTTTATCCCTCCCTCTAAATCCCTTCACAACTGAACTGCACCTTACCTGGCTGTTCAGTTCTTGCAGCACTGCCATCTTCACTAGTGCTACTAGTACTACCACCTTTCCCTGCCTATTCATCCACATCTACCTTGCACCCTTCTGTGCTTTGCCTCCTTGTGTCCCTTACACCATTAACCCACTTCCCTACATGCCTTTAAATTCTACCTGAAGCTTTCCTTCTGACATGGTGTCTGGCAGTTACTGCCTTACAGACAGTGGATTGGACTGACACAAAGCTAACTGAAAAGGATTTGGGTTTATTGTTATCCCATTTGACCTCTCCGTACTTGCTTGGTTTGTTTCCCTGTTGCAGCTTGTGCTTAAACTGGATTGTTAAATAGAATCAATTTTTTGAACCACAGAACGGCATAGCACCAAACACAGGAGAGCCCTTATGTTCATTTGCAGCCTGTAGATGCTATCTACTGTGCATAAGCTCTGTAGAACATACATGGGATCTCAGAGGCCCCCAGTGCTTGGCAGAGCTTAACAAGATTGCCTTAGTTCAGCTTTTGTGTGTTTATGGGAAAAGGTCCTAAAAATTTAACAAAGACATTGCTTTGTACATTCTTACGTGCACATTTTTTCTTTTCTTTTTTTTTTTTTTTTTCACTAAATGTATTTTGAGACATAACAAGTAAACATCTTGCACAAGCCGGGGCCTGAAGTTGAGCACCTGCAACTTAAATAAGATCATCATTGTTTGAGTAGGGTTTAAATAATTTAGTACAAATTGGCTTTCCTATAGGTGTTGACAAGCACATCATCACTACTTACTAATGAGCACAGGATTCCAGAGGACTGCACAGATATCACACTCCTCCTCAGACTGCGCATGTGTCCCTTGAATCAAAGTATTTCATAAACAAACACCTGGAGACCTTGATTAAAAAACACCTGCTCTGAAGCTGTTGGGGGACAAATTGCACAGTGTGCAGATGGCCTTCACAGCATGGATTGCTGATATTTCAGATATCCACAGTCACTGGAAAGCAAGTTTGTTTCCCTTCCTCCCCCACACTGACCCAACCCTTTAGGCTTGCTGCACAGTGGTTAGTTTCAATAAATGAGTTTATTAGCGTGTCCTCAAAGAAATGGTTGAGAGAGAGTCTGCCACAGTCTGACAGTAACTGCAACTGTAGAAATTATGAGTTTAACAAACTGTGCCTTTGTGACAGGACAGGCTGTTGTTATCGCTGATTAGCTTTTGGCTTGATATTGCAAAAATAGTGGTATTTGGTGAAAAGAGGATAAAGGCACTCTCAGGAGTAATTAGTGATAAGCAATCACCTGATGAGCCTCACCACATGTTGCACAATTTTTCCCTATTCATGCCTGTGACTCTGTGGATTCTTAATGAAAAACCACACAGATTTAACAAGGTCTGATATTCCCCCCCGAGTTCTGCAAGTTCTTTCTCTCCATACAGAGGAGATCGCTTAATTTTAATGTCAGTTCTACTGGTCCTGGTGCAGGGTTCTTGTAGGAGATTTCATGCTGCACTTTCAAAGACAGAAAATAATAAAGCGAGAAGAGCTCTGTCAGGTCTGAGCACATGTAAGGAATTCCTGCAATGAGTAGGATCTGAGAGAGTCTCTGAAATGGACTGAAATAGCCACATGCTCTGAACCATTTAACTCTTTGCAGGAAGCCCAGGAGCCTTTTCTGTCTGTGTGTATGAAGGGCTGGAAGTCAAAAGCTTGTCACATTTTCATGCCCAGCAGCTGGTGCTTCCCAAAAAACAATATCAAGCAAACAACTTTCGATTACTTTAGGCATGCCTGTTATACTGCAGTGACAACACTTACTTAAGAGAGTCCAGTTAGCTGAACAGCAAGTCCAATACTCTGAAAGGAGAAAGATGGGGAAACCACTTAAAGATTTTGGTTTCTAACCTAGTAGTCTGCAAAGCAAATGAGAAATTGAAACTTTTCCAATTAAATAGAAGCCAAGCTCTTGCTGCTATTATATACAGGTTGAAATGATGTCTACAGCCTCCTTTTGTTAGAGCTGTGTATTACAGTCTTGGATGTCGGTTCTGCCAGTATAGTAACCTACAGATCCTTCCTAGAGCTGTCCTCAGCCAGCACTAAGTATAGATTGCTTTGTTTTCACATGCACTATGACTACAGAGGCCACCCCTGAGTCATACGGGCTGCTCTTAGAAAATTCTCCTATGTGTCATTCCCTTATTTGCCAGCTTAAGAACCTGTGTAAGAGTCATGTCATCTAAAGGGCTTGGAAGGCAGAGTGGTTTCAATAAGAGCAGCAGAACCCAGGAACTCTGGCTGTCAGTGTCCAGTCCTGCTCAGAGCCAAAATTCTAAATACTTTTTGATTTTTAGCAGAAAATTAGACCTTGCCACCTTGGCTTACTAAAGCCAAATGTTGCTGTATTGACTTTTTGACACCTTTACACTTCCATCTCCTACAGCCACTGAAATTGCTTCAAACCTTCGGTAGAAGTAGAATAGTCAATATTCCTAAGAAACAAAAATCAGCTTTTAGACCAATTTGGAGGGCACCAGTGATAGGTTAGACCAAACACACAAATTATTGTTTCTATTATTAAAAGAGATGAAAACTGGAGATGGAGGAGCAATTAACCTCAGTGTACAACGTGGTGTTAAAATGATGTAAGGATCAGTTTAATTAACTCGGGACAAACAAATAACAACTAATATATAACTTTTACAGTTGGTCCTTATTTATTCCTTCAGGCTAATTGAATTCCATATTTGATAAGCTAGTAAATTGAAAACCCTAACTTGCAAGGGTTAATTGAAGCTCCTGTAAAAATGTGCTGGCTCACATCTCCTGCTGTTCAAGCTGATTATGCAGCATGTAGTGGGTAACTCTATGGGCTACATTTCATATGCATGGCCTGTTTAAAGCAAGTCAGGTGGCCATTCCACTTCGCATATTACAGCTTGGGCTTCACACCCTATGTGACATCATGTCTGAAAAAATAACCATACTGTGAGATCAACAAACATTCAAAATTTGTAGAAGGAATAGCCATATAAGAAGCTGACCAACCACCATCCAAATAAAGTGAATAAAGCAAATCAGATGGGTTTCAGAGGGAGCTGGACCAGATCCAATGACTTTTGGGAAAAGTTTAAAGATGCAGTTTGTTCCACTGGGAATTAGGGTTATGAAAATGGATCTTTAATGTGGTATGAAATGAGATTACAAAAAATAATTAGATTAATAAAAAATAAAATGCATAAACCAAAGACATGTGTTTAAAAATAGAAGCAAATGAAGACTATGCTCATGGTAGAGCACGTTACGATACCTTGCTGTCCGGATTCATAGGTGTGACTTCAAGCTTCATACAAACAAATTATTTCCATCAGCTCAGGAAAGGCAGCCTGTCTTCTGAGCTGGGAAGTCAAGTGAGGCTACATATCATCCTAGATGTTACTTTCCATTTGCTAAAGAAATAGAAAAATATTAACACTATATCTAAGGAAAGCATACCTTAACCATACTAGCACCATGTGCCCATGGGGAAGAACAGAGTCTTCCTTTTTTCAAAATAATCTGCAAACCTAAAGCTAAAGAAAGTATGCCTTAACCACACTAGGCCTGTGCACCAGTGAAGAAGAAGACTCCTTCTGCTTTCCTGGCACACCACTTCTTTTCCCAACTTGCAATTCCCTTCCATTGTTGTATGATGGCAGTCTGGACTTCTTGTTTAATCAAAAATCCCAGGCTGCTCAGCATAACCATTAGATGGGAATTTTTTATTAACACAACATTCATTTTTCACCCATTGGAAAATATCAATTCATCACAAATGTTACTGGAAAGGGTTTTAGGTCTGGGATGAAACTGAGAGAAGCCAAAAGTCCAGGGATTAGGGCTCTGAATCAGAGAAGGGAAGGACTTGAACTCTGGTGTCCCACATCCCAGATGAGTACACTAACCACTAAGCTATTCCAAGACAGGAGGTGAGTCTGTCTCCTCTCAGAAAAATGTATAAAGGGATGGATTTTGTTCCAACATAGCACACACAGGAAAAAAAAAAAAATTGCAAGGCTTCTACCCCCAATCCCCTCCTTTAAATTGAATTCCTGTTCTCCAGCCAGCCCAGCTTGGTAATGGTTTTGTGCAAGTTAAATAGACCAGACATGTTTGTTCCTGTTGGTATTTAATAGATATTCAGTCACAAAAATGGAGCAAATAAAACAGCCCAATCTATGTTAAGAGATATTTAAAGCTGAAGTCAAGACCTGACCTAGAGAGGAGCAGCTTAACACCTTAAGGTTTCAGAGGAGTAAATGAAAATCCACGCATCATTGAAAGCATGGTTACTATTCGCATTCCAAGTGCCACGAGCACTTGGAGTGAGTGAGTTTGCTAAGTCTCCCTTGGACAGGTGTTTGCAATAGCTGTCTGTTTCTTTCAGGTTGGCCATACCCAAAGCTGAGGATTGAAGGGGCTGTGTTATGAGTAGAAACGGCACGGATCGGCTGGATCTCTGCACCTTAAAGGCAAGGGTCAGGGAGCCAGTGAGACAGGACTTGTCGGCCTGAGACCCCGTTCTTCACCCAGCCGGGACCGGGGCCCGGGCCGGGGCCGGGGCCGAGAGTGGGAGGTGCGGGATGCCCGGGGGCAGGCGTCGGGCAGTGCGCAGCGGAAGGGAGCGGAGCGGGGCGGGCAGCCCGTCCCGCACCACCATGGACAGCTCACTGGGGCGCACCGGCCCCGCCGCCGCCGCCGCCGCCCGCTGGAGCTCGCCCGCCCCGCCGCCGCGGGGTGCCAGCCGCCGGCACCGCCGGGCTATAGATAGTAGGGACAGGCTTGATGAATTAATAACTGACTCTTTGCCCTCAAATTTGAAAATTATTCCTTTCGGTGTCTACCGGATTCTAGGAACCAGACAGAAGATTTGGCAAAACCCTCTTCAGTTCCACACAACGGTTTTTGGGGTTTGGTTTTGTTNAAATCCCAGGCTGCTCAGCATAACCATTAGATGGGAATTTTTTATTAACACAACATTCATTTTTCACCCATTGGAAAATATCAATTCATCACAAATGTTACTGGAAAGGGTTTTAGGTCTGGGATGAAACTGAGAGAAGCCAAAAGTCCAGGGATTAGGGCTCTGAATCAGAGAAGGGAAGGACTTGAACTCTGGTGTCCCACATCCCAGATGAGTACACTAACCACTAAGCTATTCCAAGACAGGAGGTGAGTCTGTCTCCTCTCAGAAAAATGTATAAAGGGATGGATTTTGTTCCAACATAGCACACACAGGAAAAAAAAAAAAATTGCAAGGCTTCTACCCCCAATCCCCTCCTTTAAATTGAATTCTTGTTCTCCAGCCAGCCCAGCTTGGTAATGGTTTTGTGCAAGTTAAATAGACCAGACATGTTTGTTCCTGTTGGTATTTAATAGATATTCAGTCACAAAAATGGAGCAAATAAAACAGCCCAATCTATGTTAAGAGATATTTAAAGCTGAAGTCAAGACCTGACCTAGAGAGGAGCAGCTTAACACCTTAAGGTTTCAGAGGAGTAAATGAAAATCCACGCATCATTGAAAGCATGGTTACTATTCGCATTCCAAGTGCCACGAGCACTTGGAGTGAGTGAGTTTGCTAAGTCTCCCTTGGACAGGTGTTTGCAATAGCTGTCTGTTTCTTTCAGGTTGGCCATACCCAAAGCTGAGGATTGAAGGGGCTGTGTTATGAGTAGAAACGGCACGGATCGGCTGGATCTCTGCACCTTAAAGGCAAGGGTCAGGGAGCCAGTGAGACAGGACTTGTCGGCCTGAGACCCCGTTCTTCACCCAGCCGGGACCGGGGCCCGGGCCGGGGCCGGGGCCGAGAGTGGGAGGTGCGGGATGCCCGGGGGCAGGCGTCGGGCAGTGCGCAGCGGAAGGGAGCGGAGCGGGGCGGGCAGCCCGTCCCGNTTCTCGAGAGCATTAAATGAAATGCATATTGTCTGAATAAACCGCTCATTGTGTCAACTTGGGGAGCTCCGGCCGCCTCTCGGGTGGGAGAGGCAGCTCTACTCAGCTACTCTATCATTGTTTAATAAAGGAGATTAGTGTGTGCAGATGAGTGCCACGAAACGTCTGGGTCTTGCTGATGGGGAGGAAAAAAACGGTTTTCTCTTTCTCCCCAGGCAATCTTTTCACGCAATTACAAGATTACACCACGTCAGACGTGGACTAAGGAGTTTCTCATCCCTGACAGCCACAGGAGAGTCGGAGGGGAGGAAGGCGACCTTTACGGGAGCTGAGGGCAGCACAAGCGCAACAAGGCTAGGTTGCAGGCAAGAACGAGTATACGCTAGAAAACCTGCCTAAATCTGTAAGCAATTGCGTTTGCCACCAGCTACATAACAGCCTTGCCCTCAAGACCACCCTGGGAGCTTTTGGAAAAAAAAAAAAAACAAACAAACCACTGGGACTTCGCACCTTGCACGCAGAGAACTCTGCGCTCGCTGGCTTTGAACCCTGCTAGATCACAGGGGTTGTGTGCAAGTCCCAGGGGGCTTCTGGTCCTCGCAGGACGAGTCCAGCAATCACTGTTCTGCCGCCGCTCCCTTCCCTTCCCCGCCAGACTCTCAAGCAGTCGACGCGCCTGTTGGGTTTTTTCTGCTTTTTTTTTTTTT
>VXBJ01005283.1:841944-934111 GCA_013400055.1 Nycticryphes semicollaris
TTTTTTTTTTTTTTTGCTGAACACCATTTTTTCCATCCTGGGAAGACTGGGGAGGTTAAACTCCCCGTCTGAACCGAAGCCCTGGACGAGTGCAACTGAGGTTATAGAAATCCAGGAGGGGAAATGACGAAAACGTTTTATTGTGAATAAAACAAGAGCGAGGAGGGAGAGGCGGAACTTCACGAAGGTGAAGGATGGGAAGTTTGCAGAACTGAGGATTTAGCACCGGGCAGGGGGTTAGTCATTGTTTCCTTCTGTCTCCCTGAGGCTGCAATGGCACGTCCTCCACAATTAGCTGAACCTGTCCCACTTGTCTGCTTTTGTTTCAAGAGAAAGTTTTGCTCCTGAGTGTTTTTTTGGGGGAGCCTGGTCACCCACCCTCCCGCAGCCCGTGGCCCGATTCCCCACTCGGGAATTATGTGCCAAACCTGGAACAGGGACTTATCTTCCTAGCCAAGCTCCCAGGTCAGCTTCCTCGTAGGAAAGCTGATTTATGCCTGTTGATACGTATGGAAAAAGGAGGCAGAAGCCAAGCGCGGCATCCCTCCAAAATATCATTGTCTTCAAGGCGGGAAGAGGGCAGAAAGGGGAGGTAGGAAACCTAAAATGATAAGGTTTGCCTTGTTGCGGCAGGGAGGACTTGACCAGAAAGGCAAACACAGGGTTTTGCCTCACTTCCCCGCGGATGAAGCCTTTTCCAGGTCCGACAAAACCACCGGTCCCTCCGTGCGCCCCGGCTGGGAAAACAACCAGCCTCAGCAAGCGCCTCGCCTTGGCGGGGAAACTTGCCGCAACCGAGGCCCCGGCAGGTGAAACTCAAACAAAATTGTGCCTTTTCCCTGCTCCTATACACAGGACCAGCCGTGACTGCGCGTGCCCCATGCCCTGAACGATGCTTTGGCGTAGGTGCGGGGACAGGAATCCCGTCCCCACACCTGCGCCAAAACATCTCTCCGCCGGTCCTTCCTCGCTTCCAGCCTCATCTTCTCATACCCCCCAACTCCCACCTCCCTCCCCAGGGGCAGGGAACACACGGAGCTGGCAGGGAGGAGCGGCAGGGACCGGCGGAGTGAGATGCTGCAGGTGGCGGCAGTTTCTCCTCAGGAGCCGCTTCCCCGGGAGTACATCCCTTGCTCCGGCGAGGAAAAGGGGGGTTTAAACCCTGGTAGAAGGGTTTCTTCGCCCTGTCTTGCCACGGAGGAGGGCTCAGGCTTGCGGTGAGGCTAGGTACCAGAAGGAGTTTGCTCACGGGTTAAGCATTTGTGTAGGTGGCAGGAGAAAAAGCGCTGTGCCGGTTGTTGCAGATGACAANCCCCAAGCCCACTGAGGCAGAGATGAGGCAAACTCAGCCATAGGAAGGTGGTTAGTGATGTCACAAGTTTGGTCTTTTCAATAAAAGCAATAGAGTAGGGTCTCCCTCACTATATATATTAGGAGAAGCTTCTGTTCTTCATAATAAAAAGAGCAGCAAGGGAGAAAAGCACCTGCTTTTTGCACCCTTTATTTAGTACTACTCTGTTGCAGGCAGAATAAAAGCTCTATAGAGGGCTGGATTTCTTTTGAAAAGTATTACTTTTTTGATTTATTTCACTTTTTTTTTTCTTCTTTTTCTTAAGGATAGGACATAGTTTTGGAAGCGATTGCTGAGAAGATCAACCACTGGTGGCCAGGGTGATCTCTAAGAGGCACAGAGGGCTGTAACTCAAGGAAAAGGTGAAGTAATAAATTGTGAAGAAACTGCAGTATTCCGAGTTTATAAAGACTATTTATTTTTCCTGAGTCTGTAAGGGTTGGGATGGAAGAGGAGGGGGGTCTCCTTTTTTTTAATTATTATTATTTCTGGGAGAAAGGAAATTCTAAAAATATTTGATGAACGTTTTACCTTTAACATCAGCAACAGATGTATGAATGTGTGGGGGTTGTTTTGAGGGGATATCACAACTATTTTTAATTAGTCGAAAGGACAGTGTAAATCAAAGAGGACTATTAGCTATACATTTTAATTTATAGGTATTCAGGCAATGTATTTACAGCACAAACGATTTAATGTTTTCAGCATGATTTCTATATCAGCTCTTATGTTTTCGGTTTTATTTGTCTATGTGGTATGAAATTTGGCCAAGGAGCCGGGTTTTTAAATTGTGGCAGCAAGTGTCATCGCACGCAGAAATAACATGCAGGTAGAAAAATAGTTTGCTTTACCCCTAAAGTTTGTTCAGAAAGCGTTCCTTAATATGGGGAGAGGATGAGAAGGAGCAAGCAGCCGGCACACCTCGGGGCTTTGTTGCGGCTTGTGAGGGTGTTGGGAAAGCGTTTGCTGTAAATCAGGCTGTCAGTGGCAGAAACCAGCGAACCCTGTGTACCTGGAGGCAGCGGCGGTGCCCGCGGGGCAGGTCGTCCCGGGGGAGGTTTCAGCGGGGCGCGGAGCGGAGCCTCGCAGAGGTTGCGCGGCCGCGGAGGAGTGCGGGGTCGCGGGATGCTACCGCGACAGTGCCGACGTCCCCAGGTGGTTTTTGATGCCCGCCTGGGCAGGGCCACAACTTGCCCATCCTCTGCCGTCGAACAGGAGATTGGCTTGCAAAGTATTTCTCTTTGGAAGAGCCGTCGGGGGGTGGGGGCAAGGGGCGCACCAAAACCCCCGGGCTTTCTCCCGGTACCTTACTTCGTAATAGCAGGGGGCAGTTTCTTGCGTAAGCAGGCTGTATAAAGGGGCGGATTGTGTTACCTTTGGGGTTTACATAAGTGTTTTCCTGTGATGGAAAAGTTTGGTCCCTCTGTCGGGAAGGGTGCGGGGCTGTCGGCGGGGCGCGGGGGCGGCAGTCGGTGCCCGGGGGTCTGTCGGTGCCCAGCGAGGCTCAAGGGAGGCTGTCCGCGCTCCCGGCGCTCCGGGAACCGCCAGCGCTGCCGTCGCCGCCGCTGCCCCCGCTGCCCGCCTCGCACGGCAGTTTGACCTGACAGATATTTGCAACGCCCTGGCCAGATTGACGGAGGGAGAAGTGGAAGACGAAAGAGGGAGAGGAGGAGAAAACTTTCCACTAATCCACTTTTTTGGCCAGGAGCTCCTGTTCATAGACTGCGAGTCCTTCCCTCAGCCCTCCCCCTTAGCCCCCCCTCCCCTTTACTAGCGTACAATTAACATCATTAGGAATCAGCCCTCCAGCTAATAGGGGAACCGCGACGAACAACGGTAGGTGTGTGAAAGGAGAGGCGGCAACGATCGCAGACTGGGGTTTTGGGCTTGATCTAAAAAGCGTCCCCACTGATGGGGGGATCGCCCTTTCCAATGTGCTGCGGCAGGGGAGGCGCTGACCTAGGGGTAAACACAAAAAGGGAGCGGTAGAGGCGGGGGGAGAGAGAAAGAGATGCAGAAGATGCGAAGAGCTTGGCCGCGGTCCTTAGGGTCTGCTGAGTGCATGTGCTGTCGGGAGTTTCCCTTTCTTCGCTTCTTTTTGATTCCCGTCCCGAGAAGCGCTGATTTCTAGGCTCCTTTTTGGCTGTGGGTATCCCGCCCCGGCTCTCGCTTTCTCCGCACATGTTCCTAGGGCGCCATCTCTTTGCAAAACCCTCCGTCCTCCCGCAGGTCTCCCAGAAGCTGCTTCGGAGCGTGTGAACATCGCAGGCTCCAGCCCAGTCCAACCTGCGGAGTCAAGCATGTCTCCCAGCCCCTGAGCCTCCCCGGGCTAGCGCTCCTCTCCGACCTCTCGGGCTCTCCAGCTTAGGCAGCGCTCTCTGCTTAAGTTTACGTTCCTTGTCACAGTTGTGGAGCCAACTTTCCGGAAGCAGAGGACGTGAACCTGACTTTTTTTTTTTCTTTTTTTTCCAAGAGGTATACTTCAAGGCAGATGTATAGATGCATTTCCCCACCAACACGCTGCCGAATCTGTGTGTGAGAGCGCGTGTGCGTGTGTGTATGTTTACAGGGAAAAGGGCAGCTGAGTTGACTTTTGGGAATCTTTCCTTATCTGCAAAGAGGGCTTCTCTTGCAACGTAAAGCTCTGAGACAGCCGCTTAGCGGACTGGAATTGAGCAGGGCTCAGGGAGACAAACAGGCGCTCTCTAACCCGATTCAAATATGAGCTAGATGATTTTTGAACTAATATTGAGAGAGATCTTGCCTCCGGGAAGCGAGAGACGGAGGGGGAGGGAGGGAAGGAAAGAGGGAGAGGCACGGGAGAGAGACAGAGCGAAGTTTGGAAGAAGTGAGCCGCTTGCCGAAGGCTCAGAAAGTTTGTTTTTCCTTCACAACCTCGGAGCTGGTAGAGCCGAAAGCGAGGACTGCTTGGGGACGGCGCTGGCGCATGTGTCCCTGTGTCCCTCGGGACTGATCTCCCTTTCCTTGCAGGTTTTAAGACCCGGAGGATACAATGTTCACTAAACTCTTCCAGCAGTGGAGTTTCGCAGTGTTTCTGCTGAGTTATTCCGTGCCCTCTTACGGGAGATCAGTCGAGGGGATCAGCCGCAGACTGTGAGTTTCTTTCTTTTTTTTTTTTCTTTTTTTTTTTTTTTTCCCTCTTTTGTCTTTCTGGCTTTTTATTTCCGTGGGTGCGGGTAGGGAGGGAGGTGGCTGCCCCCCATCCCCCCTTCCCCTCCGGACTGGCAGCGCCGGGGCCGGCGGCGGGAGCAGCGCGGGGGGGTTTGTAGACTCCAGCAGCGGCTCCGCAGCGGAGCGGCTCCGGGTTACCTGCCCCAGGTGTTCATTGGGGGTGTCTAAGCCATGGGTAGAGGGCATTTGGGGCAGGGAAAGGGCGCTTTTCAGTTGACGGAACTTACAAAGCTTTTGGGAAGGAGATGTTAAAGCCGAGGGTCTCCCGAGGGGAGCAGCAATGCAGCTGGGTGCTTTTCCAGCCTGCGCTGCTGCCCCTGCACCTTTCCAAGCCTTGGGAGAGTCCAGGTAGGAAGCATCCCGTTTTATCAAATTGCTATATGTTACACTAAGTACTTCTTCAGCCCTGGCATGGAGCCAGTATTGATAAGGATAGGGGAAACATGCAGTAGTGAGGGCTGTCATGAAAGTGAAGAAATGAACAATTTGTTTGGATTTCTGCCATTTCAGGAAAAAAAATAATGCAAAGAGAGTCCAGTATCTGACTTGGAGGCAGAAGCATATTTTTGATAAATGATAATGTAACTTAAGACAGTTTGTTCAGGAAATGACCTTTCTGCTCCTTCCAAAATAATCAACACTGTTTATCCTAATACCCCTACACAAAGTGCAGAAGAGAAGTCACTGGGCTGATGTAGGAGCAGCTGTCTCACACATTGGACTCATTGGCTTTCACTAGACTTGCATCAGATTTTCTAAGGAAGAAACACTTCAATCATACTGTGGAAGGCTGTATTGTTCAAAAGGAAGTCAGGTTGGAGAAAGAGGATTGGAAAATCCAGACACAATTTATAGGGAAACATGACACAGCAAACCAAATTTCAGATGGGTTTCTTTGTAACTGTTTTATTACATACATAGGGACAAGGTGTCTGAATAGCACTTCCTCTGCCATTTAAGCAACAAAAAAAGAAAAAAAATACCCCAGGTGAAGTGACTTCAGACACACCTGAGCCTTGGCACCAGGCAGACAGCTATTACAAACCTCCTACAGCAAATTGTGTAGAACATGTTATTGCTGATAATTCCTCCCAGTCCGTTAATGCTTAGCTGTTTTTCACTTGTGCAACCTATTATTGAGCTTTTTCTTTCGTTTGAGGCAATTTTCTTCTCTTGGGATACAGAGGAACCAAACTTCAGTTTCAGAAATAAAACCAATCCCTAAAATAAACAAAATACAGTTAAATGCTGTATTTTTTTGGCTAGGAAACTCTGAACTGGACCTAAGCCCAATTTATTTTTTAAAAAGTTAGATTTCCAAAGAAATACTCTTTCTCTTTTCGAAGCTAGCATTGTTCTAGCACTTGTTCTTAAAGGTCAGGATTCAAGGTCTTCCCAACATCCCCATTCCATTCTGATGGGGGAGGGTGTGGGGCGGGGAAGTGGAAGCTAAGCAGTCAAAAAGCGTTTCTCAGCTCCCTCTTTGCTATGGCATGTAAAACACACAGAAGAAACCAGTTAGCTGTCAGTTAGTGGCATTCACGTAGTTTTGTTTGTGGGTACAATACAAACACAGACACCACACTCAAACATGTGTCTTGTTTTAATATCACCACAAACCATTCCTAGAGTTAATGGTTAATAACTCACTTAAGCTTAAGAGATATTTTTTTTCAGTCAAAGGTTTAAACCAGTAACGGATGAAAATACTGAAGCACGTCATTATAGCCATGCAAAAATAATCAAAATGACATCGGCCTAGTTCTACAGAGTTTACGGAGGCAAACCTCCTATGGAAAGAAATAGCAAATTGTCCCAAGAAAAGAATACCATGCATATTATTTGTTATAGAAATGTTTAGTTGCTAAAGAAGTTCTGAGAAACCCAGTAATGCCTCAAAGTGAAATTAGATATTTTTATCAGCATGCCTAGACACTGCAGCATCATGTCCCCAGATCTGCTCAAAATATTTTTCTTAACCCTGAGATAGGTTGAGCAGCTTTCACTCCCTTTGGAGCCAGTAGCAAGGGCACTCAAGTCTTGCAAAATCCAGACAGAGAGCTGAGTTATTTTCCAGTTATTTTGCTAAACTTGTGTTCAGCCTCAATGTGAATAGCTAAGTATAACAACAGCAGCTCTAAGACAGAAATTTGTTGCTTGAAGAATGTTGCCTTTCAGTGACACTAGATCGCCAGTGAAAAGAACAGCTTACCTGGAAGTACATGAAGTCAGAATAGTCACAAGTCATGGGTTTCTATTGTTTTCCCCATAGTGAGACGTCAGGTCCTGTACGTGCATAGTGTAGTTGGGCACAGGAATTAGTTTAGACACTCCGGTCAAATATAAACCATCAACATCCTTCTCTCAAAAGTGCCTACCACTTGTACGCTTAGCATTTACTGCAGTTGGTTTGGGGTCAGACTCCTTCCTTGAGTGAGAAGCGCATTTTATAGAAGGATGGAAGGGACCTCTAGTGGGTCATCTTAACCCTAACAGCCTAATATTTTTTTAAATACTGTACCCAATATGTGAATGTAATCATTCCAGTTTCCTTTGCCTTCCTACTCTGAGTGTGTGGGTGAGATATTGTTGATATCTCCACTATGAAGCACTTCTTACATCAGCCTTGTTGGGCAAGTATTTTTCCCTGATTTACAAACACAGGAGTTGTTTGAATAACTGAGGCAGAAGGAGGCAGAAGGTCAAAGAGATATGTATCTACCACATCTTCTTTGTTTTAAGAAGATTTTTGATCTAGAGCACACAAAGGAAATTGGTAGGCAAAATGTAATCCTTAAGCCTGGCTGAGTAATAAAAGTCATGTGAAATGTAACACTACGTAATGTTATACAATCATCTGGAATAGCAGAATGTTATTTGGGGCCAGACTTGATGCTAAATATCATACAGACATTTAAAGAGAAACCCACCCTCTTTGGCACACTAACCCCTCACACGTCAATCCCTGCATTATTTTGGAAATGCATACTCATACAAGATGTAGATCTTGTAATGCTGTTTGACTGCCTTGTGTGTACTGGAACCAAAACTTTAGGTTTCAGCTCTGCAAAATGGAATAGCTTTTCAATCAAGAGGACTTTAATAACAGGCTTTAGAGATTCAAGATTTTGTCACAGTGGGTAAATTGACCAAATACACATTACAGGATTAAGGCAGCTTTAGGTTGTCTGTGATAAAAGGAATTATCCTTGGTAGTTCACAAGAGGCAGTAGGAAAGCTTTGCTCATCACATATGAGACACACTGCTTTCAACTCAGTAAAGCACTAAGATTTCATATGCTTTTTATTAACTAGAAGAGTAAAAGAGAATTGAATTTCCCATGCAAATATCTTGGGAAAATAGATTACCGAAGTTAGGAGTGAAACGTGAGCCACAACAGACAGTTTGACAATAGCACAGAAGTATACCACTCAGAGGAGCCTGAGGTGCTAGTTTTATAAGCATATTTCCAAATCAGACTCACCTTAGTGAGAAAGGTGCTAGAGATGGCTATTGGAGCGCTTCAGGGAGTGCACTGGTCAAAAAAGTTCTCCTGGGGGAGATCTTGAGCTTGCATTAATGGTCACAGCTGCACTGAAGATAATGAAACAATATGGGTTCAGCACAGTATTATCACATTGCATTTTTGCCTAGGGACATTGAGTGGAAGGGCACAAAACACTCCTCCTAAAGTCTGAAGTAATCCAAAATGGATTTAGGAGCACTTAAAACATGGACAATGTTTGGTTAAATGTGTGCTCACAAACCTGAGTATAGCTAGGCCTGATTTTGATCAAGCATCCCACCTGTATCACTTCATGCAAAAACAACGGTCACCTTGTAGTCTTGTTTTGGAATGGCAGAATGCTGCTGTTTGAATTTTTACATTGAGTTGTAGAGATGTAGTATCACTTGAAGGTACCACTTGAACCCAATACTCAAAAAGTGCAGCTCTACACAGACAAAAAGTGAAAGGGATGCTCTTAAACCAATGCTATTTCAAATTGCCAATTTCATACAGCTCTATTGGTGATCCCACCACAAATCTAAAGTGTTTGTCTGAAGGGACCGACAAAGATGAATTACAGAACACTCCAAATCATTTAGTATACTATCTTTGTCCACCACATTTTGAAACCTGGTAGCGTAGCAGGATAATTAGGGACAGGATGTAAGGAAGGAATATTCACTCACAGTTCTGTCTTCTCCCATTTCACCCACATGCAGAAACAACTTCTTATCCAGCTAACTGACCAAATGATTATATGACAGGCAAGGCAGTGAATTCATTTTCTTTGGCCAGTAAGAATCCAGTCACATGCAGTACCCTGATGCAAGATGAGAGGATACATAGCCAGTCTCAGCACACTGAAGTAGGGCAACTGGAGGGATAAACTGTGTTATAGTGTTCATGGGAACATAGCTAAAATCCCAGCTTGTGTTCTCTGTGGTTCACAGTGCAGCTGTGCGTCTATCCTACATCAAGAAAAAAGCATGTATTTTGTCACAGTTATTTATTACCCAGGTGCCACCTATATCTTCTTTCCTCAGATGTTTCATACCTTCTTTGCCAGTACAAGTTTTCTAAAAGACAGATAGCTAACCATCTCCCAGTTCCTCGAAAACAGGACAGAGATAAGTGAACCAAAAGGTCATGAACTCTGGGAAAGTACCAGAGACCCACTCAAACAAACCAGAATATTCCTGAAGAAGATCCAGTGAAGAGGGCTAGCCTAAAACTCCAAAAGCACAGAAGAAAATAAATTTGGCCCCAAAAGTTTGTGCTTAAAGGAATACTAGAAAGGCATCTAAAACCATAATTAGACACAAGTGTCCAAGTAGTAAAATCAACAGGAGTGTTTGGGGCTCATCTCTGCTGATGCTTGGGCTGCTGCCTCTCTGGAATGCGCCATTATGGACTGAACCGCCTACGTTTTAGGCACCCAAATTTGAACATTTTTCCATTACGCTCCTGCAATTGCATTCATTTAAATTTAGAAATTAAATGCTCTTTTATGTATTTATTTATGTTTTTGAAGTACATGACTGAGCAGAAGAAAATTATTAGAACGACACTGTATAAACATTGCTTCCGGCTTCAGTACAACGTACTTGTTATTCCTTCTCTGGCTTGACTGCAATGCTCCATTATCTGACCCCTTAGTATTCCTACCTCTGACAACTGCCTTACCACTTTTACTGCCTGAAGTGTGATATATTAAGATCTGTAATGCTTTCCTAGAACAGAGCAGTGACTAATCTAACTCCAGGTCCAGTGATGTGTGATCGGTCAGCTGAGAATTATTACCCGTTTAGGTCTTTCCCTTCTCTGTAGAGAGCAGATACTCTGAGAAGCAGGACTTGCTCCAGCAGTCTGACTTAACTGGATGTCTCCAAGCCTGAAAGCTGGTACACAGTCACTCTTGCTGCCACTGCCAGGGGAGACAGGAGCTCTGCCAAATACTGGACAATAACTAAATCCTAAAAGTTTTTTCCCCCCTCCTCTCTTCTCTTTCTTTAGGAAACGGGCTGTATCAGAGCACCAGCTATTGCATGACAAGGGCAAGTCAATCCAAGACTTACGAAGAAGAATATTCCTTCAAAATTTAATTGAAGGTGTCAACACTGCAGAAATCCGTGCAACTTCAGAGGTTTCACCTAACCCCAAGCCTGCTACCAACACAAAGAACTACCCCGTCCGATTTGGTAGTGAAGATGAGGGCAGATACCTAACTCAGGAGACAAACAAATCACAGAACTACAAGGAGCAACCCCTGAAGGTATCGGGGAAGAAGAAGAAAGCAAAGCCTGGAAAACGTAAGGAACAAGAGAAGAAAAAGAGGCGAGCCCGCTCAGCTTGGCTAAATTCTGACATATATGGAAGTGACACGACTGAGAGTCCACTCTTGGACAACTCTGTTACTACACATAATCACACTTTAAGGTAATCCTGCTACATCCTTTTGGGGGGCATACCATATATTTCTTGAAATGTTTATACTTCAGTGTGTGAGGCCTTGATCTCACACAGCCTGGAGTAATACGAGCCTTCTTATTACTCTGTATTAAAATGAGTAATATGGAGTAATATGAGCATACCTCTATGCTCATAACTGGGCTGTGGCATTTGAAGCAGTGCACAGTCCCAAGGTGCTTTCTGGAGGTAAGTACCCTTTCCACTTTGCACAGGTGACAGTCTTTCTCTCCTATGACAAAGAATTCAAATAAACCACTTATTGCCAAAATAAGCTTCCTGAAGCTGAGTGAGTAGTAAGTAACATTATTTCTGCAAAAAGAAAGCACATCATAGTAATTCAAATTTCCTTTCCTGTTTTAACTGTAGTGTCTCTCACTTCAGATCTTGGTCTTGCATTTCGGCCTCAGCAGACTGAAAGCTCTGAGTTTTATTTAAAGCTCTGCATCTATAAAATGGTGAAGTTTTCGTTCCTCCCTCTCAGCGCCTCCCCTTTTTGGCAACTTTCCTACCCTCACTTTACAGTTTTTCATTTTACTGTTTAACCTTAGGGGAGAACACGGAAAATTTCTCTCTTAGTAATATCTGCAAACAATGCAGACCAGCCTTTTGCCATAAAATTTCCCCTGCCATTAGGACTTTTTAATTCAGGTCCATCTTTTTACCAGCTCGTGAAACCATTACGTTGCTGCAGAAAAATGTTGAGCTATGCTTTTGGAGAGAGACGTGCTTCCCCCATGTATGACAATGAAGGGTTTTCAGGGTAGAGGCAAGCTAGAGACTTCAGCATAGGTGCCCCAGCGACTCATCTGCTTGCAGTTGTCTGACCTTGAGTGGAAGTCTCCACACTTGCAGACAAAGCAAAGGAGTTTACTCCTCAGTTCTCCTTAAATGTTTGCATTTTCAACAACAAAAGCCTCACCCTTTTCTCTTCTTCTCTTCACTTTGGAAGACTGGGGACATAAGAGAAGTGCCACTTGGTCACAGTAGATCCCTTAGAAAAAGACACCAGCTGTGGGATTTACTAAAATCCAGCCTTGGGTTAAAATTTACAGGCCACTGTTTTAAACATGCTCCATTGCCTCAATTTTTGCCATCATTGACAGGAGTTATGGGCATTTAAGGCTAGGCATTCTGTGTCCCAGACCACAAATCAGTTACCATGGCTGTAGCAGTTAGTTGTGAAGTACGAGAGGCTGGTTTGTCTCAGCACGTTAGGAAAGGCAAGATCCGTTCAGGAGCTGCCTGATGTTTCAACAGATATTAAGGAACTGTGGTGGCTGATAAATAGCACCTGTCCTTTGCAAATAGACATCTTGAATGCAGTGAAAAACATCCTAGGACATTTTGACTGTTATTTCTTTTTCTTACTGCTCTGTCTTTGGTTTTATATCCATTGAGATATGTAAAAGAATGATAGGTACAACCCTGTTGATTTTGCTACTTCAGCCTTTCTGTTTCAAAAATGATTGGATGGCTGAAGGCAGTCTACCTTACTGTGGAGCCCAGACTGCTGAAAGCAATCTCCAGCTTTACCTTACTGATATTATTGTCCAAGATGCAATATTTTTCCAGGAGAAGAACCAGATACCTAAAGAGGACCTGTATTTTAGATGATTAATTGAAGATGATTAAACGAAGAGAAGCTATGAAACAGGAAAACAAATTTCTTCCTTTACAAGTACAGAGCACAATATGCTGGTTCAGCTCATAAACTGCTAGTATATGAGCTTTTAGTTATCCTAGTAGGCTGGCAAAAGATACAATTTCTAAACTTGAAAAGAAAGCAAGTCCCGACTATCTGGCATGTACTTTAGGAGGAGTCAGATTCAATGCAGTTTTCTATGCAGTTGATGGCACAAGGTGGACAAGCACATTTTAGATAGAGGGATGACCACATCTAAGTAAGGTTGAATCCTCAGCTGTCCTGAGCTGAATCAGGAAATTCTATTCTATCTGTGAGTGGGGGGACAAGGAAGGTGTGCACAGACAGGATTTCCATATGCTACACCAATAGAAGCTGCTTTTGTAGCTGCAGCTTAGAGAAAGCATCATTACTTTCCAGTGAAGGAGTGGATGTACATAATGCAGCAGCACAAATGTCAAAGAATTACAAAGATAAACTTTAAGCGCGCTCTTCACTGTATCTCGGTGCTTCTTTTCTGCTCAACACTCTGAACTAAAATCCTCATGCCAATTCCCTCCACACATTCTTGATCTCAACATTTTGGGTTTAGGTCAGAGAAAATGCCAAAAATAATGTCCTCTCTAGATCTATTGACTTACAACAAGAAGTAATTCTTAACAGAAACCAGTCTTGCAAAATCTGGGACCAAATCACAGTAAGCAGCTTGCAAGTAACCATTAGTGCAGAGGCCGTTGTCAAGATGTGGCTTAGCTTAAAACTCTAAATTAATTCCAAAATTCCAAGCCAAAATGAAAATGTCAACCTCTTAAAAATAGGCCAGTGTACTGCAGACCCACATATATACATATACTCCGTTATAAATATCTGAAGGGTGGGTTGAAGGAGGATGGAGCTGGACTCTTTTCAGTGGTTCCCAGTGGCAGGATGAAGGGCAATGAGAACAAGATGGAACACAGGAAGTTCCATTCAAAGATGAGAAAAAACTTCTTTATCGTGAAGGTGATGGAGCACTGGAACAGGCTGCCCAGGGAGGCTGTGGAGTCCCCTTCTGTGGAGACCTTCAAGACCTGCCTGGATGCAGTCCTAAGTGATGTGCTCTCGGCAATCCTGCTTTAGCAGGGGAGTGGGACTAGGTGATCTCTAGAGGTGCCTTCCAACTCTGACAATTCTGTGAATCCATGATACAGTCACACTGTATGAACAGTGTGCCATTATTATATGTATTGCAATATAGCTTGAGTGCGCCCTAATACCAATAGTTAATTATTAAGGAGCTTCATCCTAGTATTTCCATTCCAGACACTTAAAAAATTCTTTCTCATGGACATTCCAGCTATATTGCCATTCCAATTTAATTAAGCTGTTATAACTTAATTTCCTAAGAAACCTTTCAAATGAGTAGACTCCCTAATGTTAAATTTAGTCTCACATTCAATGTGCACATAAAAAACCCCTCCTAAACTCTCAAGGATTTGCTTTTTTGTGTGTGTCTCACGCCCACACACGTCTGCCATGTGGAACGCTACCCACAGCTTCAGCGATCAGTCCAGCAACTGAGCGAATCACGCTCCATCCTATAGCTTTGCATTCCACCCTATAGCTGTTTCCCAGGGAACAAATGTGCATTACAGAAATGAGCTGTTCACAGGGACAGAAGGAAAAAAAAGCCCAACCCTGCACTATTCCCTGCAGCACTGCTAATAAGTAACTTAAAATGATATTATAGCAGAAGACATACACTGTCAGGTTAAGAGCAGGCTCTGCTTTTGTTCTCATGCCTTCACAAGGAAAAGAGAAGTGCAGAACTCGTACCAGGTTGCCAGCATCCCTTTGAAAACTCCCAAATGCATATGCTTTCACTGAATGCCACAGGAGTCAGTGCTTAACGTGACAAGATGCTTGTTTTCCTTCAGGACCTGCTCTTTGCCTCAGGGAGGGGAAGTTCCAGGGTTATAGTCTTTCAACTCATTCAAGTACTTAAAAAGACACACTATCAAGGGTCTGTTCACTTCAAGACCTGTACAGTCTCTACTATATGAGTACTGCATGTACTCATATACATGACAGCTTAGAAATATGCACCTCTACGAAGAACAGACCCTTGTCTTAACATGTGGTCTGTCAGAGGGAAAGATATAGCAAATAAGCCCCATGGGACTGTTCTAATCAGAAGCCCAGTACCACACCAAAGTGATTAACACAGCAGGGGCATGATTGCCACTATTCAGTAAGGACTTTCTTTTTCTTATCTTCAAAAACAATTTATCATTTCTCTAACTGTACTGTTTTCTTTTTAGCACTTGGTATATTTATTGTAGGTTGATACATTTTTTCTCCTTGTAGTACTTGGGAATCTTCTGGCATAAGGCTCTAAAGAAAAATAAAGCCTCTTCCTGTTTCTCTGAGTGTACAATAGAGTGGAATAGATGGCCTCAGTGTCAAGACAAACGGCAGGTCTTGATATAGCTAGCTGAGTTGCATTGAAAGAAATACAGTAGAGATCTTGAAAAAACGTCGGAAACTGCAGGATTGTTTCCCTATTATAGCAAAAGTTTATGAGCAATCTACATCTGTTATAGTCTGTGGCACTCTTGCTATTAATTTTGTGTCCATGTATTTGTAGTAAAAATTAATTTTTCTATTTTTCTGTCCTTTTTTTCTTTGCAGGAGGCGCTGATTTTTCAGCAAGAGATTTTTGGAAGACATATTGCAGTATTCTGTAATAGTGAACATATGGGAAGTATTAAAATATTTATTACTTGTAAATATTGTAAATGCTCAGAATAAAACCTTTTCCCCCATCGCTCTCTGAAACTGCACATTTGGTTATTGTGAATTTTCTTTTTTTTTTCTTTTTTTTTTTTTTTTTTTGCTGAGGCTAAGACAATTATTATTGTCACATTTACCATAATTTATTTTGTTGTCTGGTGTATTTATTTTGTGAACGTATCTTGGTGCTGCTGACTTTCTATATTTTTTGTAACATAATGCACTTTAGATATACATATCAAGTACATTGATAACTGACATAAAATGTTCCTGTTTTGTGGTTGACTTTGATGAATGCCTACATACAATTGTTCAAACTGATTTTCCTTTGTGCATGTATAATAGCAGTATTTTAAAATTTGTAAAGAATGTCTAATAAAATATAATCTAATTAAATCATGAATCAGAAGGAAAAATGTGTCCCTTAGGAATTTCAAGAGCAGGAAGAAAATTTTTTTCTTTACTACGTTAGAAAATCATTTTAAATTTAATGTGTTTACATTGGTTCAAACTCCCACATTTTCACATTAGCTTTTACTTAAAAATCACTCAGATCATATTTTGTTCCAATGCTCTATTTCAAGTCAGCTGAGTTGCTGAACTACCTGGGGTTACTGTCATATAGCCCAGACCTTGTTGCAGAGAAAGCAGATTCCCAACCTTTCCAGCCTCCCTGCCCTGCAAAGACTGAAGCATTACTCTCTGCAAGTGAGAGGATGTGGAAAACAGCCCCAGGGGATGCATCACTTACCACACTCTTGGAAGGTGCTCAGGTGTCACACCCCATAGTCTTGTTCAGAAATAGGCAGATACTCAATATCTTCAGCTCCAAACAACTTTACTCAAAGATGAAAATATCTACGACATCAGTAGAGTCTCAGGTCTTTCTACTTTGTGATCACCTTATGCTAATGTGAAGGGTGAAAAAAAGAATGTTTTCAGGGTGAATATAGAAAGGAAAGAAAAATGGAAACCACAGTAGCTGACACATCACTAGGTACCGTTGCATTGCTTGCATAAATTTTCCCACCACAAAGATGTCTCACACGGCTCTATTTCTGAAAAACATCTGCATTAATTTTATTTCTGCCTCATACCCATAGATAATCGCTGTAAAAGGGAAGACCATCTTCATTACTTCATGGCCACTGGCTGCAGAAAACAACAGAAAAAAAAATCTTTTTTTTTTTTTTTTTTTAAAGTTAGTATATTAGTCCTGCTTCCTATTCCTTTTGCTACCACCCACATGTTAATCACAGCAGCTGCTGTGGAGGCAACCTGAATAAAGGAGATTGTTTCACAGAGATAACTGTACTTTGTAAAATCCTACCAAATTTCCTCTGTCTCACTCCTTTAACATCAGCAACATCAGAAAAATGCAAGCGTGGAAAAATAAATTAGAAATCCTGGGAATTTTAAGATAGTTCTTGTAATTGTTGCTCCATTCTGTAGTTGCCAAACTTCTCTTTTTTATTCTTCTTTCCTTTTTTTTTAAGTGCCATCTTTTTCCATTGCCAAAGTACAGCCATCATATAATATAAACCAGATGTACTTATGCTCTCTACACAATCTTGCAGAAAAGTACCTCCAAGAAAGCACTAAAAGCAAGAAAATTTGACAAAACCTTACCCATCCTCCCCATCCACTTCTCCAAAGTGTGAAATTCAACACTTCATTATGTCCAGTTAATTGCTACATTCACAAAGCACATGTATATCATTTCCTTTTCAGATGAAAAATATTATACATGATGAAACGTAGCACAACTTCGGGGTTGCATTAAAGAAAAAAGGCATAGTTCCTGCACATTTTCAACTTGGCCTCCTTGCACATCTTGCCTATTTATAGTATCCAGCTAATGCTTGGATTTATATAACTGAAGTTAACTGCAATATATTCAGAAGACGATTTTGTACCTCAGGATTACCAGCATATCCCAGCTGGAACTAAAACTTAAAGCTACAGTGGACAGGGGCAATTTATCTTTGTCAGAAAGGATGAGCCTTTGCAGACAGGGGCTGCCCGAAGAGAATAAAACAAAACCATTCCTCAAAGTGCTAAACCTTGACTCTGTAGAACTGGTCACTTCATAAGAGGAGGCCTGATTTTGAAGTGCTGCTGGTCTCCTCCTTATCTTTACACTGTTCATTAAGAAATTGCATTTTTTTTCCTACTTTCTATATGTAAAATTTGTGATTGTAGTGAGTTTAAACAAAAGTCCTGTTCTTCTTATAGACCTTTACACAGACCTTATAAAAGCTATCTACAGATCCTACGGTTCACAGACTATGGTTCAGAAGTCACTGCTACAGACTATTAGACTTAACTCTGCAAAGCTGAATGCAAGTTCTTTTGAGCTGAACACTCCTATTTATGAGCCAAACTACACCAGCTTTGCCTTCCTAACTGTGGGGGTCTAAAATATTACAGAGATTTCAGTTTCACAGACTGTTCAACTCTAATGATTCAACTTGTCTCACAGACCTTGGAACAATTGGGACTTACCCTGATATTTTCTGATATAAATGATGTCAAATGTAAGGTACAATTAGTTCAAAGGAGTAAAAAAGAAGTTCTAGGGCTTCAACCTGTGCATTGTATGACCTCTTGGAAGACTGTACTTTTACATTCATGTATGTCTGCCCATCTGATGTTCTACCTGGCACATGTGCACAGCTAAACATTCCTAAAATGGACAACATAATAGATACAGAGGCATTCCAGGAGTTTGGAAGTACCAAAAGAAAGGTTTGCTCACAGTACTGTGGTTTGGCCCTTTTGCTCCCACATTATAGTCAGATGTTATAGTTTTTACTTCTGCCATGTGTCTTCTCTACCCTCTTCCTCCCTCCACTTTCACCTCCCCATCTCAGTTATTTTCCTCTCTTGAAACTAAAATCCAACTCTCGTCTTTTCATTTGATGTCAGCTGCCCTGGCTCTCCTTGGTTCACTATCTCTGTTCCTACCATGTATGTCACCGTCCCTGTCCTCCTCCTTCCCCTTCCACACCCCAAGTCCTTTCAACTCTATATCTCTTGGTCTCCACCATCCTCACCAGCACTGCAGCTTCCTTTGTCTTCAGCCAATTAATCCCAGGCCTCACCTCACCCATGTCAGCTTATGTCACCAGTCACCTGGCTCAGCAGGTCTCTCTTTTGCATCTTGGCTCACAGTCTCTGATCTTGTGTTTCTCCAACCCATTCATCTCAGCTTTTCTCCACACTAGCTTCATCCAGCTCTCTACCTACCTTCCAGGAGGAAAACCAATCACAGCAGTTGGAGGTGGGGGTGTTCTCCTCACTCTTGTCCTATCCCAGTGCTTTTTCCCAGTCTTCTGGCTAAGCAGATATTGTGGTGATAGCCTGCCTTTGCTTTCATAGCCTCTGAGCATGGGCCTGCTCAGGTGGCAGGGTCTGCGCTCCTGGTGGAACATGGGAGCTGGGGTACCTTTGGCTGTTCAGTAAGGGATGTGCAGTCAAAGTCCAGTCATATATTAGTTGGACCCTGATCAGTGATGAAAGCTTGTGCTGATAAAGGAGACTTCATTCAGTAACTGTGATTTTTCAGAGGGTTACAACATGGTCAGATGTTCTTTAAGGTGATAAAAAAACATTTCTAGTGCAGAGGATGAACTTCCAAGATTCCATTTTTTTTCCCCTAAGACACAAAGGTGCTAGGGCTTCTCAGAAGGAATTCCAGAATACTTTTGACATGGATAATATGATGTGTTTTCCTTGGTTTGCATTTAAAAATGATATGACTATTTGGCTAAAATTTTCTAAAAGACAGTTTACAAGTTTTCACCTTGAGAGTGAAAGATGAGTCAGAATTACAAAGAAATGAAACCAGGGTGTCATACCAGGAGATGGTCAGCTACTTCAGAATTGCACTGGACGGCTGCACTCAGATCCAGTATAACACATTCAGAAATGTTGTTACTAACCAAGACCTCCAAGGGGAACCTACATTTGGCACCCTACTGCTGCTCTGGCTTTAAAACAGTCACCATGTTTACTACAGAACTTAAAAGCCGTTAAGAGACATCAAATGATGACAGCTCTTCGCAGCAGCTATGCTGAGCCGGACCTCAAAACCAGGTCTTTTTAGGCTCTGTGCACTTGGCAGTGGTAACTAACCAACAGTGGAGTTCCAGTGGAGTTTGTTTCATGGTCCTTCGTAAATACAGACATTAATTTGGCTTTCAGGACACACATTAAAAAAGCCAATGTAGTTTTTGCCTATACTATGAAATGACTCTATGCTCTCAAGGAAGGGATTTCAGGCACAGGAACTATTTGGCTTAGTTTTAGGTATTCACCATCTCAACATGTGGACAGCACTATTCCCAACACAATGCACCTACAGTGTAGTAAGCATGCATGTTCACTTATGAGTAAGTGCCCTTGATCTGCTGAGCCACCACAGAGAATTTGGCTCTCTTGCAGTAATTCAGAAAGTAGGGGAATGCTGGCTGTATTTAGTTACAGTTTTTGAGAGTTTAAAACATTTTGTTATTTGGTCGTCATTTACTGCAGAGAAAAGGTGCTGGAATAGTTTCTCTGGAGTGTGAATGTCTTCAATTACAATATAGATACCAGTAAAGGAAGCACAAACTACCCTTTAAACACCACGCCATGATACCTCCCATAACAGAATGAAAACCATCAGTGTGAGGATTCAGGTCATGTGAGCAACAAACTCATTAAAAAGTATGCATTTTGTGCTCTACTGAGACCACCAGCAGTTTCTTTGAAGTGTTTCAACAGCAAAGCAGAGAAAGAGGCACATGCATTCACCCCAATTTTAGCAACAGGAGCATTGGGACTCATTGGAGAAGTTATTTTATTTCTTTATCCCAGTTATTATTCAAAAGTAGTTCAGACTTGCCCACTTTTCTAAAAAGTTATGAGCTCTATGGAAAACTTGCTGCAGAAAAGCAAA
Source organism: Nycticryphes semicollaris (assembly GCA_013400055.1). NCBI lineage: Eukaryota > Metazoa > Chordata > Aves > Charadriiformes > Rostratulidae > Nycticryphes > Nycticryphes semicollaris. Next base: position 861,822 of record VXBJ01005283.1, read on the forward strand.
GCATTATTGTATAGCCTGCCTCTCCCCACCCCTCCACCCCCCATCTGCCCACATACACACATATTTTTTGTTGGTTGTTTTTTGGTTTGGGTTTGTTTGGTTTTTTCCATGGCTAGTTATCCCAGTTCTTTCACTCAGTCTATGAATACAGTCATCAGATAGTCAGTCATAGGTTTCAGTATTCACCCAGTTAAAGGTGAGCATGCTTAAAGACAGTTTCCCATCACCCATCCACCACAATGCTCTTCTAGACATCATCTTCAGTGGAAGTTATGCACACAACTTCCCACACAATTCTTTGAATATATACCCTCTAGAGTCCTCTCTTTTAATTGGTTTCCTGGACTCTTCTCACAACTACAATAATTTTTTCCTATAGTCGTTAACTAATTTACTGTGGAAAATATCTATGATCTAACCCTCTCCATGCCCCTCCTTCTGACTGAGTTAGTGATCCAACAGAGTGGTTTGCAATGCATATGCCATGGACTGGCCTTTTCCAACAGCTGGATCCTGTTCTCTGACAGTGCAGATGAGCATCCTCTGCACATTATTGGGTGCATTGCCACATTACAATATGTGCTTGGACTTTAGAGAGTATGTTAAGCCCACTCTGTGTATTATGGACAAGTTTCCCTTAGGAAAACTTCAGAAACTTAGAAGAGATTTTTATTCCCCAATGTAATTGCAGGGTAAGCTGTATCTATGCACTGATGAAAATCCTTCATTAGCAGCAAGATACAGGAACGGCCCTTCTTGCAGTGACTGTGCAGGTACAAGCATGTTAAAGGCTGGAACGATTTGTGTGGACTAGTGCCATTAGAACAAGATTTTCTGAGATCTGGATCCCTCAAACAGAAAACAAGTGCACGACAGAGGAACAAACATCCCATTTTGTAACCTGAGTTTTCCAATATGTATCCAAATTTTCCATTTTGTTGCTACACTAGAGGAATGAAGAGGACCTCCTCTGATACATTTCAAGTTTTCACACTGTTAGTCTCTTTACCTATATTCAGAGACCAAGTCTTGCCTTCTTTGCCCCTCAGATAGCAGAAAGGATGTGGAAGGACACAAGCATGTCAGAGTAAACCACTGAGTGCAGCTCAATAAGACCAATTCCTTTCCCAATAAGAAGAAAGAGTGGCTGTATACCACTTTTCAGTGGGCTCAACCCTCGGTGTGAAATGTGTACTGCCCCAAGGCTCCTCTCATCCAGGCTAGGGCTCATAGGAGTGGAGACTCCTCAGCATGAGAACTAGGGGTATTAGCAACCAGTTCCTCAGTCAGGCTTTTAAGGCAGTCTGGTTTTGCAATTCTGAGAAAAAACAGGGAAGATTCGTGCTTTGCTGTACCTAAAATGCCTACACTTTTCAATGCCGGCAGCCAAGAAGATTAATTTCTTGTCTACCTTTTGTATCACTCCAGTTCCTGCTCCAATAATAACCAAGAGAGATTTACCAGGAAAGCACATAGACTTAATAAATTTTTCATAAGACAAAATGGGCTTATCATGCTTTTGGGGCTAATTAAGAGTCTCCTCATTGTATAGTGATGACATTCCACTCACACATACGAAATCACAAGAGATGAAGGACAAGGCTCCTTGTAACTCACTAACTATTCTGAGAAGTTAGCTTCAATTTCCCTTGGGTTGACAGGATTGCTTAACAGCCTCAAGCAGTTTGAGGCTAATGGAAGTCCCACACAATTGCTCACAATCAATCCATAAGCTAGGATTGCATGGTCTCCTTTGCCCCAGAGACATTGTTTACATACGGGACTTCCAAGAATGGATCACAAAGAGGTCCTACACATTTGCTGCATGTAAAATTCATTAGCCTTATACAGTAAAAGCGTGACAACGCACGGACTCTGCAAAGTCAGCATACTCCTGGGAAGAACAGGAGCAGAGCCACCAGCAGTGACTGGAAAGATCTGAAGGCTCGTCTCTTGGTACAACTGAGCAGCACAGAGCGGCATTACTGACAACTCCTTGGGTGACAGTCAGTTCCAAAGGATATGCTGTGAGGAATTGGCACCAGTATAAAAACTTGAAAAAATCCTAGTTTTTTTTTAGTGTGAAAGATACAGAGAGGCTGTTCTTTAAAAGGCCTCTTCTCAAGTAGCCTAGCTGTTGTACAATGGATACAGGAAGTTCCTTACTGGACAGAGTAGATTTGTTTACATTTGAAACACCAGATCATGAAATAAGACACAGAAAATGCTATCTATGTTAATGAAATACAGCTGGTATCCACTGATTTTTTTTTATTTTTATTTTTTTGTTACATTTCACTTACTCTCATGACAGGACTCCGCAAGGCTAAGCGAATCCAGAGCTCTCAGCTTTGCTCAGTTTCAGAGGCTTATTATTGGCAGGAGAATGAAAACTTTAAATAAATATATCACAATCACTATGACTGTATTTGAATTATTCAGATAAGATGACTTGGGGTAAATACTTGGAGTTAAGAGCAGCTCTAATGACAGATGATCTGTCATTTATATTTAATCCATTTAAGAGACGGTTTTATCAGACAAAGATCAACCCACAGGGACCATTAATAGTTACACTTATAAAAAAAGCCAGCAGCCAGAGGCCAACAGAGGCAGACATAACAAGAGTTAGTCTCACAGTCCAAAATCACCAGTAAATTTAGAACAAACTAACATGAACAATTTGCTGTGCATGTTATTATTTAAACAGCATTGTAGTAAGAACATATACATGCATAATGAAAAACAACTACAAGGATCTAATAAAAACTTTCTGAAAAAAATACCTCAGGAAAATGTGCGTCTCATCCTAGGTGATTTTAACTTGTAAGAGGAAAGAGAGCCCATTGGCAAGTTGCCTGAAGCTGGGAAAGCGCAGTCCATGATGTGGTCTTATTTGTCAGAGCCTAGGTAGGGTTATATGGAACAACCTACAGTGGTCTATACAATGTCTGTTAGGTATTGTGAAAGGAATGCTTGTCTGGGTGCATTATAAACACCCCACAGAGCTTTTGTTGATGTTAGCAGGAACTATCCCTGGGACCAGCGCACATGCATCAGATGTCATGCTGCAGGCTGTCCTCACCCGCACGTCATCTGCCTCATGTGCACAGGCGGACTCAGCTTGTCTGAGGGCAGGCTCTTCGAGCAACTGGAAAAAACTATCAGTAGCTAGCACATAATCCAGAGTCTGATCTCACAATGGATTCTTGGGAGTCAACCTGCACTTCAGCAATGTTTTCCCTTCTGCCACTAGACAGGGCTAGCAAGAATGAGGAAGATCTCACAGCAGATGAGATGCATAGCTATCTCAGAACTAAAATGAATACTGCCCGCACTTCCAAGGAATGAATTTTATGTCTAAATTTTTCCTGGTACTGTTTTCAACAACAGGCTATGAATTCATTCATGAACACTTTCTTTAACACCCAGACTTCTGCTTGTATTTTTGTTGGGCTTGGGCAGGTGGGTGGAGGGATGCTCTAGGGCTATATTCAACTGCCCTTAATCAGGCAAACCTTCCATTGCATTCACTGCTAGTTTTGCCTACTTAAAACATATTCCCAAGGGCCCTTCAGAGTTTGAAAATGTTTGACTTGTTTTCAACACAATTCCTTTTCCAGTCTATAATGTCCAGTCTTCTTTGTGTACAGAGGTGTCTCAGTCCTAGCCTCTGACGCCCTTTCTTTTCATTCCTGCCTTCCAGGACTGTCCCATCATCCCTCTTTAAGAGTACAAATTTATATGCTGTATATATAAGGTGAGAAAGCTTATAGCTTCAGAAATTCTGGCACAAGATTCAAAGTAATAGCAACAAAAACACTGACATATGCAGCTGTTTCTTTAAATAAGGGAAGGCCAAGCAAGGTGACTGCTGCCAGCCAAGTCTGAATGTATAAAGAGAACCACTTCCAGAAAGAGGGCTCACAAAGTTCTTGAAAGTGGGACCACCTCAGAGATGAAGTTAGTCCCTTCCCCTCCCCCAGTCTTCCCTGACCTGCTTCAAACTTGAGCAAATCAGTTTTTCCAAGCTTCTCACCCCCTCCCTCCCCTTGAGCAGTCTGATTTTTCTATGTGAACATTTTGGCAGATCTCAGAACAGTTTTACTCATTCATTTAATAGTCACAAATAATGGTTCTGCTTCACCAGCTAATTATTTCACCAGAGTTACAGATGCACGCCTTTCCTGCACGTTTGGTGAAGAGGAACCCAGTGCCCACATGAGCAATATTAATAACCTGGTTAAAAAACTGATGCATTCTCATTTCTTCCCTTCAACAGGTTTTGCTCTGTGGATGTTTAAAGAAAAGAGAAGAGAAGAAAAAAAAAAAAAAAAGGAAAAAAATAGCCCAATTTCTTTAGGACACAACATGCCGGACATAAATGAAGAGAACCACTGGAGGTCACTGTGACAGAAAAGGAGAATGAGTCAGGCGAAAGCAGGACCTCCAATGCACCAGCCACCCGTTTGAGGTGGTGGTGGCGGCAGCAGGGGATGAAAGGCCGAGAGAAGGGACTGCATCTCCCGTCTGACTTTCCTGGAACTTGGAGGCACTGGCTGCAGAAGCAAGGCAGGAGACGAGGCTCATGTCCACATCAAAAGGTTGAATTCTGACCAGGTTTCTCTCTAAAGAATCTCAAACTTTTATCTCCTGTATGAGTTTACTGTCTTCAATCTGACTGTGAAGCATCCTACCCTGCTCAGAGCCTCCCAGCTCCACACCACGCTTAATAGCAGCTTTAGTAAAAAAAAAAAAAAAAAAAAAAAAAAAAAGCTGAAAAGAAAAAAAAAAAAAGAGGGTTATATTTACAGACACAATACCATTTTTCGTTCAGAAATATTGTTTTTCCCAGCACCGGGGGAACATTAACCAAAGGCTGCAGATGCTTTGCCTCTGCCCTGGCTGGCAGAGAGGCTTTTGCACCCCAGTCCTGTGTGCAGCACATGGGACTCGTTCCTAAAAGGAGAAGCACACATCAGTTACAGTGCCGCCGGCTCTCCAACCTATTTCCAAGAACTGCATAGCTTGAAATCCTTATTCGTTTTATTAATGTGTGTGTAGGAGGAAGGGAAGGAAGCACGGTGGGGGCGAGGGGGATAAGGCAAGAAACATCACGCCTTTCAAATGTAGGGGGTCATTTTCTGCTTTTTCCACCCTTCCCCCTGCCAGCTGTTGTATCCCACGTTTCTCCAGTGATGCCTGCTGCCTCTGCAACAGAGGTATGCACAGCAATCATCATCAATTGCAATGGCTGAAATCACTTGGCTGGACCCACAGGAGAAGAGGTTTGCAAGTTCATTTGGAATAAGAATCCAAAACCTATACAACCTTTTTTTTTTTTTTTCTTTTCCCTTTAGAGGCCCCCTCTTTAGCTGGCAGCTTCCTTTCTACCCCATAGACCCATTCTCAGACCAACTTTTGCTGTGCCCTTAATCCACCCTGTTACCATCCACATGCTTCTGGTAACTTCATATTCAGCACAGAATACCTTATAAAAGCAAGAGAAATGTGAAATATCTGCTATCAAACAAAAGAACAAAAATGAAACTGCAAAGGCTACAATTTGCAAATGATGTTTCTTCAAGAGGAGCTTTCCTTTCTACCTTGTTTTTTTGTGTATGTTTGGATGTATTTTTTACTAATAACTATGCATGCATGCACATGCACGTACGAGTGTGTGTGGGAGTGAGAGCCAGAGAGCATATAAAGGGTATTTGGGGATTCTTTGGTTTTGGACTCTCTCACACAGTTGGGGGAGGCAAGTTATAAACATATAGGTAGATCCAAGAATGAATACTTTAATATTTGCAGATCTTGATGCCTGCCAAATGCGAGCATTTCAGGGATGCATATTCACATGCAGCTGGCGACACACGTTGGAAAATACCCAACATTTTGCCAGTTAGGTTCCAGACTTGAAATATCTCAGCAGACCCATATGTGTATCTTAACATCAAGTAGGGAATGTTTCCCCTTATTATCCATACTCATTAACTAATAAGCAAGAAAAACGGTTTGCTGAGAATAGGAGAATGGAAATAATGTTTTACTAGAAATCTTGGCCTTTTAGAAAGAACAAGTTATCCTTCCCAGGACCTCCAACTCAACCTGTTAGCTCCCTAACCTGGAGAAAGGCACCAAAGCTTATTAGGCTCAGTAAAAATCAGCCCACAGTCATCTCCCTTTGGGACACCTCACCTTCATGATACTTTCTAGGCATTTGTGCTAAATGGTTCATTGCAGTTGGAATTTTTATTTAATTTCATTTTCTTAAGGCTATCACACAGCTCCAACATTCCCCAGCTTGTTTACTGCTAGTCTCACCAGTAAGTTGGGTGCCAGTTTAATTTAATTTGTTTTTCCAGTGGCAGCAACAATCTGTGTGGAAAGCATAAACAGAGGGAAAGAATCTGGAATCAACAAATGGTGTGCACAGCTGCACACCATAATTTCTGCTAGTGAAAGTTTTAATTCAGTTCATCAGAAGAATAGCAGAAGAGTTGGAGGCAAAGGAGAGGTGGAGTAGTGGAAGAAATATAGCAAGAGGAAATAGTAAAATCCAAGGCAGCTGGAGAATCTTGGAGTCATTATAATTAAGACTCAACAGGTTACAATTTCTCCAAAAAAGAAGTCAATACCAGAAACCAGCCAACAGGTCTTCATGATGGATTGCTCAAAGATGTGATTCTAAAATATATTGTAATGGAAACAAGAAAATTGCATTCTGCCTTTATTTCTCTTGCAGATAAGAACANGGAGCAGTACTATTGGGGGGGAAATGTCCAAAATGACATTGCAAAACCCTTTTTAATAAAAATATACCAACTAAATGGTAAAGTTGGAAACCATGGCAAAAAGCAAGTGTAAATATAGAAATGACAGAAAAACATACCCATCACCTGTTCCTTGAAGGCACTACACAGAAGTCATTACTGGTTGTAGAAGCAAGTTAGGTAGTGAGCAGCCTGAATTGCTAATATCTGCTATTATCTACACTTCAAAGTAATTAAGGGAGGCAATGGAAAAAAGATATATAATCAATAGTGCTATTTTAACAGAGAGGAAGGCAGGAAGGAAGAACGTCGCCATTTAAGAGTCAGGAAATGCAATTTCAGCCCATAATCAGAACAAAACTTTAAATGCTCAGAAAAGCACCCTCAGCATTTAGGGACTGGTAGGTGAGTCAGGAGTAAGAAGTATGGTTCCTAGTTTGTTTCTGACTAAGTATCTTCTGAAGTCAACTCTTTCCCTTTAAAGGGAAAGCAGTCGTTGTACTTTCTAGACAATCACATTTTAATCAATCCATTCATCCAGATAGATTCTGTCACTTGCCTTGCTGAAAGCTGGTTGTAGACCATGTTCATGCCTCCACAGTCATAACTGCCTTTTATGCCCGTATTCATGAGATACTATTAACTGGTCTGTGTTCAGAAGCAGGGGATGATCATGACTTGCTATTATTGTTAAGACTGAGTTCAGCAGAGCAATTTAATCCTCCGTGGGCTTGAATGATTCCTTCCCATCCCTACCCCACCAGATCTATTTCACAGGAGCATGTAGGCTTTCATTTGACCACCTGTCTTGTAATTTTCTTGATGTATGAGTCTATGTGAGCTTAGGGAGGCTACAATGCTTTGGGCTGCCTTTGAATGCTCAGTACCTCTAACCTTTCTGGGTAGGATCTGGATAGGATGTAGTTATATCACTCCTAGATGAGCAGCTCAAAAAAAAAAAAAAAAGACAAAAAGCTGTTACACCAAACTGCAGATGACACAGGTGAAAAGATCTGGAGTTGCCAATAGGAGCTATGTTTCATCTTTCCTCTGTGAGAGACTGCACTTTGGTTCGAGGAGCTGACAGTGGCTCTTCTCCTGCTGGGTCCTGAATTAGCACTGGTGTCTAGACAGCCCTCCTCTTTCTCACAGTCCTTACTTTCCTCTGGCTGATAAATCTTCCAAGAGGTCACCATTCCTTTTTCTTTATGAGTGAGAATTTATTAACAGTTAGCAGCAGTCAAGGAGAAGAGGAGCAAGCAGGCGATAGCTCAGTTATAACCTCCCAGTACAGCATGTTCTAGGAGGCCTTCACTTTGTGCCCTCATCCCCTTTCCAGATAACAGCTGCAACTGGCCTTCTCAGGCTGAGATTATGGTCCACATAATGCTCCTTGGCAGCCATTTAAGTGGTTAATTGACTGCAGATATCAGCAAATCGCTTGTTTTGGTGATGGCATCTGTGCAGAAGCTCAGCATGCTTGTGCTGAACTTACCCCACAGCTACCTGCTGCCTGTGGGGCAACTGGAGACCAGCTTATCTTTGGCTTAGGACAGGTACTATGAGGCTGGTTCCCATTCATATTTTAAAGTCTGCCTTGTCTCCTGTTTAACCTTCCTCAGCTGAAACAGAAACAACCCAGACAAACCATTCAGCTCACAATACTTGATGGAAGAGCCAAGGACTGGGGTCGTGGTTACATGACCACTTTAATTAGACACTGGTTTGTGCTGCACCAGAGGAACAGCCTTGCCCACACTCATCCTTGTTCCACTGCAAGAATTTATGCAGCCACGTGGCAGAAAGATCAGGCTGAAAAATAGTACTAGTTCCAGCCCAGGAGGCAGAAAAATGCAGTAGACAAGGGCGCGATGGAGGAGGAGAGGAAGGTGGAGATATGCTTTTTGGCTGCATAGATTTATGGCAAATTAAAGTGATAATTTCATAGCTGGGTGAGATCTCAAAATCTGTGATTATTTATTTTGTTCATTATCAGACATATTCTCAAGATTTTTACAAATGTTGACAGCCCTTGCAATTTTTTATTTTTTTTTGATCTACCATCACACAGTTGAAGATTTTTCCCTATTAGCAGTGGGTGATGTTTGTATTAATGTATTTAAAAGAAAGGATCTTAGAATACTTATGTGTAAATACCTGAATACCAAAGGTGCAAAAAGGACTCTTAAAACCACAAATAAATACAATAAATATAAAAAGAAAGTTATTTCAGGTAAAAAATACCCATTTTTCTTTTACTATTCTGTCCTTTAAAAGAGCTAGAGATGAAGTGAACACAGTGAAAACTGTATCTGAGTTTTAGCAAAGATTTCAAAGTATTGATATTGGACTTTATTCATTTACTTGAAAATTGACTTTAACTTCTATACTGTCCGTCTGGAAACTGGCTGAAAGACCATAAACAAAAGGGGAGTAAGAAAGACTACATTTTTATCACAGCTGTCATGTGAGTCATGGATTTTCATGTGCTTTCCAAGTATCCGTGACTTTTGATATTTAGAGATTTTGCATGTGGGCTGGTAAACGTGATAGTTAAAGAGCTGAACCAATTTCTCTGAAAACCTTGAGTTCTGCCAAGTTAAACCCTAGACTGCACGGGAGGCTAATAGAGAGCAGGAGCTCAGCAACAACACTGTGGTTACACAAAGGATCAGCCTAGTGAATTCTCACTGAGAGCTTTAATTCCTCCAGGGATAGAGAGATTTCTCTTTCCCCACAACATTTGCAGTTAGGTTGAATTTGCAAAGGCCAGCTTTGGCAAAACAATGACTAAAGCTAAGTGGCTTCTCAGAGCAAAACATAGTATATTAATTACTTAAAAAAAGAAGAAGAAAAAAACATCGAAAGAAAGGAAAAAGAGAAGAAAGAAAAAGGGAAAAAAAGATGAGTTACCTGTAACAAGAAAGTGATTCTTCACCTGCATCTCTGTATCTGTCATGTCGCTCTCATGACACTTCCATAAAATTGTAACGATACTGAGTCAGACCAAAGATTTGTCTGGCTCAGTACCCTGTCTCCAATGCTGGCCAAAAGCAGATGCCCAGGGAAAATTATAAGCAAAAGATACAGTGATACTTCCTTGGAACAGTCTTCCAACTTCCAGCAATTTGCAGTTTAGGGACTTTCTGGTTTTATATTTAATAGTCTTAGTAGATTTTTCTGCCATGAATTTGCCCACACGCTTTTTGAAGCTGTGTAATTTTTTCTTGAAGTTACTGTCACTGAAGATTAATCAGAGAATTCAGTACTAAACAATGATACTAAATAAATATTCGTAAAGCACAGGCAAACTTGCCAAAGGAATTGCCCTTGGTCCTGTGGTGAACATTCCTTAAACAAAAAAACAAAAAAAGGAATGGGGAGAAAGAAATTTTTCTATTGCTCCATCAATTGCCTGGTCACATAACTAGTATGAAAAAGTGGTCAAGTATCTCAGGATACTCTGGAGCTAATTATATACCAGAACTTCTATATATACAAAATATATGAACGAGAAATAAAGATGGAAAAATAGTGTTTACACTAGGAGATGCTGTTAATAGCTATTACAGCATGGAGAGGGATTTCAGACAGACAGATGATGGTTTCCTTAAAAAGCAATGATTAGTCTATTCATTCTTGTCTAGCTGCACTTGTTCGAGTAGAAGATGAGTTTTGCAAAGAGACACTGAGTTTTCTTCCCTGGGGTGTTCTCTTTTGTTTTGTTTTGTTTTATTCAGCCAGGGCACCCAAGGCTAAATTGATCCAGCCAAAAGCCTTAGGACCTGTTGTTTCTCCTTTACCTTCTGTGCTATAAACAAAATAGTAGAAGCTGGAATATGCTTGATAAGTGTACACTTTTGCCTTACCACAATAATTCATTCGTTTATCATAACACTGATCAAAAAGGCCCTGTATCTTCCTCGCAAATCTCTCCCACTTTGTCAGAAGTGGAATCCTGTGCATATGCATCTGTACATAAAAGTGTCATGCTGTCTGGTCTGACATGTCAAGTTCCTTGGGTTAGAGATTATGTTCTCCACTAGCAAACATACCAACTCTTATGTCAAGCCAGTTAGAAACCAAACAAGGGTTTCCTTTTAAAACTGACATTTTGTTTTCATAAACACATATAAGGGAAAAATCCTGTTACAATGATCAAGCTACAGAAAAGATTCTTTTGGACATTGTAGGAAATCTGTTGTATAGGCCCTTAAAAACAGATTGATTACGCTGACCAAATTAAATTTCTGCATTGAACCTTAGTTTTTGAAAATGCCAGGGCAATTATGTGTCCTTGATTTGCATGCACAATTATAGCATTCATGCATACAAGGGAACATTTGTAAGTGGAATTATTGCAATGACATGCCAAAATTAGTCACTTGGTAGGGCTTTGGGTACTATGAAAAAGCCAATCTCACACAGCTTCCTTATTGCTTCTATCTGCTAGTCACTGTGAATACAATAAAACTCAGAAATAATCATGTGCACTGAGCCAGATCTGTGGTGTGGAACATGTCCACTGAAACTGTTGCAATTCAATAAATTCTAAGTCCACTAAAAGTGAGGTCTTACACCAACAGATTGTGCTGCCAGCTCTGTCTTAGATCTCTAAAATGTACTTTTCATACTAGGCTTTGGAAAGCCCTACTGTCTTGCAGATGATGTTTCTCTGGGCTCCAGAACCCCACAGGACCCAGACTGCAGCACTGTGACAAAGTTGGAAATCCATCATGGAGTAGCTTTGCCCACCTTTGCCTGCTTCTGCTGTTCAAAAATACTTAGTCAAAATAAAGAAAGGCTCTTATTTTTTACGTGCTGCTTTCTGAATCTATTATTTGTCTTTTGATCTGAATTACTATATAGTCATTTTGTGTTCCATATGCGAAGAGCTGAGACACATATAGAGTTTTAGTGCCTATAAAACCCTGCTTCCTATTCAGTTTCTGCTTTTAAGGTTACTCCCATTTAACAATTTGGGTTGTGGGTAGGGATTTTTAGTTAAAGTACATGTTTTCTATCTTATTTTCTATCAACTCTTATTAGGATAATTTTTACTTTTAATGATCTTGATCATATCCCTTGAAAAGAAAAAAATGTAAATTACTCCTGCTTCAGTCTCACAAACCATAGTGGCTCATGGGAATTCCACAGTGCCATCTACTGTAAGGGACTAGAACACCTGATAATGCAGCACATTCTTTTTCCAGTTAATCTTACCTTCCTGACTTGTTCCAAGGTCTCTTTTCCTTCTGCGCAGATCCCAACACATTCTATTACCATGCTGGTTTCTCTGGGTCTCTTTTGTGCTGTACTTGTGGTCATAGCATTGCATTACTTATTTCCAACCCTAATTTTACCATTCATATTATTTATTTTTTTAATGGGGGTAGTTGTGGTAGAGCCATGTTGGTTTCTGAGGCATGACTATGCCCCCTTGCCAAATTATTGGCATCATCTCTACTTCAAGAAGACCTCAAGAAAATTCGCTTCAGAGTCTGCCCATGATGACTGTTCATTGGCTAGAGGGTGAGATGAGAGATTCAAACCAAACAAAGCACTAACATCCTTCTGGAGGGAGCCAAATATGCTGTCTCTGCAGCTTCTGCTGGCCTTGGAAGCAAGAAATCAGGAAAGAGAAATAAACCACTCCTCAGCTGGAGAGCAATAGTGCAGGACCTGCATTGACTGGCAATTTGGGCACAGCCTGGCAGAGCTCATTGCTTAGCAAGGATCATAGCAGCTAAGTTTCACAACTAAGGTGATGCTTTTTCCTTTGACACTGGGTTGTTCCATTAAGGTTAGATTTTGAAGCCCAGTACTTAAGGAGGATATAAGTGGGCTGTAGAGGCCTTAGGTGGGAGGACTCTGGAATGGTCTGATTTTCAGGCTTTGTTTTTGTTTTAGGGAAATTTAGGGTGCAGTGAGACACAGCAAGCAATATTTACCAGTTAACATGATCACCAGCTGTCAACATAACCCCATATTTGGAATAAAACTTTCTTGAGTATCTCAATGTATTTTTTAAATAAAATATGTGTTAGAATAAAAACAATTAGAAAAAGAATATTTGATATAATTAGGCTCCACTACCCTCATGCAATTATTTCATCCTGCACAGTGCTGCTGCTGGATAGACCAAGGGAACGTAATATTTGACCATGGAGTATGTAGCCAGAGAATCACTTACCTAGTTCATATTAAGCTGACTGTTCTTCACTGCAGTTGCCAGTAACTGTAGTCTAAAAATCTCTGTAGAATAACAAAAAGGAAAAACAATGGAACTGAATGAGGAAAATGTTAGGCTGCAAAACACAATATGCCTCCAAGACAAAGTAGATGTATTCATTTCCCAGTCTAGTTCTCACTTCAAATTTGATTGATTACTGCCACGTTCTGATCGGATTTGAGAGACAATTACGCATATTATGGAAACACAGAAAAAAGAATGAAGTAAGATTATCAATTTATGTGTTTCTTTAAATTAAAGGTTTTTGTGTATACTCTTCATCTACAAATGTTTGAACGCTACTGTACTTTAAGCAGTTCCAGGCAGGAAGATTTCCCTCATTACTATAAATAGATCTGTAGCCTGTTAAGCACTACCACAGTCATTAACAAGTTATGCTTATCCTCTGATCAGAAAATAGATCTACCTAGCCAAGCCAAAAAGACATCAATAGTTCTAAAATTATGCAGGGGAGGTCAGTAATCTTTTAATAGCACTGTTAAAAATTGGCATCCTAATTAAGTTATGAATCACAAAAGGTTTTTCAAGCTGGAGCTACTTGCTCAGGGACCAAATAGATATATAAGGAGAAGTTCCTCGTCGAGTCTTAATTCCTTTCTATGTAAGTAATTCCCAGGAATCTTGAATAAGGGTAGATCCCAGATACATAAATATCTTGAGAGCTGGTTAGCTGGTTAATAAGTGATCTAAGGAAGGGGCAATTGTGTGATTTTGTTTATTTCTGTGTATCACTTTATCTGTTTTATTAATCTTGGAGTAAGAAGAAAGTAATTCTTTAACTTTGCCTGAGGTTTTTTTTTCATTTTTTTTTTTCTCTTTTTGGTTTGTTCCATGGAAAGGGCAGTTGGCAAGCCACTGAGGAATTTCAGCAGAATTAGAGTTTTCCTCAAGAGAGGGGACAGGACCATGACTGTAATGACCAACTTTTCCAAGGCATACTCGAGGTTACTGAGGAGGTAGCGAGGTGGTTCTTTACTAAGCAGTATGGAGGCAAGTCGGGCATTGCTGCTATTAGGAATTGCAATGGAAGTGGGGGCCTTACCAGGGTGTCTCCACAGAGGGACAGTGGATTCAGCACCTGAGCCTAGATGGTCAATCACAGTTTTCTAGCATGCACAGAGGAAACTGGACAAAAGGAAACTGGACAAGAGGAAACTAGGTTCCTGTTTACTGTGGTCCTAAATAATTTTTAAAAATATTAAATTACAGATTTCTACCCCAAAACAAAGGATCCCGTCAGAGTGCTGATGGTTTACTCCTGCATTCACTCTAAATTGCCACTTAACTTGAAAAAGACCACTTAACCTCTCTCCTCTGTCTAGGAGTGCAACTTTTCACTGGGCTGGGGGCTATTTTCCCATGCAGAAATGACCCCCTGGGCATTATAACATGCTCAGTTCATATTTACCTGATCTATTAGAGGCAAAAGCAGTTCTGACAAGAACCATAATTACAAGAATGTAATGTTCATTTCTACAGAAGGCATGGTGTCTGCATGCCTGGGAAGGGCCCAAGATGCTTACAGCATTTCTATTTTCCATGCTGTGGTGAATTTGGAACCTTTACACAGCTTAAGACAGAATAAATTTCACCCCAGCACAAATCTCTTGATCATTTCTCCTTCAAATGTGGGAAAACAACACTGAGAATGTGGAAAGTGTAGAGCACATCATAAATCCATGGACACAGGAACTCAGAAAGCTGCATAAGGCACATAAGGTCTGCTATAAAGGAAGCACTGTGCTTTCATATTATTTTCTGTTTAAAATCTACATGTGTGGTTTGGGACAAAGGTCTTTTAGTGTGGAAGAAAGAAGGTTCAGTGTTTTTCTGCTTTTTTTTTTTTTTTTCCTAAAGAGAGGTACGTCTCCAGAGAGACAGTGAAGAGATGTGCTTCAGTCTAGCACACACTGCTGCAGGAAAGGTGGATTTTTTAAAAGTGTTCAAAATAGGAGAAATAATGAGGAAAACTCAGCAGCCAGAGTATAGTTTATGTCTGAATAACCAACAGGTGTTTAAGCAAAGATAAAGGTTTGCACACTGGTTGTCATTTGATGAGTTACATTACAGATTTCTGATCCCCAAATTGGGATGTCTTGAAGTCTTCCTCCACCACCTGATCCTATCAGAAGGCATACATGTTTTTTCCCTCTCTCTTCTGAGGAAGGCAGAATGATCCTGACTGACTCACCCTGTAGTTGCTTCTATCTCAGCAGCAGTACTAGAAATGCCACCTACGTATTCCTGCTGCTGCTTTAGAAAACACATCTCTAACACTGAAAAAGAGTTTATATATCTGTGTTGCCTAGTTTCTTAGGGCATCTGACTCTGTTTCACAAAGCTGGGAACACTTCAGGTTTCCTTTTTGCCTCCATATGCTCCACATGCCCACTCTTTTCCTTGTCACAGGTGAAATGTAGAATTAAAATCCCCAAAGGACCTTAAGTACACAAGATCTAGACAATCTAAAAACAAATTGCAGATGAATCATTTATTTAATGGAAGTCAAATCATCAGCATCAGTTGTCACAATAAATGTTATCAACTCTATTTTTGCTAGCCTAGCCTCTATATTAGGCAGAGACATAGAAGTTGAATTTTACAATTCCTATTCACTGCGCCTATCAATGGCAGTAGAGCTAAGGTGGGTGTCATCTCCCTTCGCTTTCAGTCTTTACACAGTAGATTTCATTCTGACCAAATGAGCCATTCTGAGCTCCCTTGATAAACAGTAAAGAGAAAGTGGCACTTTTAGAAATCCGTTCAGCTGGACTAGGTAATCTTTGTAGGTTCCTTCCAACTAAAATATTCCATTCCTCTTTTCTTTTCTTTTCTTTTCTTTTCTTTTCTTTTCTTTTCTTTTCTNTACTAAGCAATTTCAGTTGTCTAGCTTCAAATGAGATTAGAGATTATGCTCTAAGAACAACTAATAACTTGATCCTGACTCTAAATGGAGCCCAGTGTGACCAATTCAGATAATGGTCTTTGATACTGCAGCCAGGTACAGCTGGATGAGCTCACCCTTCCGTACTTGGAGCAAGGGAGATGTAGTTCTCAAAGCATTGCTGGCTGCAGACTCACACAACTTCTACTCTCTGTTGTAAAATTAAATGAGGGATAACTGGAGTTTCATGTGTGATGAAGCCCATGTTTTGCCCTCATTCACACTGATGAAACCTTAGAGGTAGTTCCTGAGATAACCATGGAACAACCTCCAGTGGAAAAAAATTATCATACTGTGAAAATGCAGTGGTACAACATTATGCTAATAGGTTTCTAGCTCCTTTCCTGAAAACACACATCAGGATACATTCTCACCTACCCTAAGAAGCTATGTAAGGGGTATCAGTAGAACAGTTATAATCACAGTGTGCCACGAGCTGGAATATTCCGAGACCCCCCAGACCTCCAAAAGGACAAAACAGAATGAAGCTCAGGTTGTTTTAGGAGGCATATAGCCTGATTTCTTTGAAAGAAATCATAAGCTTTGTATTATCTGTGGCATCTTAAAACATTTTTTCCTAATTCATCCTAACTTCATTATATTACATTTTCCTCCTTTCCTTACATAAATGTATTTTTTGCTCATTTAAAGAAGTATTCTAAAAACTACACACCTCACAGGCAAGATTTCTAACCAATATAAATCTGTACAGTATACATACTTGTTTGTAAATCTTTGTTAAATTGTCTGGTGGAAAGGAAAAGTAAGATAATATATTCCTCAAGGGAGAATTTTTAAGGTGCAATAAATTTCAGAATTTATTATTATTGCTTGGGGGAAAAAATGTTTTTTGCTTGCAGCACAAACATGAGGAAATGTCAGGCTGTAAGTGGAACTAAAACAATGTGAAAGATTAATCAAATTCTTGGAAATCACAAAGACTGTTTCACTGTTCTTTATGCAGATATTCTACAGCACTGCAAATTGCAGAGCAGTGAGGTAGCTTGTATTTGGCTACTGCTGGTTCCGTGGGCTGCCATGGGAGAACAATTGTTCTTCTTTACTCCATAAATGTGGGTTTTGACAAAACTGGGGGACTGTAGAAAATCCAGGTTCCTTATTCAAAGAGGTTTGTCTGTGCTGTCTTTCATCCTGACCATTTATGATTCAGAGTTTCACCCACCCCAATAGCATCTCCCATTGTCAGAAGAAAAGTCTTCAGTAGGCTCTACAGACATTCAGTGAGAAGTCTTCATGTACATGGGAATTTGATACCAGCAGCAGCCGTTATACTGTCTGATCCCAGACACCTACTTCTTCTGTGGTCACTCTACAGGTGGTGCTAGAGGTAGTTATGACCCTCCTTGAGTCAGTCTCAGGAGAATCCTGTCATCCTTGCCTATACAGGATTCCAGGGACATAGCTGTGTTAGCTCAGCTCAGTTCCTAAAACTGTATGCTAAAACGGAACTCTCCTAAATAATTTAATTTGACTTTTCAGCAAAGAAAAGAATAGAAGTTGATGTAGAGTTGTGAGAGAGGCACCGGTACTCAAGCTCTACAAGGAACTGACTGTTCACCACAGTGCCATTTCATCTCTGTTTCAAGAGGTTTGTAGCACAGAGTGATGAAGGATGGCAAGATCTCATCCTAAATTTCTGTTTATCTCTGAATTCTGAAAAAAATCACAGGGGTGGTGCAGACACCAGGATTAAATAGATTTATTTGTCCTTCTTGATACTGGACTGGATAGCACTTGTAGAAACATTAAGATTCACCATTAAAATGATGGCAATGTTCAATAAGAGGTAAAAAAGCTGTAGACACAGAACAGATAATGAAAGCAGTAAGAACACTTGGGATATCAATCTCTTTGTAATACCTGTGCCTACACATAGACATTCGCCTACACATGTACAGTATCTTCTGAGACAAATTATCTTTAATTCTGCAGAAAGTCAACACAGGAGTCTGGGTCAAACAAATGTCATGGTCTCTCACATATGCAGAATTTTCTAAATGGTAATGCAAGCTTTTGTTGCATTAGGGAAAGAGGGAAACAGATAGTGTTTTTAAAATTCTGCCTTAAAATCCAGGCAGATTTCAGCAGGCACCACAAACCTGTGCGAGCACTGCAAGCTGCTGGAGACAGGGGTTTGTACTGAAAAAACTTGTTCTATCATACCATGCAATAAACAGCTCTTTAAAAAACCTCTTCTGGTTACTGGCAGTGTAGGTAGGAGAGCTAACCTCCCACCTACTGGAACTCTCTCAAATCCATGGAAAGAATATCAGTGATTTTGCTTTGCAACTGGCTTTAAAAAAGCGCATATCTCGCATAAAATCAAAGAAGTTGTCCGTCTCTGAAATAAGAATACACATATTGTCAAACTTTTCCAAATAGAGCTGGCTTATTTGCCATTGAAATTGTGCCCATCAAATATCTGAAGAGATTTGTTCCTGTGATGAACTTAGTTATCCCTAGGATCCACAGTTAACCCTTACTGAGAATTGTTGTTTTTCCTATAAGTTCTCAAAACTAAATATGTTTTTCCCTAAAACTGTTACCACTGTCCTCTGCGGTTTTCCAAGGAATCTCTGGGATCCTGTATGGAAAAGTATGGTGTGTTACATATGGAAACACGTTTGCAGTACGTACTGGGCTTGGAAACTTCCATGGCTTGGAAACTTTGTGACACTGAAGGATTTACTATGTCATCAATAGAAATATTAGATCCTTCTGAGAATCTTTCTTCAGCCTACACCCTGAAATAAGCATGGATGAAGGCTCTTTGGATCTATAAAGAGAGTGAATTTTCAGCTCAAACTAGTGCCCAGCATTAAAATCTCCATCTTGAAAGGACAGAGTGAGTTTTAATAGGAATTTCAGTGCCAAAACATGTCAGTCAAATTATTATTGGCTCTAGCTCTACTCTCACAAGCTGTTACATTCTTTACCTGCAGCAGAGTGGCACTCAAAAAGGTGCAAAATTCTTCTTTGCTTTTGAAAACACCAATGAAAGTAAAAATACAAAAAAACCAAACCAAAACAAAAAACAACCAACACGCCCCCCCCAAACCAACAACCCTTCAATCTAATTCACACAACTGGAAACCTCTGATCTATATACAAGAAAGGTAGACCAACAAACCTCAGTAGGAACTGTCCTTTGAGAGACAGAAGTTCACAGAGCCAAAATATTTAAAAATTAATGTGAAATCCATAAAAATTTCTGATTCCTTTGATTCCTGACATAAGCTGAAATGGACATGAATTCTAGGCTTATTACTCCTGTTACCACACATTCAAGTGTAATACTTACAGTATCACATCAAGTTGCACAAGTTACAATAGTTTCAGACTTGCTTTCATCCCAGTTCCCAATTTTTTAAATCATGATTGCACACTGTGAATAAAATCAGTATCTCACTGAAATGTTACATTGTTCATATATTCCCGAGGTGCAAATTTTCTTCAGAGAAAATGAATTACATTGAGAATAATGGGAAAGGGGAGAGAAAAAGAGGAAAAGGGAAATCAGAATTGTTATTTTTAGATCACAATGTTTTGAAATGTGACCTGCCCTTTAGTCTAAGGTTTCCCAGCTGCCCTGTCTTCTTCTTTACTCCCCCTGCCCCCCTTTTTTTTTTTTTTTTTTTTTTTTGCTTTTTGTCTGAGGAAAGGGGATGGAGATGGGAGGGAAAATCATTTATACACAAAATAGCTTTGTCTGGAAACTCTAAAAGTGTGTTTGGCCTTGCAGAAAAATGTCTTATATGAATTTGAGGAGTGGAGGCTAGGAGCTGTTTTGTGGGGAATCACACTGCTATGTAATTACAGATCTCGTATACATATAAACAAACTCCACCTTAAGATCAGCAGAGAAAAGATTTGATTACTTGTCTGATGGCCAAGAAAAATCAAACTACAGCAGGATATAAATAGAATGATGAAGAAAACTGAGGGGAAAAAAAAAAGCCCTGATGTCTTCCTTGAAAAAGGTTTAGAGTTCTTTTTACAAACTTTGCTAGACCTGTATAAACCTCTTTTTCTTCAGACTTCATAAGAGCTATCATGACAAAAATCTTTTGTGCAGAGCTTTTAGACCATCCCTTGGACATGCCTCCAAATGCATGTCAAAATTTTCATTTCAAGAAAAGGCTTAACGTGCTTTTCAGATAACATGAACGGACAACAGCAAGAAATCCCACAAACAAAAAACTGAAACAATTCCTTGCCTGTGTCCTTTTTTTTCCAGGTAAGAAAAGTACAGCTTGTTGTTCCCAATCTTCCAGAGCTCCGGACTCAGCTCACTGTGCTGATCCACACTTGCTGTGAGAGTCTCTAAGGGGTGATCTGCCACCTGAGAACCTCCAGACACAACTACATCATCTGCTCACAGCTCTCCTGCCTCCCCACATAAGAGCTGGAGCTGGAGCCAGGCAGCAGGAAGCACCTGTAAGTATTTTACATCCACTGGGGACAACACCTCCCAACTTGCAGACTTCTCATCTGGCTGAATACAGTCACGGACCTACCCCCTCCTTCTCAGGTAGCCAGAAACCTGGCCATGGAGCTCATAAGCGGCCACAGCTCATGGGATGAAGGCATTTCCCCTCTGCTATAAAATGCATCATTTACTATCACAGCCTTTTTCTCCATCGGGAATGGCTGGCGATGGATATTTGTTCCTCTCACCCTTCCTCCTCTTCTCCCTCCCTTTTTCCACCACCCCCGCACACACTAAGCCCCAGGAGGTTTCACAGGAAGGAAGAAGGAGGTTGTATGTTGTCTGAGAAAGGTTTACAAGCTGCCCTTCTGGCACCGAACTAGAATCAGGACATTGTTTAGCTACATGTCTGAACTAGAGGAATAGGCACAATGAAGATGCCATTGGGTGGTTCAAGATGAGTAAGTTAGTCTACAGTACATTAACCAGCACATTACCACATTAACCAGCACATTACCACAGCTGCAATTCTCTCTCCCTTCCTCTCTGACTTTGACTATGTGAGGTAATAACCTCACAGCTACAGTGCAATCCCAAATGTACTTTGTATTATTCCATCTTTACTGCATAACACAACTGTCTCTGGAGACAGAGCTGGAGATGATGCTGTAGACAAGGCTACCTACATGGCCTGGAGTCTATCCAGGAAGTCAAGTCATCTAGTCAAGATAGGAGGAGACAGAACCAGAGACAAGACTACCAACAATGCAGCACAGACCAAAGACAAGATCAGAAACAGGGCTACAACACAGGTATCCATCCTGGAAATCCACTCAGCAATTCAGGTCAGCAAGAGACAGGCACATCAGTAACACCACTCAGGCACTCTGGGGGACCAGGGCTAAATTTATTGGAGTTCATGGTCAGGGGCTGCATGTATGGAGACCCTGTGTAGTATTGGTCAGGGCAACTAAGGGCTTTTGGTGCAGTCAAGGCCCTGACCTCTGTAACTTGGCTAAAGATCTTGTAATATGAAAGAATTACTGTCCTTTAGTAATATATGAAATACTCTGTCCCATTTCTCAACTCACCTTAGCACACAGAGTCTTAAAGGGATGGTCCCTCAAGGGACTGGTAAGGTCAGTAGATCCATATATTAAATTTCCAGATGTTAGTTGTCATTCAGATAACTAGTGCTTGTCCAGCTACCTCTACCTAAGTATCCTGTAGTTCACATAGAACGTAGCAGCCCTACATAGATACCTAGATGCGGCATATTTCATGGCATCTCCAACACCTTGCCCTCTTTAAGAATAAAGCTGGAAATAGAATACATAAATTTGCAGAAGTCTGTAAAGAAAAGCAGCATTTAAATCATGTACCCAACCCTTTATCCTGGTCTTCGAGATCAGCATATCTAATACTTTGACTTGCTCCTTGAAGCCAACTGGAGAAAAAGCATCGCTTGCTTTTGTTTGGGTTCAGCTAGACCTCTTAGTAACACTCGGTTACATTAATCATTCCAGGCAGTCAGACTGTTCTTCTCCTTTTTAAACTCTGTGAGATAAGACCATCAGATGCCCCTGCAAGCCTATCTGAGGACACCATATCTCTGCCTGAAGAGTCACTCAACCCTGTTTTCTAATGTAACACCTTTACCAACAGTACTGTCTCTTTGCTCCCTTGCAGACTAAACATAGTTTTGCAGTCTAAATCCAAAGTTCCACTTTGGTACAAGTAGGCATTTAAAGTTGTAATCTTAATCTTCAAGTCTGAGAACAAAACCCCTCATCCCACTGGTGCGATTTCCAGTCTGAACCACCCCTGCTGTAAAGTGTTCCATTTTACAAACCCCAGTCCTTGAGGGCAAATAGCTAATTGTTTAAATGGTGTTGTGCAAATATTCTAGAGGTGAACAATCCCCCAAACACCTGCTGCTGTAGTTAATGCCTGTGCACTTACTTCTAGCCATAACATGCATATGTATAATCTCTGTCTGTGAAGAGGTATTACGGAAAAAGATTTAAAAAGGCAGGAATGTTCAAACCACCTTCTTCTAGCTTTTCTTTACCAAAAAGACAGAAAGAGACTGTGCAGATAAGTCTGATCTCAGATGAAATGGCAAGAGGATTTAATTCTTTTTAATATATTCATGTGTCAGAAGGCACACATACATAATGAAGGCGTTCTATTTTGTATGGAAAAGTGGCCATGCAGTGACTGGACAATAAATCACTTCCCAGCCTTGACAATTTTCTGCGAACAAGATTTAATATAAGGCAGCCCACTGGCTGTGCTGCTTGCCTCCCACATGGGCTGTGGAATCCCTCAGAAGCGGGGCAGCGAAGGGGGGGATCAAAACCAGTGCGGAAGCCCCTGCTCCACAGGAGGGCTATTGACCGTTCTGGTTTGCTGTCCTCCCCTCCAGCAGCAACTTGCTTGGGTGCCCCACACCCTGTGAAAACATCCCACAAACAGCTCGGAGCAATAAGCGAGAGCAGAAACGAGTTATTTCACAAGCCGAAATGGCAGTTTACGCCCAGAAGCAAAAGAACAGATAAACTTCATAAGACTTTAACCTCACAAGTTAACTGCAGGTATTATTCCTATTCAAGTACTTAATCCTACCCTGACTGTCAAACTGTTTGCCTCCATGTCCCACAGCAAAAAATTCCATGAGTTGATTAGATGCCATTTTAAAGTTTACTGCCTTTCAAGTGCTTTAAACACACAGTCTTTTTTTTTACCGTGTTGATCCAACATGAAGAGATAAATACAAGTGTCCAGTTAATCTCAACCCAGTCAGTTCTCATCCTAGTAGAGTAAGAGCTGACCAGGTAACCAAGAGCTTCTAATAGCAAGGATGTTCTTAAACTAAGAAGGTAATGGTTGAGGTTCCAACTATGTTGAGAGTGCCAAGGAATGTGAGAAATGACACAGAATGTGAGGCCATGTTTTCTGAAGTGGCCTACCCTTGTTCCCAGAGAAATTTTATAACTTAGTTTAGTGGGAGCATGGTGACATATTGGAAGAATCCTCACTTAAATTAACACCTGAAATACAGAAATTTGTTCCCTCTATCAAAACAAGTTAGGATACGATCATAAGCATATTTCTCGTTCAGAGGTAAATAATCATCTCCCACAATTATCAGTATAGCTGGACGTATTTGGCTAAGAAGGAGCATTGCAATTCTTAAAAATTCAGAATCACTATGTGACGTTCTTCAGTACAAGTCTTGCTCCCTCTTTGCTTGTGTCAGGATGCTCACCTTGCATGAGTCTGCAGAAAAACACAAACATCCCTTAGCACACTTTTAACCATACATTTTAATGTCAAAAATACCAGTTCCATAAAGCCTGAATTACTAATAGGAACATGTTAATTTAGAACCTTGTATCAAGAAATCACTTTTAAATTTTGAATGGGATTTTCTGCAAAGTTTAATTTCAGTTATTTGACACTCACCTGAAATATAGGACAAAAACTTGCTTCATGGAAAATACTTAAATAATGGGACCGATCTGAGATCACAGAAAGACTAAAATACAGTTCTTCCAATAGACTCACAGCCAACAGTCATCCAAAATAAACTGAAACTATCTAAATTTCAATAAAACAGAACAAAGAATTCCAAGGGAGTGTTAGGCCTAGCCAGCCACAGTATAGTCAGCACCTGGGGGGAGCCTGAAACAGATTAGAATTACTCCATTTTAAATCTTCATAGAACTTTTTTTTTTATTTGTTAAAATAAATTAACATGGAAATCTTCTTACCATGTATCAGAGATCAGACTACCTGGGAAGGAGGAAAACCAAAGACGACATTGATATGAAATAGGAGAGAGATGCACGAGAGACTGACCAAATAACTTCAGTGTAGATGATGGCCTACTGATTGGGGCTGTCAGCTGGGATATAAAAAACTGGATTTAAACCGCTACTAACTCATTCTCTGCCAACCCATACAAGTGCCCTAAGTAGGCAGCTCTTAGCTGTCTCAAGGTATCTTTGCACATGTGTGTGAAAATATTTTACAAGGTCTTTTAGTTTTCCTTGGCCTTGCCACTATACAAGTAAAAAACCTTTCTTGAACCTTAAACACTTTCATGGGGTGAAGCACTCATCTTTCTGCTGTTGAAAGCTGTGCACTTCTAAAGCTCAACCTTCTGAAACTTTTGACACAAGGAACTGGCTGTGTTAGTTCTGTAGAGGATTCTGCTATGCAAATGGGCACTGAAGTCATAAAATCATCAAAGCAATGCTAGCTATTCAACAATGACCTGACGTTTGTTGCCAGAGAAACACTGTTGAATGAAATGCATTTAGAAAAACATTACTACAAAGGGAAAATATGAGTAATCGACCTAAAGCAATGAGCCATGGAAGCTTGTTTTATGAAATGTCTTCCGGACTGTCTCAAAACGTTAGACATGCTGACAGAGATACCAGAGAGGTTTTCGTTATTTCTTATGGAGGTAGTTTCAATTTCAGATTCATCACCCCAAAACTATACCAGCTTGGTGTACCTGTCATGTAAAGTTTTTGAGTGGAGGAGACTGAAAGTCTGAGTGTCATGACAGAACCTGAAAGAAGTTCATTCCAATCAACGTGCCTTTTTTTTTTTGAGGTTATTTCTGTGTGTGTGTAAATGTCCTTCTCTAGTTTTTCCATATGTCTACCTCCCCCTTTCTTGAAGACAGAAAATCAAATCCTACACCTTGAACCGTATAAAACAGTCAAATAAACTCTCATGAATAGAGAAGGAAGGTTATATTTCAGAAACTTAAGCTGAGCTCTCTAGAATTATCTCCAGCCTTGACATCTCTTGCTTTTTAAATCCATAGACACAAAATATCACATAACCTAACTGACTTATGATGAACCACAAATTCAGTGTGACATAAAACAGCTTTCTTTATGGCATGCCATATTGTGTACAGAGCGTTACACAGTAATCTACTGATAGTGTGGGCTAGTACAAAAGTAATACTTTCTCCACCAGGAGCAAGAAGACAGCACAAAAGGAACTGTGCCTCTTTAAAGAATGCCTTTTTTTCCCTCAGGTGCTCCTGGAATTACACAACTTTGATTTTGCTTATGTTGAGAAAATATACTGGGAATCACACAGAAATGCACCATATGCCTCATTAGCCTAATGGGTGATTTTAATAAACTGAAAATATTTTATTAGGAAAAAACTGTCTCCTTAGAAATGAAATTAAGAAGATATATAAGCAAGTCTGGTCAGAGTGGCATTCCATATATTGGCATACAGATGTGATTTTGGTCATCTGCACAGAATAAACAAGTATTCTCTATATTGTACAGATAAGCAATGCCTACAATATCAACATTAAGAGGCCAAGAGACATGGAAGCTTGAATCCATTGCATTTGCCTTTTTTGTTTCAAGGCTACAGGATGAGTTGTGAGTTTAACAAAGTGCCTTTTCCAGTAAAACATTGAAGCAAAGAGAAATCACAAATGCATATGAACTCTCACCTGGGCCTGAAGCTTTCTTGATTAGGCAATCAACAGACTGGGAAGGTAGAATAAAACAAAGAAGACCTAATCCTCTTACCCTTTGTATTTTAATTGTCTGTGAAAACACGGACTGCAAAACACCCATCAAATAATAAAAACAATGACTCATAGCAAATATTTTTCTTTCTTTCTAATTTTAATTTTTTTTCACATCTTGTTTCAAGCCTTATTAGCTAATTTAGGTGTCAATCTACCTTGTAGAAATGCTGTCAGTTTATGACATTGTTTCCATTAGAGTGTGTCCTTTTCCACTTTGGTGACTCTCCTTAATAAGAAGTGCCATCAGAATTAAAACACTTGAGGGTAGGATTATGTCTAAGTATATCCATTACTTTTTCTCAAGGAAAATAAACTGCTGTTGTCACTTGATAGGTACTTAATCTGTTACAACAGGATTTTTCTTTTCTGTCATTCTGCTTTTACTGACTGATGTCTATTCTCCTATGACACTTCCATTGAGAATTTTTCCTCTGGCCATATATATTGGTCATCAGCAAAGCAAATAATATTCCAGGCATGCATCTGGTTCTAACATATTGCAGCCCAATATCTGAGCCCTTACCAAGCCATCATGTCTGTTGTGTAATGCCATCATACCTCAAGGACTTGCCTGCCGTACCTCCTCCGAAGTAACCCAGATACTAATCTGGATAGGTCTGAGGTCAGCTAAGCAGCCTATCAAAACAAAGTGAAACAAGACAACGCGTTTATCTGTCCAAATCTTATTGCACACAAAAAGTCAAGCAATTCAGATGTGATCTTTCTCCTGCATTTGGAGTGCATCTGGATAAAAGGCTTTATTAGCATGTCCTTGCCATTACTATCCACCTAGTTGAATGCTACAGCCCAGGGAAAGGTTGTTGATAATATAGACAAATTTGATAATGCTCAGAGGAGAATGACCGAATCGCGGACCAAAGAACAGCAGCAGGGGCAGATGGAGATCCACTATTCATTTCCTTCATTGCTTTGATCTCACTGTCTGAAACCCTTCATTAGAGTTACCTTCATGCTTATTAATGATGTGGCAAGTTTGCTGATATCCCACCAATCCGCTGAAAGGACTCCACTTCCTTGTTCCTGATTGGAGCCCAGCCCAAAATTCAGTTGTGCCAGATGAAGTATTGTCTCCCAAGCATCTCTGAATGGATTTAGGCAACTAAGGAAGAGGAATTATTCCAATAGCGCTAAGGCATATTTAGTGCTGCATGGTCAGCCTCAGGCATCCAAGAACTATGAGTTCTCTACTGTCACGCAAAATGGTGAGATTTTGTTTCTTTGAAAACAGAAAACAATAACAGCGGGTTTTGCCCATGTTCAATTTTTAACTCCCACTAGCTTGCTTGTGACATTTAGTTTTGCCAGCTCTTGCAAATTTGTATAAAGTGATCTTTGGCCCCATATGAATTAATTGTGCACTCCTTCAGCTCTACTACAATTTTTCAGTCCCCAAAGACATCTGCCCTTTGAGTCCACTACACATCTGCTATTTCTGCATCTGTAACAGATCTTCACCTTCTGACCAAACCTGGGAATGGTGGTTTCCAGAAGATTTCTCTATACTTCACTCAATGCCAAGGCAAAAGTAATTACTTGACAGGTATTTTGTCCCATTTATTTCCTGGAATGGAAATCAAAGGAGGATGGTGTGGAGGGAAGAGAGAACCAGAGTGCAAACTGACTCATTTTTTTTGTATACTGATGGAGCCAGCTCAGCTGTCCTGAAATGACGGGTAGTTTCTGTTCCACTCCCATCCCAGGAAAATAACATCAGATGCTGTCTCTCCTTTAGATTCTCTGGTAGTCTGAGCAAAATGAACAGAGGAAGGGATGGCTTAGCCTCCTGCAGAAACTCTCAATGACTGCTCTTCCCCACAAGGCAGCCAGTCAGAAGTGTCCTGTGAAAAAGCCAGCTGTAGACTGCAGCTTGGCACAGCTACCTGACTGCTAGCAGCAGGGGTCAAAGACATATGATTAAGGTGAGAGGTTCACCAGCTGGCGCTGCTGCTAGAATGAGCTCAGAGACCAGGGTGGCTCCAGATGGAAGTAGTTGCCGATGCTATTAATAAACCCTGTGCTTTCTGTCCAGCCTTCCAGCTCTATTCTACTCCCCAAATATCCAACTATGCTAAAAAGTAAATTTGGGTTTCTTTGCACAGCTTCAGCGATAGAAAGAGAGAGGAGACAAACCTGCAGAGTATTCTTAGCCTAAGGAACTTTCCTGAGTGGCCAAGGGAAAGCATCACCACCCAAGGCTCTCTCAGAATTGGCGTGACAGTCATGGCTGAAGAAGGGGCAAGTGCAAATTAATTTAGTCTTGTCGTTGTTTCAGTTCACCCTGAGCTAAGCAAGGATCTTGCCTAGCTGTGAGTATCATCATGGGGCACAAAGCCAGCTGTGCCATCCCCTTCCGCAAGTCTCCAAAGTTGGAATTCAGATTTTATTTAGCTGGGTTGCTGTGCTCCAGTATCGCTAGGCTGGACATCTTTTTTAGAGATTATATTTTATATGTATGTTTTAAATAAATAGCCTGTATTTTAGGAGCACTTAGCCATAAGTATATAAACTGCTCTGAGGTTTACCCCATTGGAATTAGAATGAACCTAATTCATAATTCAGACATCAGGCTAGAAACAGCTCAGCTTCACTCCACGGACCTATAGCTTGATGTCTGAACTGCCCACGAGACGCCCTCTAATCCCAATAGCTGTAACCTAACCTCAGAGTGGTTTCTAAACTTACTAAATAAATATACTTTTTAAAGAGGAATGCACCATATTTATTAGGGTTTTTGCTCCGTTCAGGCAGACTATCATTTTAGAGCTGTTCCTGTGAGCGAGTTTATGGAGAGACACAACTATATTCAAGGAAAGTTTCATAGCATATTGGGGTTTTTTGTTTTGTTTTGTTTTTTATTTTGAAAAAGGAAAAATCCAGACTACTCTATTTAACTGAATACAGAAAGCATCTGAAGATACAAATTCTTAAACTACTGGAGCTATTTACTCATGCAAAAACTTTCCTTACATGGGTAGCCGTACTGAATTCACTATGACTGCCCACTTTGAAGCTTAGCAAAGAATAGGCCTAGGCTGTCTACTCTTGTGCTTATTCTTCAATCAGCTTTTTTTTTTTTTTTTTGTATGCTCACACATGGTATACAGGTTAATCAAAAGATATCTTCCCAGTTAAACTGGAGTGACTGCATGTGGTTTTTCATTATAGTGTGCATTCAACCTTCACTCCCACTTTGTATCAAAATCTTATTCATTATCTAGAATTATTTCATAAGCCTCAATGTTTGAAGACAGAAAAGCTGAATTTACAAAACAGCATTTTTGCAAGAGGAAGGAATACATTAATAGCACAAAAGTCTGGCTGTCTGATCAGATCATGGATTTCAGACTTGATCTTCATTGATAAATTTTCAACTTCACTCAACACTTCGTATGCTGGAAAAGGGCTGTGCAGCAGGGACTTTTCTGAATGCCTTAATACCACAAACTGTATCTGGTCAGTCTGTCTGCTCTCCATGTGTGCCTGGCTTCACAGCAAATAAATGCCAGAAATAGCATTCCTACAGGATTTCCAGTTCAAAAGCCACAAGAATGCTCTTTCTCATGGTATGGCACTGTGCAATAAAATGGTGTCATCTGGAAAATTACAGTCTTGGAAACAAATGCTTTTTCCCTCTTCACTGATTTAAATCATCTAAAAATAGATGGGTTGTCACATAACCTTTATATTTGTCAGGGGAGCCCCTCATTTCTTCTTGTGACAGTACAAGAAACATATCCCATAACAAGACTGAGTGATCTTCCTAGGCAATCCCTCAGGAATATCTTTTTTCTTTAATTGTGCAAAATTCTCAGAATTAAAACCTGAAAGCAATTCATCAACATTTGAGAACCCATTCAAGGTCACTCCTAGCAACGATTTCAGAGAGTATTTATATACTACAAAATTAGGGGGAGAAGGAAGGAAATGTCACGGACTAAAACTCTCTTCAGTTCTTCTTTCTGTTTTCTTAAGTAAGACTTCTTAAAATTGACTCCATATAAAAGCAGACTGTGACATTATTTGGCTGAGAGCATTTCCCTGATCAGCACAGCTGAGCCACTCTTGAATGATGCTTATCTCCTGACTTCAAAACCAGTAGAACCTTGCAGGTGAGAAGTCACAGAAGAACTTAAAATGAGAAACCAAGACTTCTCAATGTTCAACTGATCAAGGAAGAATCCTTTTGGGTTTTAACTAGGATAACAGCTCAAAATTATTAAGATAGATCATTTATTGTTTAAGGATGTTCACCAAACTATCAAAGCCACAGGTATGTTATGCCCTATCCATTATTTCTGACTTCCTTCCTCAAACTTCCTATTAAAAAAAACTTCTCAACACTTTTGTTACCATTTGAAGCCACCGTAAGCACAGACATTTTTGAAGGGATCTAAAATCATCAGCTTCTCTCCCCCAAATCAACAAGTCATAAAACATCAATAGTTCTATTATCCATGCACTTGCTGACTTTTGCAGAAGCTCAAAGAGAAAGCACGATCCCCATTTTAAGAGTGTCTTATTTCCATCTTTTTTTTTGACAATTTTTGCATGATCAGTAAAAATGCATTGCAAGTCTAGTTCTTTATTTCCATCTGACAGGATTCATGCTTTCACTATTAAGAGTTCAGGCAACTCTGATAGTCTGAATCTGTGCAGACACCGAATATATAGTCTATTTCACATCAAGGATCAGAGATTCTTTATAAGCAAAGTAAGCGATAAATTGCAGCATCTGAATGTCCCTTGCAGTTTCAATGACTCACTTCTAAGAAATGTTGACAATGGAGAAAGGAACAAGTTTTCAGGTAGAGAGTAGAATATCAATTATCATGACTGGCTTGCTAAGTTTCAGGTAAGAAAAGTGTATTGCAACAGTTAAGAGTGTACATTAATTAAAGGCTGAATTCTTCTTCTTCTGGTGACGATCCTGCTATTACCTCTTAATATCCTACCAAACTGATGCATGCAAGCAAAACTCCAATACATCTTACAAAACTTTTAGCCACTCTCTTTATTTTAGAAAAGGATGCTATTTTCTTCCTTGGCATCTAGCTTTCTGGTAGCAGCTCTATACTAGTTAGTAATAATATACACTACAAATTGCCCTATATACTCTAGAACCAAAAGACATATTAAAAATTAATTTTTCTAATTGGGAAAACCTACCATTCCTCAGAGCAAGTCCTTTGCTGAAAGTACTTCCTTGCCCAGCCCTAATAATGAACATCTCCTGGCTGAAAACAAAACACCTCTATTTGGCACACATAGAAGAGAGATTTGCATGCAAGCTTTCTTCCACATACTTTTGTTCAACAGCTGTATACAAGATAAGCCAGAACAGGAACATGACATGCTTTCACATGAAATACACATGTGAGCCATAAGCCTGCTAGAAATTCCCGGAACCACAACATTTCACTTGTCATATTACTTGGCTTTATTCCTGCACTGATAGAGTATCAGCTTCAGAGCCTCACTAGGAAAAACAGTTGTCTTACATTTTGGTAATTTGGCATTTGGTCATTCACATTAACAGCAATATTGTATCCATGTTTTAACCATATATCATCATTTTTCTTCATCTTTACTTACCCTTTATGAAAGTTTTTCTGGAAATTATGAGCAGTGCACATATCTTTCTCTTACAGGTGACAGAAAAACAATGGCTGGTGATAGTTCCAACGCAGGAACAATCGTCCTGAAAAATATATTGAAACAAAGCTCTGATGACCAGATTTTAAAAAGTAATTAAGCACCTGAATAAGCAGGGAGGTATCTACGAGGATATTTAAATGACTACATTTTTAATCACCTAAAAGCTAGTCTCCTTTAAGAAATGGAAGACGTCATTAAATAAGCCTCAGAGATGGGTTACTTTTTCTGAATATTCTTTTCTAAATTCATAGTTGTTTGCTTTCTGTTTGACTGTGTTCCTTCTCTGCAGACCATCTGTAATTGTGCCTTGGGGCATATCCACTCATCTGTGAAAGACTGAGGGCAATGCAGGAATGAGCAAAAACTGTTGCTAAAAGCTTGTGAAGGTCAAAGCACTTTCACTACAGCTTCCCACCCTCCCAAGGCAAAATTCAAGAGTATTCGTGTGTGAAAACACACTATTTGCAAAGGAAGTGGAGTCAACTTCTCAGTCTTTCAGAGCAGCATGTCTTTGGAGTAGAGGACTAGGAATGACAGGAAGAAAAAGAAGAGGCATTGAGCCATTCCCTCCTCCTTGACCTCCAGCACAGAGTGCTGCCCCAGTTTACAAGCTGGAAATCATCCATAGAATTTCATTGCCAGACCCTATCTCATTCTTGCACTTCTACAAAGTCACCTCTTTGCTTTTGGCCTTTCAGTCACAGTGACCCACAGACTCACCATCCACAAGAGACTGAAGTAGCAGCAGGATTGATAAATAACCTATGGGAGGATGACACTCCAAGTTGTCAGACATCCCAAGTGAGCCATGCCCAGGGGTAGCCGGGAGCTGGTGGGAAGGGGGAGGGGAGAGGAAATCCGGTGTGGCAGCACACGGTTGGGGAGGGTCCGGGGTCCGATCAGAATTATAATAATGTCCTTATGCTTCTTTATCCATGTTATTGTTACTGTTTTGTTGTTCTGTTTAACTGCCTTTGTCCCAACCCACGAGTTTTGCCTTTTTCTTCCGATTTTCCCCTTCCATCTGTGAATGGGCTCAAGAAAGAGCAGCTGCCATGTGGTTCTTTGTTGCTGTCTGTGGCTAAACCATGACAGCCCCTCAGAGCTATTTACAGGAAGGAAATATATACAGTGGAGTAAATTTAACAGGTTGCATAAATCAGCATCAAAGAAGCCGTGTGTCCAGGTGAACCTTGAAGCGTCTGGAGTACCTTTGTAAGGAGCCCATCCATGAATATCAAGAGTTCTTTCTGTTGAAATTTTTCTGGTCAGAACATGGAAATATCTCAAATGTAGATGTTACAACGTACCAGTCACAGAACAATATTGTGCAAGTTGGAATTTGTGAGCATGAGCGGCTGACACTCCAGAGGGCTATGCCACCATCCAGCACGACCTGGAGAGCTGGTCAGAGAAGAACCTAATGAGGTTCAACAAGAGCAAGTGTAGGGTTCCGCACCTGGGGAAGAATAATTCCGAGCACCGATATAGGTTAGGGGTGGACATGCTGGAAAGCACTTCTGAGGAGAAGGATCTGGGTGTCCTGGTAGATAGTAAACTATCCATGAGCCAGCAATATGCCCTTGTCGCCAAGAGGGAATTCTGGGCTGCATAGGGTAGAGTGTGGCCCATAGGTTGAGGGAGGTCATTCTCTCCCTCTACTCTGCACTGGTGAGGCCACAACTGGAACACTGTGTCCGGTTCTGGGCTCCCTCGTTCAAGAGAGACAGGAAACTACTGGAGAGAGTCCAGTGTAGGGCATCAGAGATGATTAAGGGATTGGAGCGTCTCCCGTATGAGGAAAGACTGAGAGACCTGGCACTGTTAAACCTGGAGAAGAGAAGACTGAGGGGAGACCTTATTAATGCTTACAAGTATCTGAAGGGTGGGTTGAAGGAAGATGGAGCCAGACTCTTTTTAGTGGTTCCTAGGGACAGGATGAGTGGCAATGGGCACAAGCTGGAACAGAGGAAGTTCCATTAAATATGAGAAAAAACTTCTTTATGGTGAGAGTGACAGAGCACTGGAACAGGCTGCCCAGGGGGGTTGTGGAGTCCCCTTCCCTGGAGACCTTCAAGACCTGCCTGGATGCAGTCCTGAGTAATGTGCTCTTGGCAATCTTGCTTTAGCAGGGGAGTTGAACTAAATGATCTCTAGAGAACCCTTCCAACTCTGACAATTCCATTATTCCATTATTTCTTAGGGTAGCCACACACAGAGCATTTCTCCCAGTTGCAAACAGTTCCCTCCTAACAAAAGTTCGCCTGAGGGCTTTCTGGAGGGAAAAAGTAACATAAAGTTTGAATCAGCATCAGGAAGGGAGCTGCTATTGTCCTTATAAATGTCTAAGTGTTAAATGGTTAGACTAAACTTGTATCTTTATTTTTATTCCAAGTCCATTGTAATCAGCACGGGTCTTGCAGAACTGAATTGTTACTTCATTTCCTAAAACAGGTTACATTAACCACCATGACATGCTGTGACAACACTGAGCATGCTCAAGCAGTAACTATTACTTGGAAAAAAAACATCAAAAATGTATTTTAATTATGGGATTTTTACATCTGCCTCACAAGAATGGCTATATTCTGAGTTGTAGATACTGTACAACCTCAGTGCTCGTATCAGAAGTATTGCTACTTCATAAATGCTGGGCTTTATTTATTGGTAAGCAGGCCCCCATTTACTCAAGAAAGTTAGTAATTACCTTATCATAACTTCCTACTGGGCTGACATAAATTTGTCTTAATGCAGGCATTGTTGTTCAATAACAGTGCTTGCTATCAAATTTAAGATTAAATATACATTCAGCTCATGTCCACACGCATCCTGCTAATGTGAAAAAACGTGTACTTTAGAAAAAAGCAGAAGGAAAGAGCATTAAGCAGCAGGAAGAATCCTGGACCAAAATAAATGTTTTGCTCATTAGATTGTATTTTTGTCCATGATACTGAAAAATGGAAGCAGTGAAATGCAGCTTGTTACAACACTTTCAAGCTTCCTGCATGATCAGATCTCCTTGAAGAGACGTATGCTAGTGAAGAGATGGCTGAAGTTTTCGAAGCTTTTTCAGAAATGTAGACATACCTTTTACCAGTGGTGGGGTTGTTTGCCTAAAGAATCTGAATTTATCAGAAGCATCAATCAGTAGTTGATGATTTTGTAAATTTTACACTAATAATTACTGTTGCTTTGGACAGACCAGAGACCACTTCAGCTTTCAGTGATGACAGTGAAGGATTTAATACCATTTAGTGAGAACATGATTAGGCCCTAAAGACCACATTCAGATGGTCTGTAGCCCGCTTAAGTCCTTATGCTTATTCAGTGTAGAAAGCAAGCATCTCTGAAGGCCTCTGAAGTGCGGTTCGGAGGAATGAAGTAAGCTAAGGTTGGAGATGTTGAGACATTGAAAAACAGCTGAAAGGAAACACTAGGCACAGGCATTCATAGGAATTAGGCTGCTTGATTATGGCCTTAGTGTGTAGGCACCTTGCCATTTAATTTGCATGCGTGTCTCTGCAGGCTGCTGGTGTTTGACAGAAGTCTTTCTTTTAAGTGTCAGAGACCTCTGTTTCAGAGCTGTGGCACTGGAGTTGTAATCCTGGTCTTCCAGGTGCCTGACTTATCAGTTGCTTCCTTATAGCTATAGAAAAGTTAATAATTTTCATAACTTAAAAATAAGAGAAGTGCTCACTCCTACACTCAGTGCAATCTCACCGAACCTTTGAATGTTTTCTGAGTATTTGCAATAGGCACTTTTTAAATTAAGAGTTCTTATAATTGTTTTTAATACATACTTGGAACCCTTCTTCTGTATATCTAACAAAGATCTTTTGGACTCAAAAATTGGGAACAAAGACAGACTAGGGAGGTTTTTAAAAGTAGATAGCATAAAATGTAAACAAAATTTACATCACTGGAAAAAGAGACAATTCTCTTAAGGACTGCAGTGGAGACATTCGTTCCTGGTCTCAGAACTCAATTGGCTAGCCTTCAAGAAGCAAAAGAGACTCCAAATCTGGTAAAGTGACTCCTCATCCTGCATTCCCCCAACAAAATGCCCCCCTGAATTCAGAGGAATTTTCCAAAGGAAGGAGCAGAGGAAGAGAAAGTTTGCCAGAGGTTACATAGGGAATTTGCAGCAGAGCCAGGAACAGAGTTAGCTGCTTGCTGAGGAGTTTAGATGCAGGTTCTATCCATTAGTCTACAGCAATCTCCATATTTAGTTAGACCAAGAATAAAAGCAGAGAAATACCATCCATCTCCTCACTTCCCTAAACGAGCTGAGGTTTCCAGTTGAAAAGTATGACGTGCTCAAAACATTACTTGCCATCATTTTCAGAGATGAAACTGTGCAGGTTTCTGCCTCAGCTAAGGATTAGAAACACAGTAAGCCATTGTTTCAGCTGCATTGTATTTTACTGAGTTTTATGCATACCTTTTCTCTGTGTTAGGTAGACCTCCTGTCTTCTCCTCTCACTGCCACAGATCTATAATGGAAACCAGAAGCCATAATCTGACAGCCTAAGGCCCGCCTTAGCCTAATGATCCCCATTGGCTTGTGCCATTAAATATTTAGAGCCAGCCAATGGTAAATACCGGGGAGAGGGATTTAGGCGGAATTTAAGTCTGTGTGAACGCAGTCTCAAGTGATGATCTGAAAGAAAAAGTTAAAAAATGTGTCTCCTGCTGCGGTGAAGATAGCTATGGAGGCCTGAATCCATGCCATCATTTAGAAACAAAACTAAGTCAGTGACAGCAATAAAAAAAGGGGTTAAAAAGAGCTAAGCTCTTCCAAACCTGTATGTAACTTTAAACCAAATATTAACAGAAAAAAAGCCTGGCATTTAAGTTGGCGCTTAACTCTAGTTAATGAAGAGTTCAGATTTCCATTCTAACCCTCTTTTTCTGTTGCTTGTAATTTTCTCAAATAAACTCCATTTTGGGATGAAATTTTCCATGCTTGAGATTTTTTTTGGAAAGTTTATACAAAATCAGTTAAACAGTTTATTTATGTTAGCACTGAAAACAAAAAAAGCCCCACAAAAAATTTTCCGTGTATGTTCTGATGAAACATTTTCTGCTCAATGAACTCAAAATCAGCCACAGTAAGGAATTTCCAAATTTCACTTGTATGTATCATTAATCGCAATAAGGTTAGGAAAAAACCCAACAACAAACAAACAGAAAAACCTCAAGCCAAATCTGGATATTAACAAATTTAGTGTTATAAGTCTTTCAAATTTAATTTTCAGTATGTAACTTAGGTACTTTCTGTCCTTCAATATGTAGTTTGAAAATTTATGTATGCTTAGAGCAGAATCATAATGACTAGCTCCTAACTATGCTGGTTGGATACGTTCACGCAGTTCTGAAAGGCAGTTTTTAAAGTGTCTATTAGCACAACATGCTTTATATCCTGCCTTTATGGCTATATCATCGACTGTATATTTTTTTAAACCAATTGAGTTAAACTTCTCTGAGAGTGTGCCAATCAGCCTTGTGGACCTAGGCAAATAGGAAGTCCCTTGTAGGGGATGTGCTTTGGCTGCACCAGTCTGCGAGCTGTCTTGTAAGCCTATGAAGCTAGTTTCAATTATCTTAAAGCCACTGATTTCAGTGGGAAAAGATAAGGTCCAGTAGTGCAAGTTCTCTGAAGGCCTACTCCCAGAAGCAACTAGCCCTCCCATGTGTCAGTAATTCGTCCTTAAAGGTTGTATACATAGTCCGTGTATACACAGTTCAGTGTGGCCTTTTTAGAGACACGAATAAGTTTTTTGGTTCAATTAATCAAAGTGTCTAAACACATGCATAACTATATATGTATTTTTTTTTTACATGTATATGTGTATATATATATATATAAAGCATATATGTTAATTGGCTTAAACATACTTCAGTGAAAGCAGTTGTTTCCTTGCTGACATGAGGTCAAGCAAAAGATGCCAAAATAGAGTGTAGCAGAGATTTTGGTATGGCAAAACACAAGACAGTAGCTATGCAAAACACTTTGAATATGTGTGACATTTCTTAATGCAGACAACCAACCAAAGCAAGATAAATCAATTTCCCCACTGGCAATGTGTAATATCCATTGTTTTATTCACCACTAACAATCTTGTTGTTAATGGCTGGGTATGTTCAGCATGCTTGTGAAGAATGTATTTCAGTCCCACTGATGAATGATCTATACACAGACCAACACTCTTATTTCCACTGAGAAATGTTGATAATTGGAAACAAAAAAAAAAAAAAAAAAAAAAAAAAAAAAAAAAAGGGGAAGGGGGGAAAGAGATCATTACTTACAATGCCCAACAGTAAGGATGAGTTCACTTCCTTTGTAGTGTACTTCCTTACTGCAGGCATTTCATTTCTGGGAAAAAATAGGCACAAACAAAATTATCACGAATGAAAATTCTGTATTTCATTGTAGACTAGTCTGTATGAACCTTTTCTCTTTTTCTTATATGCACCATGATTAAAAACTTATTTTATCAGTGGGACTATTGAACAGAAATACTACACTGGACACAATTCACAAATGAAGTTACTGGGTCACAGTTACACAGATCACATCGGTGGCAATATTTCTGCTACATAAACTCACAACCGTGGCATTTATTCAGCTAAATACTTAAGCACACATGCAGCACAAGCACAGGCATTTTTGCTCAACTTTTCTGCTCATGCTGATATTCTGTTGTTTTTAACTAGGAGTCTTATTACAGTATGTCTCTGAGCAGTTTGGAAGAAGAGAAAACAACAGGGAATGGTGCTGCCTTTGAGTAACCTGCTTTCACAGTACTAGTAAGTAAATGATGTTTGGCAAGATCTGATGAGAGGGAAATGTATTAACTCAAAACACAAAAAGCTCCTGTAAAAAAATCCATATCAACATATTTTGCTGCCTTCAGAGAAAAAAAGAAAAAAACAGGCAGACTGTCTGAACCACAGACTCCCCTCAGTCTCTGAAGCCCACAGACACACACTTTGTACAAATATATGATCTTATATACAGACCCACAGATACTCCCCCCCCTTCCCTTACTACATTGCTGCCATACTTACTCAGAAAGGCGGTATGTAGGCTGTACATAGTAAATACAGACACTATAACCTATCTTGGCACACGCAATATTGAGTGTTGGCACAGATACACATGAGGATGTGCACATTATTCCTGAAGCCAGGAAGTGAATAATACATTAAGATGAAGAAAAAACCCACCATATTCTCTTTACATTAATACTACTTGACACTTCCAAAGGGACCTCGAATCCAGGAAACCAAAGCTTTCTCCAAAATAACGAAGGTTTCAAGTCACTCATGTTTTCTTGATAAGTACCACCAGCTCCACTGTACAGACAAGACAGCTGAGGAGCACAAAAGTCAGAGTAACTGGTTTCCCTCTCAGTGCAATTAAGCCAATGGCAGGGCTGGAAATAGAAGATTAGACTACTATTTCTTCAGTCAATCCCATCCCTATGAGACCATCTCACATGACCAGATGATTGCAGATCTGAGGCAGTATAATGCACAATGGTTACCTTCTGTGTCATGGGGCATACCCAAACAGGTGGCAAACAGCATGGGTA
This sequence comes from Nycticryphes semicollaris, assembly GCA_013400055.1. Lineage (NCBI taxonomy): Eukaryota > Metazoa > Chordata > Aves > Charadriiformes > Rostratulidae > Nycticryphes > Nycticryphes semicollaris. The sequence continues at coordinate 901,103 of VXBJ01005283.1, forward strand.
GCGGCAGGGGAAGTGAGTAGGAGGGCATAGGAATTTTGCCAATGAATTGGCCAGCCCTGGATCCACAAAGCCTCCTTTATTCTGCAGCTCCTCCCACTCTCTATCAACCTCTATCAGGGTCTGAATTAGAAGAGGAAACATCTCTGTTAAGGTTGAGAGAAGCTGAAAAGATCAGGGACAGAGGCGGGGAAAGAATGCACCCTACATGCAAGGACCACTTTGCTCAACTCTGCCCATCTAAACCACACAGCTTTCTAACAGTTCACCATAACCGTATTCTGTTCTCTCCCCTCATGCTGTCTGGAAGCACCAGCTTCTACCCATACACTCACACATCCTTACATAAGTCTTCCATGGTAGAAGATGTGGCATTTTTGGTACCTAGGAGGAATACATGTGACTATGAAAAAATTGAGTATTAGCAACAGCACAAAGACTTTTAATAAATAGCATTTTCCAGCAACAAAATGTAAACAATTTTCTGTCTTTCTTGATCAGTTTTATTCTGTATCACAGTTTGCAGGTTGTAAAATACAGTAATATATCTAAATGGATGTTTAAAATTCTTTATTGACCCACTCTGGTTGATAACCAGCAACTTCCTTCTTTACTTCACCTCCATTCTTGACAAAGACTCTCTGCACTGCAGCCTGGATCAGGGGCAAGAGAGGTAAAACTGCCAGCTCAGCGTTTGTTGTAATGGCAGAAACAGTATGCTGGTAGCAAAGATAGTATTAGAAGATCAGGAGTTCAGATGAAAAGTTAGTATTTTCCATGGTGAAAAATTGCCTTTTATTTCTCTACACAATATTGAAAAATATCGCCACATTAAAAAGTAATACATTTCAGTAGGTAGCATTTATTTATGAGAAGCCATTCTGTTTTCAGAAGAGGAAAGCTTTTTGCTTCTCCCATCCTTTGTAGGGATATATTTCTATGCATGTACCAGTGAGACAGCTGTACATCTAGTAGTGGTAGTGGTAGGTTGTTATAAAAATGTGGTGACTGTATATCTATTGGTATGGAAAATAGTTCATTCTGGAGATGTGGAATGGCTGCCTGACTCTGAGCATGGGAATGAACTAGCATGGAGCAGGTGCTGCTGGTGGGCCACCATCTACAACACAATTCCCTTTGTACAGCAGTGGTTCCACAGAGATTAAGATAGTCCCCACCCTGGTATGATATCTAGTCTACTTGAAAGGATTACATGTCTGCTTGGGTGTGAGACAAATCATAAATAGGCCACTGAGGTATCAGTTCTCTTAAGCAAAAAGAAATTTGCTGGTGAAGTCACTTTAGATTGGTGGGTTTTTACAGTACTTGAAAACTAAAACCGAGTAAGCCAGATAGTATCTAAGGCACCAAACATGATAAACAAACAGTATATGGAGGCCAAACTTTATCAGTAGTAGTTTATTAAAGTTAACATGCCTGTTCACAAGATGTAAAATTTAGCGTATGTCTAGGTCTCTGAAGGACCAGGACTAAGATGGTGCATTTCAAGGGGTCAATGTAGGCCACAAGAAGAGTTGCTGAGATCCAAGAACAATAAAGAGATCTTCTGGAACTTGGGGATCCTCACTGAAGTCAGTGCTCTGATGCCATCAGATCCAGAGTTAGCCCAAAAGAACTGGGATAAGATCCACACAGAGGAATATCTATTAAGTTGATGTAGATTTTAATTTGTTCAGGAATTAAAATCTATAGTGTCGCAGAGAACCTCAACTTTCCTTGGTCTTGGTGGAACAGGCGGTTAATTCCACATTATAAGAGGTCTGCTTGGAGACTTGAGGTCAAAAGGGCTCCTAAAAGGATTTTGACATTTTCTCATAAATGCTGAATGTTTAAATTATGATTAAGTCATGTTTACCCGTTAATTGTGCAGTAAATAAAGCTGTGGCTTTAACCTTCCAGTCATAGCATGGCAGTGTGTTAATTAGGACTGAGAGACTGGCAGCCTGCCAAAGTTATGCTGTATGGGAGGTTGAGAGGTACAATTTGGTTATCAGTTATGTTGACATGTGCTGAGCGTTATGTGGTCACACTGCATACCCAACAGATCTAGTGCTAGCTTTCCCAGTTATGAAAGGGCTGCTGTTTGAAATATTTGGCTCTCAGTCAAAGTCTCTGAATTTGAAGATCAAGAGTTGGTTGGGTGGTTTTTTTTCCCCTCTTATTTCTATTAGTTTTTATAGATCCACTTTCCCACTTAGAGGGGGGTTGCAGAGGGAGAAACAGACTGACTCATACAAAAACAGTGCATGAGGCAAGGTTGTGGAGAGAGGGAAAAGAAAGGGTGAAAGATTTGACTTGCAGTTCTGCATCTGTTTACTCTTTTTCCCACTATTTCTAACCTCAGCCATTTAACAATACTTGGAGCTTAGTCCCCCTAAGATGGGACTTGAAACTTTCCCACGGGTTGAACCTCCCTGGCTTCAGAAATCTGCACATGAGCCATTGCTAAACCAAAACCGTCTACTTTAAAGCGCCCAAGATGTTTCTAGGGCATTATGCAAAGATATAGGATAAAGAGATAATCAGGAAAAGAGAGGAGAAAAGTGAGAAAAATAAACTTGCTTGTTCATAGACATGCACTTGCAAAAATGCTTCCTAGATAGAAAACAGAAACCTAAAAATTCTTGTGTGAACTCTCATTTGTATCTGCATCTCAGATTGCCACCACTCATGCAACTACCTTGTCTTTGAACCCCTATATCTTCTCCATAGCACATTTCTTATGAACTTGTCAGGATAGAAACACAAAAAAATCCTATGAACTGTTGCAGTAGTAAGTCAGTTCTTCAGTCCTGATTCATCAACCAAACTCACAGACTCACAATCAAAATCCAAGGAAATTCTGAAGGAAAAAAAAAAGAAAAGTAAGTGGCTGAGAAATTATTATCTGGTGGGAAGAAGTGGCTGGATCTTGAACCAATTCAATATTTGGGTTTTAATATTTTTTTCTGGTACAGTAGATTTTTTTTTAAAGGAGAAATAGTACCTGTGATATTAGTCTTGCAAACACAACTCTACGCTAGGACCCAGGAAATACAGATTTTGTCTCCCCTGATCCATTATGTCATTTTCTGCTTGTTGTCCCCCATTTTGTGTCTGTCAACAAGTTTTGTTACGATAACAATCAATATTTTATAATAAACCTGTTCAAGAACAGATTATCTCTTGCTATTTTATTTGCAGAATAAACACAATGAAAACATCAGATCCTAGAATTACAGTGATTTTTTCCACAATCACATGGTCTCTGTCAGAAAACACAGCTCATCTAATGTTTATGCTCTACTTACATGAAAATAATAGACTCACTTTCTCATTCCTCCAATGACAAATTATCATTATATGCCCACTCTATGCTGCGTAATGAATGGGATTCTATCCAGATGACACTCAAGCTACTAAAAATGTCAATGTAACTGTATGAAAGCCACCATATTACTACCCAAGTAGTAACATGATGTTTCTAGCCAAGCAGATTCTTCAAAAACCTACAAAATTCACTCAAAAATGCTGCTATGCCATTCAGATGAGAACATCCCCATTAGGTATGTGGTAAAATCAGCAACCCTAGAACAACATAGACATATTTCCAATTCATTCAAAGTGGAAATCAACTAAAGAGAGGTTAAACACCTTGCCTGGTCAAACAGCAGGATATTGGCATAGATTAAATTAGAATAAAAAATTCTCCAGGCCTTGTATTTGTCCTTAATCCATGCAGTTGTTTTAGCCCGGAAGTTGCAAACTGGATACAAAGCAATTACTTTTATGTCTCTCAGCTTTTAATCATACATAATAGGGACATTTTTGTCTCTTTCAAGTTAAAGCTTGAAATCAAGGACATTCTCTCTTGCCATTCTTTGTCTGTCAAGGATATAATTTTTGAAAAACAAATTCCTTGGACCATTTTGACAGTGCAAATTACTGTAGAATCTATGCAAAGAATGAAAATCAATTTCTCATTCCCCAAGGGTGTCTCCACACATGAGCATATTAAATTAAAAGTCTTGAAGCAAAAGGTCCCTTTTACTTCATATTGGTACAACTCTTCTTACTTAAAAGGGATGTTTTGAAATAACTCATTCTTACATGCAGTTATGCATGAGGGTTGCCGACACAACTTTAATTGGTCCCTGGGACCTTGCTTTGAAGTGATGACTCACAAAGAGTATTTTGTCAAGCCAACTGTGCCATAAAAATATTAAGTGTGGCTTAAAACAGTAAAGGTTTTATTATCCTGTTCACTTCCTGTCATGAAGCATTGCATTAAATTGTACTTTTAAGGGATTAATGACCTATTTGCTCCATTCTGTGCTGCATTTGTGGTTATAAAAGCTATTAAAAGCTATGTTATCAACACCAATGTTAATGAAGATATTGGAAAATCAGTCAAGCACAAATATTCTAATCCATAGCATTAATCCAATTGCCTTTCCCTAGGAGATTTTTTAGTGTTCCCTGGTGACCTTGCGGCATTGTCGTCATTTTGTGGGCACAGTCAGGAAAGTTGGATGCTTGAGAAAGAGAAAACAGGGAAGCAAAACCCGAACCTATGTTATATAAGTCTAAAGCCCTCTCTATTATGAAGGACTGTACAGAAGTGTAGAAAATATCCCCGCCAACACAGACAACAAATATCATCATGTGTCATTACCACAGCTGAAAGCAAACTCAAAACTATGAGAAACATTCAGGATTTTTGTTTTTAATATTTTGAATAGACACACTACAAGGCTAAAAATTAATCCAATTTATTCCATAAGAGATAAGTCTGCAAAATACACTTTGTAAAACAATGATGAATTCTTAAAATTTTTGTTATAAATGCAACCGAGGAGATTGATTTCTTTGCTTTTTGACAAGTAGCTTATTCACAGAACTATGCAGCTCTGGGAAGGCTGAAGCCATTCATGAAGTTGTGCTGAATTTCACAAATACTTTTGATTACAAAAGATTAAAAAGTCAGAAAGGTGAAAGCTTTGCACTGACACCAACTGAAACATTGCAAAGTTCTATTTTATTGCAAAGTTTTTATTAAGAACAATTGTTCTTACTTTCTAAAATGCAGAATTTGATAAAAAGACATTAAAAGTAGAACACTTCAGGCAGCCCTAAAATGGGATCACATTTTCAGTGTCACAGCAAACCAAAAAAGAAAACCCCATTATTTGTATAGCTTAACACACCCCACCCATTTTTTTTAGCTATCAAAATGTCAGCCATAACAAAACAGCAACAGACTGCTTCATACTCATATACTGAATGCCATTTCAGTGGATCTCACACCAAGTAACCACCACCCACGGTTACAGGGACACTAGAAAATTAGTACAGTACACTTATAAACCAATAAATACATTGATGAGACACCAATAAAAAAGGTGAGGTTCAACATTAGTAGAAACTACACAGCAGAGGAAAGGAAAGTCTACGGAAAAAATAGAAAAACAAATCCTCAAGAAAAGCAGAAATCAAAAAAACTCCAAAAATTTTCTTGTATAGGTATAGGTCACTCAGTCATTGACACCTCTTGTGTATGATAACTTTTACCTCCACACCCTCAAGTGCCTTACTGGAGGTGAGGAGGTGTCACAAATGAGCTTCAAGGCTCAGCCACTTTCTTAACCCCACACAGCCACTCAGGGAGAGAGCCTACAAGAGAATCCAGCACAGCCAATTCCAAGTCTAGTCCCTCATCAATGGACCTATTATCTACACAATGCAGTTTTTAACATCTTATATGAAAGACCCATACATATTAAGTAAGATGCATGGCACTCAATTTATTTACCTCAGAAAGGTGAAGAGATTCAAAAATTCTGACTAGTGAGTAATTTCTGCCAAAGTAAGGACATAAATGTGAGCTGTTCTTCCTTCTAGGTTATCTTGTTATTTTTACTGACAGCATGCAGTTACTGACAGAAGAAAATTTGAATGTGACTCTGCAAAATACTCAAAAACATTTGAAGACACTGCTCTCATGGATGGAATCATAAAAGGGACCATCTCTACCACAAAGTGTATATCTGGTAGATCATTGCTTGTACATTGTAAATTAAGTAACTTCTTACTTTACTTCACAATTTCATTGTAAAAGCACCAGAGGTGCAGAGAAACTCACAACAGGCTTTTCTTTGCATCTGTGGTGAAAAAGGAAGCGGAGACTATGCTCACAGGACTCTTTCTTGTGAATGAGCAGGGCACTAGCACATGAGCACCCAGGGTGTAACCCTCTCCCCTTAGGGACACTAAAAGCTCAGAGAAACAGGGGTTTCTCTGTCTCCACTTTGGCTGCTATCATCCTCACACACAAACCAGCTATCCCAACATGGGTAAAAGTTGACCTAGAAGAGATGCAGTGGGCAACAGAAATCTCTGCTCCTCTGCTATGATTTCTTCCATTTTCACTCTTTCCTTTTGGGAAGTTTCCGTAAGATTTATTCTGTTTCAGAATAAGTGACAGTCCTCTCTCACAAGAGAAGAATAACACATAAATGTAGGTACACCTCCAATAATCCTTTTATCGGGGTGGTTCCATCAGACATAAGATCTAGTAGCCAAATTTCTAGTAGCCAAATTCATTGCAGCGAACCAGGAAAGACTTGAGAACTCTTGGCTTTGCATAGGTTTCTGACTGATTCTACTCTACAAGTAAGGGACGTAGGCTCCTTAAGAATGCCAGCACAGGCAGAAAACTTTGCTTAACATTCCATTAACACCCGAAAAAACTGAGTAAGAAGCATTTTCAAAACTATTTCCAAGGTGTGCAATTTATTATCAGTTGTGTGTGGCTTCGTAATAGGTTAATACCTGAGAGCTATTAGAAACACAGGTACATCAACTGAACTGGTTACTTGCTTTTTGTACTTTCCTTTTATTTCTTTGATTCTTCCTTTCTTTTTTCCTTCTTTTTTATCTTCTCTCTCTTTTTCTTTATCTCTTTCTTTCTTTGTCTCTGATTACCTTGGTAATTGATGATTGCTTATCTGTTTCTCCCTCCTATCTGGACAGTTGTGCTCTCTTACTGTACATTTAAGAACACAAAAGAAATCTACAGTTTTCTAGCTTGCTTGGGCCAAGAAGTCTGGGATATGCAGGTTGTCCATCATGCAATCATATCCTTAGGAAGCACTGACTGCCAAAGAGGAGCAGCCTTCAGTAGAGAGCGCAGTTAACAGCACACTGAACACACAGACGCCATACCCATTTCCAAAGCTTGGATATAGACCATCCATCAAGCAATACCAAATGTTATTGATGCAAATGTTGATACAGGTTGACAGTAATTTGCCAGAAGTTTTGGCTCTGTATAATTAGAGTTGACTGTACACAACTCTGAAAACTATTGGAAACAGAAATCTATATATACATTACAGGTTTAAAACAAAGCCAACAGTTTATGAGTGAATGCTCTGCATTAAGGAGCTTTCAGAGATGTTGTTAAAGAAAGCTTTTTGTCTCAAATTTCTAGGGAGAAGCTAGGGATATATTTTTATATGTTATTTTCTATAAATTTTGTGTGCTATATCCTTAAAAATCCCAAATGACCATGAACTTCTAAAGTTTTCAATCAAGACCAAGGTGGGGAGAGAAAAAAATACATGCTCAGAGCCACGCACACACTTTGGGAAACACATATAGAGCGTAAGGCATAGCACTAAAATCCCATAGCAGATCAGCTCATCTAGTGTCAATGAAATTAAAGCACATCAAGATTTATTATTTGATTAAAAGCACTCAGGGAGCAAATGCTTGTATCTAATATTACATTTCTCAATGACTCTGATATATTTGATATTTTTAAAAATGAAATAATTCCACATACCGGGAGAAGAGAGGTAAATAAAGGCTGATATAATACTGGCTGTTGATGCTGATTGACAGCTATGAAATAAGGCCACATATGGTCGTTGAAGTTTAAAAGGATTTTAAAATTAGAAGTAGCATTTCTGAGCCTAGCACTGAAAAACCCTGACATTTGCAGTGCTGGGAGCAGCCTGTGAGAGGGATTTCTATCCTGGTTTCCCACCCAGAAGAATATATTTACTGTTCAAACATTTTGAGGCAGGCACCCATGGAAATCAACGGGAACTCTGCCATTGGTTTTAATGGGAGCAGAATCTGTCCCTATGTGTAAATATGCAGCAATATTTTTTTTCCTCTAACTGCTAAAAACCACCATCACAACTGGATGGAACCTGGTTTTAAACACTCAGACATAGGGCCTCTTTACCGCAGGAGTCTCTAGCGATGTCCATCCTTAACACCACACCAGCTGCCAGCTGAAGGCTCTGAAATGCTGATTTTAATCAAAATCTTTCCTTTCAAATCTAGCTTACAGTTTACTCATAGCGCAAAAGTGTTTCTCAGCACTGGAATTTTCAGGATGCGATGCTGAGCCAAATACTGCAGGCACAGCTTGCTCATAAGACAGCAATCTTGTGGCCCACCTTGGAGGCTGTAATAGGGCTACTGTACTCAGCCTCCCACCCTTGGTGAAGCCCACTAATAACATCTGTTTTATAGCATTCACTCCTGCAACCTGCTAGTTCCTTGGCTCTACTGCTGTCATAGAGAGGATGTGCTTTACTATGCTGCAGGTCTGGTGGAAAGTTGTCAGACTTCAAGCCAAATGTAAAAGCAGCCAGTGCTGAATAAATGACTTGAAGTGCTTTCTCCAGGGACCCCTTCCAGGTCCCAGATAGGCAGATTTGGCCAGTGTTTGTAGACAGTCTTGCTCAGAGGCAAATTAAAAATCAAAATACAGACACCGTTTGAAAAACATCGAAAGCTAGACTCAAACATCCACCATGTATTAAGACATTCTTATATAAAAATAACCACAAGGTTGCAAATTCATACTTTCCTACTTGGTGAGACCAACTGCAACCAGGAATAAACCTGGAAATGTGTGGGGCGGACTGCAGCACTGCCTTCAGAGAAAGCATAAAACTGGAGGCGGAAAGCTGGAGCGAGAAAAACAAGACACTGTGAACTGGGCAATTGAATCGAGCAGTGGGTGGCACAGAGGGTAGGAGTCTCATCTATACCATAGCTGTTCATGGGGGCTACCCTACTGGAGTCAATGGAAGTGAAGCAGGACACTCACCAACTAAATACCCAAGCTTTAACTGGGTAAGTCCATGCTATGTTCAATGCCTGACTCACAAACACTAACAAAAGCACACTCCTCACCTGTTGCACTGGCTCTGCTGTGACTGAAGCCCCCACTCTAGTTTAGCAATCTGGATACTGACCCTTGGCACCACGGCAGCAGCAGTCATCCTGCTTCTGCTGTGCAGGGGAGAGAAACATGAGGGGAAGGTTTACCAGCAGACTGGCACAATCCTGAAATTTGAGTCAGGAGCAGATGCAAAGTAGAGTCTCTCCACGCAGTCTGAATTGATAGGACAAAGATCTCAAATTGTCATGTGGTTTGAAAGAAGAAACCAAGATATTTTGTTCCAAAGGGGGGCCATTAACGAGTGTCAACTCTCTCATTTCATTACTGGTTTCTTTGTACATTCAGAGCTCTAAGAAAGCCCGCACTCCGGCCAGCAGATTTGGCTGCATGAACAGCTCTGCTGACACAACCGAGGGGACAGGGCACCACAGAACGAGTACAAGAGAGTTGTAAGGTGGGAAAAGTGGAGAGGTGAATAACTTCAGGCAAGTTTTGCTGCCACACTTTATCTCAGAGAGCTACAACCTCAGACAAAACTGGTTAGCCATCTTTCAACTCATCAACCCCTCCACATACCCCTTTTTCTTCACAGTTGATGACTGGGTTTCTAGCACAGCTATGCAAGTGAGTTATTGGCACAACCAAATGGGTAGTTCACTGCGGTAGAGAGGTGCGAACATGCGGTGAGGGCTGTAAGCCAGACTGCCACTAGAATCTTGATACTGTCAGAACACGGGCTGTGATCACACAAACATGATTTTAGTAGTAACCCTGGCCTCTGCAGACCACACTCTCAAGCACCCAGTCATATCCCAACATCATATCCTTTCTTGTGCTGGCAGTCTGGCACTTCCCAAATTCGACCTAACTCATGACACCATGAGAATGGTGGCAATCAGCGATGACTTCAAGGCAATCATACAATTCTTACTGAATCCTTACAGAAGAATGTCTATAGCTATTACTTTCCACAACACAGTAAGAGTAAGCTCAGCACATATCTCCATGAACCTCCTTTTCCATCTTTCTGCTCTCTTCACTGGTCATCTTGCCCTATAGCAGGATCAGATATTACTAGTCATATCTCTTCTCACAAACCCAGTTATCGTTGCAAATGTGCCTCTTGCAATATGGGACAGCCAGAATCGTTGTGAAACCTTACAGGGCTCCCATAAGTGCCACTTATGACAGTCTTAATGACTGTGGTTTGGGCATAGCTTGGTCATGAGCTTATCATTTTGAATCTGCACCTCTATTGAAACAGAACAACATACCAGTCAGTGCTTTATCAGCGACACCATCCAATGCTTCTTACACAGCTTAGTCTCTATTTGATCCTAGTCATGGTGATTACTTGCAGCTATATCTGGCTGGTTCTTTTCCAGCAGAAAAGTCCTGTGATGTCCTTGTTGAGTTACAGAAACAGTCAAAGAGCCTCTCTAATGAAGCTGCTGCTACCTTTTCAGCATGCTGGCCTCCACTATATATCCTAGAGGTATACATCTACTTGAGAATCTATTATCATGATGACACTTGGCATAACTTTCATATTGTCTGCACTGTTATTCAGTATTTTCACTCATTCATCTTTTTTTTTTCCTGCATGTATTTCTGTGTCAATGATACAGCAGGAAAACAAATAGAAGCTTTTGCTTCCATGAAAATAAAGTCCATTTATCTTTACATCCATTTCTTAACAGAATGTCTCTAAAATACTTTATATTACATAAATAAATACAAATATATATAATAATATATATAAATACCGCTGGCTATAGGTTAAAATCTTAAACAGGTTATTGCAGGATGTACTGTTTGTAAAATTATCATAAATGCTTTTGTATTATATGGATTTGAGAATAATTTGAAATGTGTTAAAAATGCCAGTTAAATCCACTAAGCAGTAAAGAGATCAGAATTTGGGGTATGTTTCCAAATTGATATTTAACATAATCTCCAGCCAACTCACATCCCCCTGCAAGACAATATTTGACTCTTTTAAAAGGTTTGTTTATGCAGCAAAAGTTAAATTCTGCCAAACAACATAACAGCCTCATTACAATGCAGTGGTGGCAGGAGAAGTTGTTTGCAGCAACTTATTTTAATTATTGCCTCCATAGAAAAACATGAGTTACAAGACAAAGGGAAAAACCAGCCTGAAATTAACTGCATTCTCCACCTATTTAAGCACCACAGATTCTTCTAGGTTAGGCATGCCCTTTGAAGTCTTTAAGAGGACAATTTTCTACTTTAAAAAATAACATCAGTCTTGTTTTGTTTATATTTGTTAGGCATTGATAGTGCTCTTCATACTGTATCCAAGTGGTTTTGTCAGAGTAAATTTCTGAAACCAGTGGGGAAGGAGATGGAAATAAATAATCTCCTTTTTAAAATTGAACTGAGAAAGTGAAGGTAATTTTCCTGTGCTGCCTCAGTTAACTAGACATCACTGTTAACACACTCTTAGTTAGACATTAAAGAGTTAGTCAATATAGTGGTATTTTTATCTTTCTTGAAAGTTTTTCTAAATTTGAAAAGAAATAAAGCAAAGCTGCTCAAGTCCTTTAATGCATAAAAGAGTCTGGGAGCCCTGGAAGATGCAAAGAGAATTTCTAAACATGGCTCACAGACAAATTGCTTTAAAAGGTTACACATGAAAGCCCTTTCTTCAAGAAACTGATAGTACCTCCTGTCAGTTCTGGGATACCTTTATTATTGAAAAGAGCTGCCAATGTTTATTATTTCACATACAATTTGTTGTCATAAACATTTCAAAAGAAGGTGATTAACTTCACATTAAAGGGACTCCACCATCAAGCCAGTAAAGGAACATAGAGATGCAGGAATGCCAGAGCCTGTGGCTTTGCTCTTGGTCCTTTGGGAATGCTTTCAAACCATACAGCATCAGACAGAAGAAGTGCTGGAGGCAAAAGCAGAATAAACTTAAAAGTTAAACAGAATGTGACCACGTGTATGTGTGTTATTATTGTGTCTTACTGGAGTGCTGTTATTGCAAGCCTATAATGACATCATGATAAAGCCTCAGGCAAATGCATCATATTTTTGTAAATGATCTTTAGTCCCTGGAATATTTTGACTAGAGGGAAAAGCACAGTCAATCTCCCATCTTCTACAGCTAACAAAAACTGACCTCTGAATTTCCTTTGAAGACTGTACAGTCCAGTAACAAACATGTTTCACGTAATATGTGTGTCTTTAGTTCAAGAAAATCAGAGTCCTACCTTTAAATACAAGAAGTGAAATGGAAGCATGGGATGAGGAGAACAGGCATGCACTTAAACTCAGGACACAGAACACTGCTAACACAAGCGCCAAAAGTACCAACATATTCTCTTGTGAACAAGGGATTTGAGAGGCCAAGTCACACTCTGTTCAGCAAATCTGCGCCTTCCAACTCTGCTGGTGTGTTTTAGTGAAATTTGGTCTTCTCCTTAAACAGGGGTTTATTATTTTTACAGAAAAGCCTAAGAAAAGAGATTTCCATCATGATCAAGAGCTGCATAAACATACAATTAAAATAAACCTCCACTCATTGAAGCATTTTATTTCATACAAATAATCCTTTAAAGGAGTTAAACCCATGTATTTATTCTAGATAACAGATGCACTGTTATTGCAAAAGCAGGTTGTTCACGTGGGATAGCACTTAGCATAGAAACACCTAGCAACATCTTCTTTGCCCCCAAACCATGGGGAAGTCTACATCTGTGTTGAAATAGGTGAAATAGCTACTTAAATATTTACTAAAGGAAATGTATTATATGATAAATGTTTATAGAATGCAATGCATGGTATGCTTCTCAGAAGCATTATACTAAAATTGTGGAATAAGTTCATCAGGTTTATCCTAGGTGTGTAAGTTTTATTCTTGCAATGGTCTTAAACTATGCTAAGTTTAACAATTTTATAACATTTGACAAAAGGGAGTTTGTGTCAAGAATTGTAAGTTTCTGTGGGGCAGAGTACATGCACCATTAAGAAGTCATTAAACCCATTCTGCCTAGGATGTAGATCCATATAAAATTTGAGAATTTATGAGTTTATATTTCAAATGATAAGATTATTTTAACTTCTCTGTATTTTTACGTGCTGGAAGTGTTAAGTTTGTAACTAGGCATTCAAAATTGGCTCAAGTGAGGGTGACTGTGGAAACAGATCTCTTTTAGATTAAACTTCCCATGAAGTTGAAGGAAAAGCTTTACAGAGATAACAGTGTGAGAAAGACTTTTGGAGCAAGGGCCTGGATGAACATGTACACAGACTCATTTATACACACACACAGAGACCAAATGCAATGAAATCACACCCTCCCTACGTACTCTTACCAGCTGGACAGCTGCAGATATCATGGACTCTGACACAAAAGGAACCCTGGTACCATGGCCAAGCAGAGCTGGTTCAAACACATGCAGAAAAGGGAGCTTTCATTCCTAGTTTGACTGGGCTGCTTCCACCGAGGCACATTAATTCCTGTCTAAGCCTGCTGAGTAACATTTCTTCATACCAAAAAACCCAGAATGCGGTGCAACCCATTTGACCCAGCATGGATTAAACTGTCAACTACCTGGAACAAGTCCACTGTGAAAGAATTAAAGGGAAAGGAAGCAGATCTTTGCCTCCCCCATCCAGACACCCGGCACTGCTTTAAAAAACACCCTGTGATGCAAATCAAGATGATACAGGCTGAGACTTCTGCTGTGGACACTCTAGTCGCTCCTTCTTCATACAGCTCACGTGCCATGGAGACCTGTGATGGCAAAGCCTGGGAAATGGCTTTTCTGAAGTCACCAAAAAAAGACTCTTCAACCTTCTACAAGCCTGCCAGGTCTTGGTAGCAAACTATCAGCTAAATAATTTTCACAGCCGTTGGCAATTGTGGGATTCCACCAGCCTCATGACATACAACATCAAAACTGATATTTGTTTTACAGATTTGAACCACAAATTAATAGATTACTCCTTTCAACAAAATAGCAGATTAAAAATGAATAATGATACAAAGTGCAGTAAAGAACTTTGGGTACTACATATTGACTAGTAGCTGCTGCTGTCAGAAAATAATGGAGACACAGAATTATAAGGCTGCCCCATCTTCCCAAAATCATCTATAACATGCACAGAATTTCTCTGCCACAGATAACACAGGAGATGGGAGAGGAAAATGAAGGATGACAAATTAAAAGACACCTCTTGAAATTTGATAAAATAAATTCTGGCTTAAAGGCAGCTAAAAAATGGGTGGATGGGTAGACAGATCCCTGCAGAAAAGCAGTGTGGATTCAAAATCAAAAGTCTGTTTATAACTTTGTTGTATGGATAAAGACCCTTTATTTCAAGGAACTTCTGTTCCTCTCTCTGTCCCTTCCTTCACGTACGCACTCCCTCTCTTTTGCTTAGCTTAATGCTTAACTAAATCAACAGTGAGTGGTTTTCCTGCGTCACACTATTCTTGTTTACTGATCGCTGTTCAATAGCTCTTAATGGACAGTACAAATATAATATATTTTGCAATACCTTATCTAGAATACATCCCACATAAACTGTGGAGATTTGAAATGGAAGAACTGCACTTCCAGACTGGAAGTGAGGCAAGTGCCTCACTATTTCTGTTCCGATAACACAGGTTGAGGGAAGCTGACAGGATTTAATTTGTTCAGTTGAGCAAATAGTGCTTTCAAAGTTGCAAAGCATTCAGAGGAGGAAGATAGAGACCTGCTTAGTAAAATTTACAGAAATGGCTCAGAGTGATTGACTATAACTTCTAAATGCCTACTTACAAGCACTTTCAGAAAGCACTTAAGTGTTGAATTTACTACACATCAGGGTCCATTCTGAAGTGCCTGAAATGTAATGCCCCAATGTTTAGGCATTGTAGACCATGATGAAAAACCTTTGCCCCTTTTTTCTAAGTCTATGTCTGTGTCTATTGAGTTGCCATTGTTGTAAATACCTGTGAATACTGCTGTTACCAATGTACTCTGTACTCTAGTTCACATTTTCTTAACCTTCCCCTTCATTCGCTTTTAAAACACAAATGCATTTTAACACTGATAAAAAGACACTTAGCTTTTAATATTACTATATGCAGCCCATGCTTGCTACAGACAGTGGAAGTCAAATCCCAAATTTACTGCCTCTGAAGAAAAACTTGAGCTTCTGGTTAAGACCTCCCACAGAAATCAGGAAGGAATTAATGGGCTGCTGAGTTCCTAATAAGTCCCACCCTACAGCACCTGAAGGAAGTAGGTGTTAGACTGGCAGGGAAGAGTTTGACAGGGTGAGTATCCAGCTATTAATGGTGACTAACCAAGAGGCCTGAAGCCAAGGAAGACTGTTCTCTATTAAAGCCTCCCTTTGGTGAAGAAGACCTGGCAGAAAATTAGTGATTTTTCCTGGCTGCCAGTGATTTAGGGGGTCCCTCATTCCAGGTGGGATGGAAGTGTTTGCTTTTTTTTGACTTCTGTTCACCATTGGAGGGGTAAGGAGTCCACTGAGTGCTGGACCCAGAAGAGGTGAAAGAGTTTGTTTCTGTATGTTTATTTTGGACTTCAGGGGCCACATAGAGAGTGGAACTTTTTATGAAACACAGCTGTCAGATCACTCTGATTTGAAGGTGTTGCAGGGCAGATGGATCAATCCAGACTGAAACAATGTCAGAGTTACTGTTATGTTGTGTTTCTTGGAAAGGGCATGTTCTTCATGCATTATGGCCACACTGGTCAACAATAATCACCTCTCAAAATTGCAGGCAGTCTTTATGACTACTCTGGAATAGCAGGTTCAAGACATTCTGACCAACTGCCCTAATACAACCAGAGTGCCATTAAAGCCCATGTCCAATTCCCCATAGATAGGTATGATTATACCAGGCAGAAGGACAGAGAGATACCTTTGTTTCATGAGCTGTTTTGCAAATACTCAAGGGAGACAGCATTGACAAGATTCATTTGAATAGTCTAGTAGCTGAAATAGATTTAGAAAGAAAACAAAGGAATTAATACATAAGAAATGTGAGCATGAACAACCTGATTTGAAGGTGTTATATGTAGACTGCTTGGGCAAATAGTTAATTTTTTGAAAAAAACACAGTTTGATTATCCCAAAACCTGAAAAAAAATTAGCTTAAGCAAATAACAAAAACCAGATAGACAAATAAACTGAAGAGAGAAGGGACTATGTTCACTGGGAAATTTGCCAAGATACAACAGATTTGGGGTCAAGTCTATCCTCTTCCTCAAGGATTTCAACTCAGTACCTGGGACACATTCTTATCTTTTCTGTAAAGGTGTAGCCCTGAGGTGGTTTGCTCTCAAACAGTTCCTGGAGCTGTTTCACCTTGCCTGGAATATCAGCCAAATTTCCAATCCTTGTGCAAATAAATCCTTTATATTAATATATATTGACAACGTGAAACAGGATTTATGCCTGTCTATTCCACATGACCATACTCTGCATTTTTTTGGGTATGGTATCATTACAGCATGTGAGAGGAGGATACGAACACCTAGATGCAATTTTTTGGTTTTTTTCCTGAGGGGACATTGTGGAAAGGAAGGAAAGAAGGAAGGAAGGAATGAAGAAAGGAGGGAAGGAGGGTAGGAAGGAGGGAGGGAAGCAAGAAAATAAATGAATCTCACTGCACCATGATCTAAAATAAAAATTTCAGTTTTGGGACAAGAAAACATAGACCAGGACACACAGCAGTCCTTTGCTGTTCAGGGTCATGAAGTATCAGCAATATTTTCTCAGTGACTCTGCAACAGCATAATTCAGAGATCTTCACCTTTCCCCAGATATTGTTAGGAAAACATAATTCTCCTGACTACTATAGAGCCAGTATATTTGAAAGACTTGTGCTAACAGACATGGATAATTTCACATTGAAATTCAACACAAAAAACACAGGTGCAGCGTATCAGAGATCATATCGTATCAAGATTCTCCAGGTCTTCAGTCTATGTTTCTTCTTTCATCAGTCAATTGTACAGTTAACATCTCTTCAGATTCTTTCAGAATTAACTAATACACTGAAATATGTGCCTAATTCAAAGCTAGTTCTTTTTATTAACATCAAAAGGCTTTGGATCAGGCCCTCATGAAAAAAGAAAAAAAACTCTCTACGAGCCCATTGTGTGCTTGATATTAGGTATACAATAGGGCTTCTGTGATTTCTCTCCCTGCCTCACCTATCATTATACATATGTTAGCAGATAACATGTCATTAAAGACTCATAAATGTCAGTCAGAGAGTCATCCAGAAAAGCTGAAGGAAGGTTTCTTGGTCTGCCAAGTAGCAGTTCTGATAAGGGATCACCTGCCCATGCAGTGCATTCCTACCTCACCACTAACATTTTCTTCCAAATACACAAATCCTTGCCACAAACTGTTGTGGTTGAAAGGGTTTGAGTTGCAGGGGGAGAGATGGGAAGAAGCAAAATGAGAGTTGTTATTTTAAAACCATTTAAAACTTCTTATGCCTGCTTCTGCGTTTGAAAATTGCTTATGCCTGGAGGTGAGAGAATGGCTGTTCCTAAGCATCTGTTTTCTGACTTTATCTCCACTCTACCACCCAAAATTATGTTTTTGTGGGCTTCAGAGTAGTTATCATTAATCAATAATTTACAACTGCAAAATACACAGTCTCAAATGACACAGCTCTGGTGTTCACAGTAAATCAAGGCCCTACCTTGGAAGGGGAACATCTTCCTTACAACCAACTAAAAAGGCAATACTGAAAGACATATATAATATCTCTAGTAGAAAAAGAAGACTGTAATCACAATACCCAAAGATGAAAACGGAGCCCTTCTAACATCACCTCCCAAAACACCATTCAGTTACAAGATTTTTAACCTCGGTGAATACTGTAAATCTTGAAACTAGTCTAAGTTCCAAGTAATGCCGTTTGTTATACCTCAAACCTTGCGTAGCTGATGTCGCATCCTTGCGACAGGAGCTTGAAGAGCTACAGATAAGATTCCTCTCCCCTTACACAGTGTAAATCACTTATATTGTGAATGCTCACTTAATACAAGAAAGTGTTCAAAATTCTACAGAATCACTGCCATGGCCAATAAAAACAAACCAGAAAGTTTGTAGGCTAAGTAATTTCCAAGATGCAAGGACTTAAAATTAAGAAGATTCTTGGAAAGAAGACTTTAGATTTTTCAATTTTAGAAGGTGAATGGAGACAAAAGATATCTTTCCCTGGAAAACACTGTCTGAGGAAAAAACAGTGCATAGAAGACATGGATGGATCTGTGTATCATTGGATAAGTCAATGGGGTATCACAAAGGGGAAGAATAGGAAGATCAAAACCTATCTAGCAGTTAATTTGAATTTTGAAGTGTAATATACTCAGGAATTCCCTGCAGTAGGGGTCTTTATAACTTGACTTACACTTGTTTACAGGAATCTTGAACAAGAAGGGTTGAGTATAACTCCAAAAGTGACAGGCAGCTTCCAGCATAGAGGATGTTGACAGTTGCATCAGAAATTGATTTCTGCAGTGATTTATGGACGGATAACGTCTTGTAAGTCAAAGCTGAGTTATTCTACAGTGAAAACAGTGTGTTAAAGGTTTATTCTGGGAAAGAAATTTGGGACTTGCAGTACAACACAAGCTGTTATAGGATCAGCTTAGCCTCATCTAAGAGTGCTACCAGCTTGGGGTGCTCATAGAGGACAATAGGGTGATGTGAGGCAGCATTAGAGCAGCAGCAGCATGCTGGCAGGAAAATGGTAGAGCTGTTGCTGGGTAAAATCTTCACAGGCAAAAGACAGTGAGTTAGAGTAAACTAAGTTTCTGCAAATTATGTATAAAGTGTGTCTTATCACAAGGCACACCCTTAAAAACATCTGGAAAATATCAGAGAGTGGAAAATCAACAACAGATCAAATAATAGATTTCAGCTGAAAAATGGAGTGAGGAAAGGAGGATTCAGAGAGTTTACATTCGCTGCTGAATCTTAAATAATGGTATAAGTACCAACAGACAAGGAAATACCTTTGCTCAAGTGCTGAAAAACTTTCTCTCCTATTGAAACATATGTGAGTTGAAGACTCGTATAACCAGATACTCTAAAACTGTACACTGTCTAATCTGCCTTCCACTAGAAAAATACAGCAATTGCAGTAATTCCTTTTCTTTTATATGGCACAGTTTGCATTTCAGTAACTAAACAGGTTATCTCTTCTAATTACAATAGAGAAACTGAAACTTACTTTATAAAACACTAATATTCATAGGGCATAACAACATATGCTTACTGGTAATGCATAATAACATATGTTTACTGGTAATGTCAATACTTTTAGAAAAAAGTCCACATACCATACATAATTGAAATAGCAATTTTAAAGCTTGAATGCATGATTCCTATCAGTCACAAAATCCAGACTCCTTTTCCAAACACCACTCTCCTTTCTGGGAAAAAAAGACAGAGATTACACTGAATAGGTTCTAAGTTGATTAGACAGAAAACATACTCCAGGAGTGGCAGTGTTAATGTTGTAGAGAAAGAACTCTAAACCCTCTGTATCTTACAGCATTTATTCTGGTTCCTAAGACTTACTGTGGGGATGGGGAGCCACCCTTTGGTCATTCTTGTAAATGCAAAATCAAAATAACACCACAGATGCTGACATTTCTGCCCTCTGAGGAGGGTTCTTGGTAACCACTTATAAATTCCTTGATAATACTGACAGATACTGTAAGAATCATCCCTGCCTTAACACCATTTACAGTATATATCTTACCTTTCAGGGACAATAGGGATGACTAATCTCTGCTTGCGTAGGGCTTTGAGCATGTTAAGTGCTAAATGTTGTCATTACACTCTGTGCCTTCTGTTCTCTATCACACCACTGACGCAGATCAATTTTCACAAACTGAATGTCTGTAGCATCATTTCTCACTAAAACGAGGATTAAACGAAACAAAACATTTGTAGGTTGTAGGCCTTTCTTCCAAGACCCCAAAATTGAATAAATGAGAGTTTAACCTGAACTACAAATTACTTACTTTTTCATCATGATGATTGACAGATACAGATCAGTGTGAAAAACAGACTAACAAGTAGAACTGACCTACAGACTGCTACTGTATCATTTCAGCAAGACAGACTGGACACTGATGTAGAAAGGCAAAATCCTCCAAGAATGAAAACACAGATCTTAAGCCCAAGAAAGGTCGGCCGACAGGGCAGAAAGGGAAACCTATGGAAACCGGCCAGGGAGTTTGAACTTAAGTCCCACAAAACTCTTATTTCACATTGAGAACCGCAAACCATTCCCGGAAAGGAAGAAATTATTATGCTCTGTCTTACAGTTGATGTGAGCAATCTTCTTAAACACTTCTATATTTTATGAGAAAAGACTAAAGTTCCCAGAGTTTTCCATTTATTCCTCCCTCAGGTCATTGGAGGCTGTTGTTCTCTCTGTTGTTCTTTCTTTCAATTGGGATCATCCTCTGCCATGGTCAGCTTTTGCTGGTCAGTATCAAGTGGAATGAGTCCATGAGACAGAGAAAATGAATAGCAGATATGTAAGCTCTGGATAACCCAGACACAGCAGGAAAGCAGCAGTTTTGAATTTGGCTACAGACTTGTGAATACCGAGACTAAGAAACTTAGATGAACCAATGGCTATTAGGTACTGAAAAAAAGAAAAAGCAAGCAAGCAAGAAAAAAAAAAAAAAACAAACAAACAAACCAACTGGAACAGTTCAAAATAAGGCTAATTAGCAGAGACCAAAATGAGATTACTGTCTGCCTTCTATCCTGCCACTTCCCATGAAGCAGTCTTAATAACCAAGTAAACAATTACAACAATGACAATATGCTTATTTCTTCACATGCTTAAAATGTCTTATCAACACTACTCTCCTACACCAGACAAACTATTCATGTTCCCACACAATGAACATTCCTACTCACATCTTACATTTGGGGATGAAATCGCAAGAAGGTGGAGCAATCTCTTCAAGCTCACACGGTAAGTTAGAAGCAAAATCAGGGTAACACAGTAATTACTGTTTGATCAGACTGCATGTGGTCTACACTTGTATTGTTGTCATTCTAAGAAAGCTTGTTTGTCCTTTAGTTAAGGACCTTTTCCCTCTCACCACCAAAATAAAAAGAGCCCACTAAATCACTGAACAACATTTCCATTGGCTAAAAATCAGCTTTTTAATTATTCTCTGCTAGTGACTCTCAACCAGCTTTCCTCGACCAAAAGTGTAGAAGCTGTCCAAGAGTGCCTTATGTGAAATATTAAAGTGATAGAAAATGAAAAGGGCATGAGACAATCATTACTGTGTTTGGGTTTTTTCTTTAGGTATGAGGGCCACCCACATTGCAAAATTCTCTGTAATGAATTTTGTCTAAAAAAATTATACTTATTTCAGCCTGTAGGAATATAGTTCATTTAGATTACTACAGTCTGGTGCTACCACTGAATTCAACACCAGTTTTGATTTGTGATTGAGGAATGTGTCTGATTATTTACAGAGCTGTCTTCCACATTTGAGCAGGATCTTCAGATTTTCCACTTGATCACTGGAAGCTGAAACCAACATGTAGATAAACCTAGTGTGGAAAGGTCTCATGTGAAAAAGAGTGATCACACCTAAAAGACAGTATCATAGCTTTTGGAATGACAACTGACTGCACTGAGGAATTCGTGGGTTTGAAAGGACTTCATTAGATAGATCACACTACTAATCTGGGAGCGATGGGGTTTCACAGCTGATGATTTGCTAGACAAGAGAATGCCACAACTCAGATGCGATTCCCTCCAGCAGTACCAATCTGTGTTGACTTGTGGATGACTGTAGGGTACTGAATCTGGAACTAAAAAGAAATGAAGGAAAGCAGGTAAAATAATAACAATTGAGAGAGTTTATCACCAGACACTGACACACTGCTAATATTCATTCTAAAACAAGAATTTTATGAAAGTCACCTTCTTTCTCCATTGCAGAAGAGCCATTGTTTGGTCTGATACTGCTGTCAGCACACAGGCAGCTGCTCAACACATTGTGTTTTCAAAGGAATAACCACAGGCTTAACTCATTAAATTCATCCATATAGCTGAATAGTAAACACTGGTTTGGGGCTAAACATAACATACGCTGCCAGGATGCAAAAATTCTACCCAAAAGATAAATCTTGGATATCCAAAAAGCGTTCAAACGCAAATGCCTTCACTCTGGATCAAAGAGTTTCCTGTTTGGGTTGCCCTGTGTGATTGGAGGCACCAAAATTATGCTACTAAGCAATGAATGTGTGAGAGGTAATTGGCAAGGCACTTCAAGTCTGGTGGCTCTTTTAGTCAGCACTGATTTCATGCAAATTCATGCAGAAGCAAGGAGATAAAAACTTTGAGCAGATCATTGTTGCTGCCTCCTCCTCTGTACCACAGGTAGATATCTTCAAAAGAAGATTCAGATTCCTGAATTCCAAGTTTCAAAAGAAAAAGACAACTCCACATATTAGAAACCTGTTCAGGTAAATTAAATCTCTTCTTATGTGAAGAAACAGCTGGTGCAGAACAAGCATCTCTGTAATGTATTCAGCACATGCCTAATGGTGCAGAATCAGCATCTCATGCACACTTTCCTAACACGCAGCTTGTTGCCAACTATAATTTGATCTTTAACACTCAGTACTACATGAATACAAAAAGGTAACTAAAACTTAAAACCTCTCTGAAGCAGAGCAAACTTTCCCTTTTGAATTTACAGGCTTTTTACCTATGTCTTAATGGCAGCAATAAATTCTGCCAGCTTCTGTTAAAGGAGCATCTACTATCAAACAAGTAACCGTAAGCCTCTAGGCAATTCCTCCCAGTCCTTGGCAAAGCATTTAATTACAAATAATTGAGGGCAATTTCTTACTTCTTGATGGTAGCCCAATTGCAGGCAGCTTTGAGAATCTCATTTGCTACTGTAGAAGAGATAAAAATGTGAAAGTATAAACAATTATAAACATTGTGCATTTGACAGGACATAGTTTGAGTAAAAACTTTATTTAAAAAGAAATAATTGCCTTTATGATTTTTTTTATGCTTATTGTCTACGTTATTGATTTTTTTCACTTTTACCGTGTATATTTCGTGCTCATCTTCTACGCTGTCTATTAAGGTGGAGAATAAAACTAGATTGATCAGTTTTGCCTTTGGAATTCCTTTATCAGTCACCAATACAATAATTTTATGTTTAAATTGCAAACAATACTTGGTAAAATTTTAATCCAATACAATAAAATTTTTAAGCTGAAGTCTTAAAACTGTATCTGGAAGCATTTCTCTTAATATTGGATTTTGCAGCTTTTTTAAAGAACAGAATCAGTATTTTATGCCTACATTATCCAACCACATGACATTCTGAAACTGGAATTACTTAGAGGGAGCAATATTTCTTCCAAGAATGATTAATGAGCTGAAAATAAAAACCTGATGCTGTTACACTTCTCGCACATCAGGCAAATACATAGAACAGATCAGCATGTTTTGTCCAAAGGCTGGAAAGCGTCTTAGTGACTCCCAACTGTCCGTAAATATATTATATTTAAGAAAAACACGGTGCTCCAAGCTTGTAGATAAAGTAATATCCCTACTCAATATATAGACTCCATCATTGTGGAGAGTGCAAGTCAAGTTAAGACCCGATTTTGAAGTATTCTCTTTGAGGTAGAGCCATTCTTTGGTAGCAATGTTGTAAGACTGCACAGTTAACGCGTCCTCACTTTGGCTGGATTTTTGGTTTGGTCCAAGTTCATGAATACAACCCCCTACCAGATATATAGTTTCTTCAACAGAGAGCATCTGTTGTTTGCGAACATGGACATCACAAAGTTCAAAGTTGGTCCAGGAATCAGAAGTGGGACAGTACTGCAAAATGTTCATATTCCTATCTGAAACAGAGGAGAGATATTTACAGTTAAAGAAACATTGTAGAAGGTACTCATGGAGAAGGATTCTTCCCCCCCTACAAACTTTATCAGCCATTATTACAGATTGCTAATATATTACACTGCAAAAGCATAGCAGACCAGGGAAGAAATTGATTATTGAGAACTGCGGCTCTTTGCCCTTGACTAAAAAGTCTGAACATTCTTTTCCTCTGCAGAGGTAAAAACCAAGGTACTACTGGCACATTAAATGATGTAAATGGTCTGGGGATACAGATTTCAGCAGAATAATCCCTAGCTTTTAACTTAGGCTTTTAATTTTGTCTCAAATTGATATGTTAGAATATTTTATGAAAGGGGAAATGGAGCAATATTCTGCTCTCCAACAGTGATCACACATGAATCAAATTATCCTGAAGACAGTATGCTTCATTAATGGCTGTCAAGCCACGATTTAACATCCAAGCTTAACTTTGGTACTTTGCATTTAATTTCGTAAATCAAAGTTTTATGGAACAAAAATCATAAAACTAGCTACAGTTCAGCAAGTGGCATGGATGACCTAAGGGCACATGTTCAGTGCCTTATAAAGAAAGAAACACACACTGTCAAAATCATTTACGAATCAGGAACTCCATGCCCCAGCATCAGACAGACACACAGAAAAAAAAAATGAGGCCATTCTATACTTCAGTGGATGCATATGTTTGCAATACTATTATTCTATGAAATTGTTACAATACTACTCTGATTTATGGTACAGTGGAGACCCTGGCTGCGTCCAAGGCTTCACTAAATTAGCACAGAATGTACAAGCCTCATTAGCTAGTAAATTCAGTTTCGGTCTCTGGAGACTTGAGCTTAAATCCAAACTCAAGTGACAAGTGGCAACAGGTTTGCAGACTCCAGGCTGGTCTTTTAATAAAATCTGCTCCATATTACAAGTCTATCCCGCGTGATGATCTCCAGATGAGCTTCCAAGCGGAACAGCAGATGGTGACATACTGACAAGTTATGTAAGGGCGTAGGTATAAATGGCTATAAATACAACTGGATTGTCATGAATGAAGTGCATTAGCAGCATGATTAGGGAGGTGCTGCTATAGCATTTGCTTGTACTCTGATGATTTCCAGTCATTGTTCATTACTTTACATTGCCTTCTTGTACACCTAATCCAATTTAAATAAGAGGAAAAAAAAAAAATAAATATCATGGCAATCCTCTGAAATTGCTGATCAAAGCTTTGCATATAGATGATTTTTGTCTACAAAAAATGCGTCATTCTCTGACTGATGGGGGAGAGGGGGATAACAATTAAGTTTCTATGTTCATCTATAACAGTAATCTTCCCAGGTAGAAGGTGCTATGGTTTGAGAGGGAGTATATGAAATGGAAGTCTTGTGGTATGGCCCTCATTTGCTCAGTCCAGAGCCTGGGTCTTTTATATCCACTGAAAAACAAAACAAAACACCTAATAAAAACATTAATATTATAGTGCCTGACATGAAGTTTCTATTAAGATCTAGGTTCACATCTGAGAGCTGAGAAGTAGAAGGAGGTTCTTTATTCAAGAATTGTCATTACAATTTACAGTGGGAAATTCCAGACCCTACCATCTTCTGGAAAGTGCAGCTTCAGGAGAATGCATGTACAGATCAAAAAAATAGCCCACAAAACATACCAAAATGGATATATATGCAGAAATACTAAAAGTAAAATAAAATTAAAATTTATGTATTCATTGCTCTGTTTTTATGTACTGAATGCAGTGAAATAGCAAATGAACCTCAGCGTCTGCCCAACATCCGCATAAATTAGAAGGTGGATCACCTGTGTAATTGTGGCAATTCTGGTTTCTAAGTTTGATAGCTGTCCTAAGCCAAGTTGTCACAGAAAAACTGATTCTAGAGTCTCGCTCAGTAAAGGATCTTTATTTGTAACAAGTCCAGGAATTTGTTGTCCTGAACAGTCTTGGATTTAAACATAAGCCTAAATGTGCTAGTTATCCAGTACTCACAACTTTTTACCATTTTATTAACCTGTTTCCGTTAAAAACAGATTTTAGGGAAAGATCTAGGAAAAGACAGAAGCCTGGAGGTTAGTGGCAATCCCCTGAGGCATGGAAGAAACAAGAGGTAACTCACTGACTATCCTCCTCCAGTTGAAAACACAGGTAATAAGTACCAAATAAGGAGCTCACCATAGGGTAGCAATCCTAACTACACAGGACCAATTGTTAGTTAATTGTTAATGAATTGTAAGGGGAAAGGACCTGCATCGGCAGCATGCTGATCTGCCTATCCATGATACCAGGAGTAGGCAGCCTGAAGAGAGAACATCATAAGCACCAAAAAAGGAATTTGCAAAGTGCAGGGGATATAGGGGAAAAAGTTTGTATTCCTATAATCTTGTAGTACTATGAACCAAATCAGAGCTTTTTCTTCTTAGTGACTTGTTTCTCTAGATAAAAATGACAAAACCCTAACTCTGGTCTCTAGAGACAAGTCTTCCCATCACTTTGTTTCCGTCCCTTGTCCTTGTTCTCTGCTCTCTTGTTTCAAAGGATCCTTCCCCTTGGGTCTGACTTTTCTGCACAGCAAGTACTGTTTGCCAGAGGTTTTTCAGTCCTAGTGCTGGACATCAAAGAGCACAATGCACCCCAACAGGTCCTTTAATAACCAGAGGACTGGGACTGCAGACCACAACACAGCATGGCCCTCCCTATGGACACAAGCTCTCCAATATACTTTTGTTTACCTCCGTGAAGCCACCAGGTTCTGGGTCAGAATGGACCTGGCAAAATGCATATGAAGGTTATCATTACCACAAGGATCACGAGGGCAGGAAGTGCATCTTTTATAAACTTTATAGTAGTTCAGAGCTAAAATCAACTCAGATACTAGAAGGGACAGCTTGTTTTAATGTCAATTTAGCTTTTCTTGCAGTCCTCTACATAAAATCTGATGTCTCTTCTAATTTTATTCTCCATTTGGAAAAAAAAAGTTTAAAACTACTGTGGTCAAATGCAGTGGGCAAGGCCTAGAGATAGGAATTTAATTTTAGGAAATCCTGGTAAATACTCAACATTTGACATGAAAAATAATTGAATTCTAAAACGCATAGAAAATGCTATTCCTCCCAAAGAATAGCACCATGTGCTTAAGTAATGAACAAATGGAAGCTCTGATTCAGTGGCTTGCTTTTCCACTGGATAAAGAAAAATAAATTGTCAGGGGAGAATGCAATTTCAAATTTTTCACTCTTTAGAATATCCTCAGAAAACAGGGCACAAAAAGGAAGTCCAAATCATTGGTTCTTGCTTAAGCTTTTGACTAATTATTCAATTAAGTTATTTCTGCACTGAAAATCTTACCTATAGCTTGAATTTGCCTGTGAAATACTGGCATGCTACAGTGAAAGGACCATGACATCTACTAATACATGAGAAATACTAATGCAGGTGATTATTTTCTTCATTTTTTTCCTGCTGACCATTTAAAGCAAATATTTAAGAAATAAACAAAGAGTACCTGTTGAGGTCTCTCTTTCTACTGTAAGATCAAAATCTAAAAAAACAGGAGAGCTAAGCTTTCGCTGAAGTCTGTTCCCCCATAGTGACAGAAACTCAGGTCCATGTAGGCCCTGAAAAAAAAACCCCAATATCTGTTTCCTGTATGACAGAGCTATTTTTTTTTGTTTCATTTGTTAACTGTTTTCCACCAGTATTTTATTTCTACATGTTTTAATGAGTATTATGCAGCTTTCTACATCAGCTCAAAAGATTTCCTGAAAAAGAGAAGAAAATTATCTGGGCCTTAGAAGCGATCAGGTTGTACAAAAAAGAAAAAAGTAAACTCAGGCTTTCTACCTCGTGTAGTGTATCCTCCAATAACGTAGATCTTGCCCTTGCACTCGCAAGCTGAGAATTCTGCAAGAGGGTTTGGCATGGACGCTACGAAATTCCACCAGTCATTCTCTGGGTTATAGCACTCCACGTTGGCAAGGGACTGACCACCGATGGCATAGAGCTTCCCATTTACAGCTAAAAGCTTAAAATTGGACCTGAAAGAAAAGATTGCAGCATTGAAGTAAGTTCCACAGATGTAAAGAAAAATATAGGAAAAAAAGGGGTTTGTCTTATCTAGGCTTCAACGTACTCATCATGACTTGGAACTTGCACCACCGCTTCGTATATTACAGCATCTGAACTCTCCAGTGCAAGGCCAAAATTCTGTAATTACACTGTAATTGCTTAGGACAGTAACCAGTGACATTCTGGATGTTAATGATAGTGATGCTGAGACTGAGGAATACCGTCTGTCACGGTTTGAGCTCTAAATGTTTAGTTAACTAATGTGCTCAGTAGATGTCTCGTTTTTCCTAGGCTTTTAGTAAAGTACCTTTAGTAGAGAAAAATGTATTATATATACACACAGCCAAGGATATTATTTTAGTTAAAATTGCAGGAATTTCAAACAAGACTTGATGAATGTCTAAGAATGTGTACTCATCTTAGTAAATAATACAAAATCTCTTTAATAATCCTCATAAACAGAAATTTGAAACAGCTGACATTGAATCATCTACTTCAAAAGAGGGAAGAATCTCCTGTACCTTATTCAGCATTAAACTTCTAAATACACCCTCCACCCCACTGAAGAAATATATATCCATAAATTAATATTCCAACCATAGCTAAACAAAACACATTTTCTGTTCCATTATGCGTGGCAAAGGGCAACTGTCTAACTACTGAAGTGGAAGAAGCCTTTTATCTAACACTTTTAAGATAGTACAAGCAAAACCAAATGGTCTGCGGATGTTGAAGGTGCAAGTCTGCAGGAAGAAACTGGAGGGGCTGGAGTCAGAGGGCTTGTGTGCTCAGCTCTTCTTCCCAGCTACGGCAACTGGTCTAATAAAGGATGAGCTCTTCCTCTCCTCAGAAACTTACTGCCTAGAAAGACTGTTCCTTCTCTACTGCTGAGCCAAAATGAGATTTTACCATGCAGTATCCCAGTTAACTTAATGTGTGAAAGTCACTGGAGTGCACCAGCTCAGCACAAGCCAAACGGGGAACTGTGTTATGTCTGTAAAAGTGAAGTGATGCTTTAGACTTGCATTGGCCTGCTGAGCAGTCAAGTGAGTTTCACTCTGCATGAATCCAAGATTCAAAACTTACCGCTAAGTAGTTTTGCAGGGTTTTGTCTGGACAGAATGAACCCTGCCTAGCAGCAGACTGCCCTGCAATTTCTTTTTATTAAATATATTTGGAAAAAGAATTTGTTTCCAGATGGAATCATTTTGTTCTTGTCATCCTGATATAGCTTTGGAAAGTAAAATGCTCCTTTGAAGGAATTAATTGCTTTTTATTCATTTTTTTTTGCTGACATTTACGATTAGGTCACTCTGTTCGTCTCCTCTCTACAGCAATTATGTTTTCCATCTTAGAGAGAGAATCCAGAATAACATGGCAATCAATAGTGGGTATGCAATGAGGATAATTACTTGCAAAACATTATGATTTTCAAAGCAATGTACCTGTTCTAAAAGTTATGGAGGAAAAAAAATATCCACAAATTAACAGAGGGACAAACCCACAAAATGTATATGCATTTTCCAAGCAATCCTTTAGAATTTAAAGTATGTTAGAAAGTCTGTAACTCTGTGCCTATGATAAAGATGGAGCAAGATTTTTGGCTTATAAAATAAGTTAACTTGCACACAGATGTGTAGTGTCAGATGATTAAAGAATTCAGGTTTCCTAATTCAGAATTGTCACCTCTTAATATTTTATGTGAATTGAGGTAATTTACCCAGTTTTTGCCTGATGGCCTTCATATCACTGAATTGCTTCTTGCATCACAGGGAAAACTATCCAGTGAAAGATGTACAGCACAACTTTCAACTTCAATTATTCTAGAAGACAGCCACGTACATTTTTGTCAGTATTTTAACCACTTCCAACACTTGTTAAAATGGGTGGCATTCAGTGGAAGTATCTCAAATTTATGGAACACATCAACTATAAGGTTCATTTTACTCAAAGGTAAAATGTAAGTATCCATCAGCATGCTTTATATGAAAGTTTGGACAATGGCTTAATATGTTATGAAAAACTTCTGCCATTCACCTTTCCATGCCAGTAACAGCAGGTGTTTTTATGGAGAGTGAACATTAGGAAATATTTAGTGTATTTTTACACTCTTTTAATGTGCTGGAGCAGCTGGAAACAAGGAAAGCAAACATTGAGCAACTAGCCAGCTCTCCACAACTAACAACTGTTCCATGGACTACAGCGTGGAAACACCAGAGATGAACAGTCTGTCAGATTCAACTGCAGTGTAACTCCACTTGCACCAGTGGGTTTAGGTAACTGGTCTAATAATTTGATCCCCCCACTGGAGGATCAAAAGCACTTTCCAAATGCCAGGCTTAGTGAGTACCCTTTTTGTTGGGACAAGACTGTCCCAACTGTATGAGCTGTCTTCTCACATCTCTTGTTTCCTCTGAAAGGAGCCCAGGAACACAAGCAAGAATGAACTGTGTGGGTTTACCATATTTTAAAATACAACAGCTTTCATTCAATAAAGACAAGCACAAAACACTGTATGCAGGAAGGAAGAAAAACTAATGTACAAATGCATAGGATCTGGGGGTCAGATCGTATCACTTTCTGAATACATTCAACAGCTTACAAAGAACACCACATTGTTCTGGATTGCATTAACAGTCACAGATATATCTATAGGAGACCATTATGGAAGTGGCTATAAAGAGGACAGCAAGCATTCTTTTTTTGTTCACTAATAGATATTATTCAATTAGTATGTAACAAGAAAAAATTAACATAGATATTAGAGAGGACTTCCTGATCAGATGGGAAAGAAAACCTAGGAGTGAGTTACCTGGGAGGAAGGAGGTTGGAATCTACATTGCTGGAGGGTTTCAAGAACAAGTTAGACACATGTTTGCAAGGCAAGCTTGGTCCTGCTGTAGAGGAGGAGGGTCGGATTAACTAACCTGTGGTTCCTACCTGCCAAATGATCAACACTAATCTTAAAATGTCTCACAAATCAGATTACTTCTTTATTCTAGAGTTAAAGTATTTACAATAGAGATTAAGAATCATGAAAGCACAGTTAGCAAGGCAATTTCAAAGCATTTTACACTTCTTGCACGCACCCGTCTTTGTTTAACATTTCTTATATGAATCTGCAGAGCACAATGCATCCAATCTTTAGCTTTGGAATCATATGATACATTTGTGATAAATGTGACATGAATATTTCTAAGTTAAAAATTTTTCAAAATCTGTTTTTCCCCAACACAGAGGAATTTTGAGTGAAAAAAAACATTAAGAAGTGCAGAAAGAGAAGGTCTCATAAACCTCTGCGATTCCCCAGAAGTGTCCTGTCCTATATTCCTGTAAGAGCCCTCAGAGTGGCAGCAGTTCAGGCACAGATTGCTCACAAAAATTATGTTCCACGTGCATGTGTATAATCCCAGCCAGGGGCTTACAAGGGTCTTCCCAACATGGAAGATTTACCTGCCATGAATGTTCTGAAGGAAAACAGAAGTGGAATATACAGCTGTAACTGGCACATGCAATAGAAATCCCAGGAGTGCATAATTTTTAAATAGCAAATTTCAACTGACAGCATAAATTTAAAGAAAAGTATGGAAAGGTATTGAAGGGTATTACTTGAACAGTACTCAAAGCACCTTGTTACCTTCTTGTCTCCAAGCACCACAACTGGTCTTGGGCAAACCTACATGAAGTTTCATCACAAAAAAAAAAAAAAAAACAAACCAGATAGTTCTCTGAAGACCATATTCCAAGTACAACAATATCTCTAGAATTATAAGATCTTGAAACTGTGATCTGTTATGGACTATTTGTGACCAGGACCAGATTTAATCCTCAAATGACGAGAAATTCTAGGCTGAATTACAGGCTTCCTATATGAGCATGAGAAAATTATTTTATCTACCTATTTTATCTACCTTGTGTCTTAAGCTTACGTGGAAATCACAAGAATAATATACAGAAGTTACGTACTGTGAGGTTTGACACTAGTGTAATAAGACCTCTACATCTAGAAAGAAAGCTAATAGACATAACCTTAACCAGGATGACTGTCTGCTAAGTATTCAGTATACATCTGACAGCTTTTATCTTCCACTTAGGAGTAAGTTGGGGCTGTTTCATCAACGTGTGTGCATGCATGAAATAGCAGCATCCTGTGATTCTGTATTATAGTAGTGGAAAAAATAAAGATAAAAGTATTATAGAATTTACAAGGTATGTTGAGGGCAAAGAACTTGTTATATTAACAGCAAATCAGCACAATTATTTCTGTAACTCCGCAGCCTTGAGGCCAACATATGCATCAATTCATACAGGCCAGACCCAGATACTCTTAAAATGTTGTCTGAAGTCGAACTAACTTCAATGGGAACTAGAACTCTCCCTCAAGGTATGTAAAAAATGCATCCATGGGATGTAATTGTATCAGCTGACATAAACTCATTTGGCAGACTGTCAGGTGACTGTAATCCCTAGGCAACACACTGGGCAACAGCCCTGCTTATTTTACTACAGCATAACAAACTAAAAATACAATGCCGAGCAAAAGCGCAGATCTATTTGCAGCACATCTGTGTGGCAGGCAGGCATCAGCGCTCTTCCCGTTGAACACCAACTCCCTGATCCCACAGATCTCCCCGCTCTTGTCTCCTACAGCACAGGCCATCCTTTCCTGTGTTCTGTCCACTAAACGTCAAGCCGGTCATCACAGAATCACACAGAATCACAGAATCTTAGTGGTTGGAAGGGACCTTTGAGATCATCGAGTCCAACCACATGAAAAAA
>VXBJ01005283.1:934131-993158 GCA_013400055.1 Nycticryphes semicollaris
AAAAAAAAAAGAGCTGGAATGTTACGTCATAACTTCAGAGTCAAAGCTCCATGAAGATGATGAAGTCAAAAGCATGTTTTGTGCTTTTGGTCAGCAGAGTTTCCATGAAAAACATTTTTCCCTTGCTTATCATTCAGAGAGCAACATAGTCACTTGCAACCTTGCAACCTAGAGGCAGATGTAATACTGTGCTCTTTTTTGACCTGAAATAGCTACCATGAAATGGAAGAATAGAGACTATCCAAAAATATCCATCCACATACTATTTTTCTGCCATAAATGGCCTGTGTGAAATTTTATGCTAAGGAATACTTTGCTATCACCTGTGATGGGCTTCAAGATTACACTAGTATGGTGGTGCAGTTGAAAACAGTAATATAAGGAGAAAATATCCATATATTTATTTCTGATATGAGGATTATATATCCTAGAAAAAAAGGGAAAGCGTGGAGGGAAAAAGACTGATCTAGAATTTGAACAGTTGGGTCTTAAAGTGAAAAAAGGGCCTCAAAAAAGCATTTTTTAAAAAGCCTTCATTCGCCATGCCGCAGAATCACCACACATAATAACATCTCTCTTGCTACGCACATCACACAAACTAATGCCAAAACCTCGTAACTTGATCAACGTGGGACTTCTACGTTTAAGTTAATTTCAATTGGAGATGCTGTGCGGGCTGACCCCGTCACCCTTTCCTATCGAGGCCAATGTGCTCTCACTCAGGCTCACGTAGACAAGAATGCTTGAAGGCAGGGCGGCTAAAACGCCTCAGTTCCCACAGGCACCTTGGTGAAGACTGCGTATAGGCTCAGGCCCTAAGAAATACATCTGCAAAAAACCAGGTGTTTGCAGCATTCAGAAACTAAAGTTTCGCTCTACAGATACTATTTTTCACAACACCTTTCCAAAAAGCCAGAAATATCCTGGGTTTTCAGTCAAATCCAGTGACTGATGATGGAGGCAATTGTTTCAGTGAAATTCTCACAATGATACAGGAAGTAAAATAACTAACTAAATAAATAAATACACCAATGGTTGGGATCCCTGGATGATCCTTGAATTTACTGGACGGAGAAGAGGATTTCCATTCTACAGTGAATTTTGGCTTCCTTCCTTGCTTTAGTTCTGATTGAGGTAAAGAAGGTAAAAACTTAAGCACTTTTTCTAAAATGGCAACAATGAAGAAATTCATGTTGGATAAACAGAAAAAAATTGTTTCAATGAAGTAAAAGGCTTTATTTTGATAACTCTATAGCATGAT
This sequence comes from Nycticryphes semicollaris, assembly GCA_013400055.1. Lineage (NCBI taxonomy): Eukaryota > Metazoa > Chordata > Aves > Charadriiformes > Rostratulidae > Nycticryphes > Nycticryphes semicollaris. The sequence continues at coordinate 935,393 of VXBJ01005283.1, forward strand.
CAAGGTGGAGCAGCCAGAGTCTCTGCCAGGGAGATGGATTATGGTTCCTCTCAAGGCTAGGTCTCCATTATTCTTTCAAATGTAACTCATACAAGTGTTTCTGAATGCTAACTTAAACATAAATGTCATACAATTCAAAAAGACAAAGGAAAGAAGCAAAATGGCCAAAATTATAAATTATTCCCAGATCCAAGTATTCTCATGAAGTGAGACATCTCTCACATTCTTTCTGACATTTTTCTAGTGAATATTTCACTGAAATGCAGGCTGACAAAATAGATTTTTATGAAAGCACAAACCAATGAAAGGCTGCTCCAACTCATTTTTTTCAGCCACCTCTAGCTCTGATACAGTACATCCCCATTAAGAGCAGGAAAACTTGTCACTTACAGTTAAGATATACCACAAAAAAAAAGTATGAGAAGAATTTTATCTCTTTTTTCATTTTCATTAACTTTGCTATTTTGGGGAGAATTTCTCCTAACAGCAAGACAGCTGTTTGGAGAGATCACCTCCTTGTATACTGCAATTTATATGAAAAGTCCACCACTGTTTCACACCTAGGTGAATGATCACATGTGGTGGAGAGCTGTAGCAGAGTTCTTCTCTGCAGATGCCTGGCTCATGTTCTCCCCACAGCTGAGGCCTTAGTCACCAGCATTTAGGTAAAAAACTCCTATTCTCCTCACTCTTCCCTTGCCACTGCAGCTCCCTGTGACACACAGGGCGGGGCCCTAAGGTGAAAAGAGCCTGCAGTGTTGTGCTGTGGTGGGATGACTTCTGCTGGTAAAGACAAGGTTTTCCAGGCCTGTCTGGTGGCATGCTGCCAAGCCATTGCCAAGCACTGCAGTCCTTCCCACCACACGATGCAAGAGATGTGGGCAACTCATGTTATGGAGACAGGTCTGAATCACTTCTCGTAACGCTGAGTGCAATCAACGCCATGTGATTCAGCAAGGGTCTATTTTGACAATATACATGGACACGTGTATTTCAGGGAGCAAGGGTTACCTCTTCTGGTTCATTGAAGCCAGCTGACTCCATTCATTTAGGCAAGGGTTGTAACAATGGGCAGCTGAAATCTCCTGGCTGGTGATCCTGTAGCCCCCAACGATGAACAGGTAGTTGTCCAGCATCGCTGACCCATAGCCTCGGACATTCACCAGATCAGGGGGTAGGTTGTTGGCCAGGGGCAGCCACCTCTCTGCTTCCTCATCGTATCTCAGCATCGACCAGGGGGCTTCCACCTGCGGGTGACAGCCTAGAGGCAGGCCCAGAGAGGAGGAACCCATGAAGTCCCCGATGGCCACAAGGGTGGCAGTGCCCCTCATCCGCCTTTCCTTCAAGTGCTGCTGGAGAGCATGGGGCAGAAGGAGATGTGGCCGGGCATCAGGTCTCCGCAGCACCTGATGGTAATGGGTGGCCATGAAGTCTAGACAGGCATCGTGCAAGTCCTGGAGACCATAGACCTGGGCCAGGCGGTGCAGCTCGAAGCAGTTGCCCAGCCTCACCTGGGAGAGGAGCAGGCGGAGCAAGGGGGTGACCTGCAGGTAGGAAGCGGCCTCCACCAGCTCCTCCAGCAAAGGGGGCTCCTCATCGCCCCCCTCCTCCTGTTCCAGCCTGGCCAGGCAGGAGGTGTTGATGAAGTCCAGCACCAGCTCCAGCCCCAGAGCGCTCAACCCCCCGCGCAGCTGCTGCTCCTCCTGGCCTTGCCCTGCCTCCCGCATGCCCGAGCGGTAGAGGGCTCGGAAATAGTCACTCTGCTCGATCAGCTTCCTCTTGCACACCGGGTAGCACTTGTCCCCCAGCCGGATCTGCACCACCTCCTCCCCAGCACCGGCCCCATCTCCTTCCCCTTCCCCCTCCTCTTCCTCCTGCCGCCGCCGCCCCGCCAGGGACATCGCTCACCCCCTCCCCTGGCTGCGCTTCAGCCCGGCCGTGCCGGCTGCGGCCAGGCTCCTCCTCCGCGGCCCCGCAGCCGCTGCCGGGCTTGGGAGGAGCGAGGAGCGGAGCGGGAGAGGCGCAGGGCCAGGCCGGGGGAGGAGGAATGGGAGGGAGGAAGGGAGGCGCCGCTGGCTGCGTCCCTGAAAGGAGAGGAAGGAGAGGGAAAAAAAAAATACGGAGAGGAAAGAAAAAAAAAAGCCCTAAAAGGCAATGTTTAGCTTCTCGGTGCTGCACGGCTGCCCGCCGGGGCCGATAGCGACGAATGGCGCTGCCGGGCGCCCAGCCACCCGCCCGGCTCCTGTGCTGGGGAAGCGCGGGGAGCGGTTTCCCAGCCCGTGTGCGGGGTCGCGGACCCGGTCAGAGAGGGCGAGTGCCCGGCTCGGGGTGCAGTCACCGGTAAAATCTGTAGCCACCCCCTCCCTTCCCTCCCTGGCTCTGCCAGGATTAGGCGGGATCGCGGCTCCAGCCGGCAGCTCGAACCCCTTTGCCATAAATGTACTTCTGCATCCCTGGAAAGGGGGAATATTCTCGAACCGGGGGAAAAAAAAAAATAGAATCCAAACAAACCAAAACCAAAACATGTATGTGTGCGTGCCCTCGTGCGTGGCCAGAGAGGAGGTGGGAGGACTGCAGTCAGCGTGATGCCACGGCAGCTCTACGCTAACATAGACGACAAGAAGGGTCATCTTGCACTTCTGGTGTAGCAGTAGGATTTAGGAATGGTACTTAATCCTGCTACACCTTCCTGGTTCCTCCTGCACAAGTCCCTCAGTGTCTCAGCTCTTTGTTTAATGTATAAAGCTGTTTAATGTATAACTATATAACCTGTTCTGCTATTGTGTCTGATCTATTTAAACTAAGTTCCTGGGATAGGACCTCTGTGTTATTCTTGAGAGTGAACTACATACCAGGGCCCTGACTTTGTTTGACATGAACAAGGAAAAACCAAATTAATAACTGAGCATCCTGGGCATGGATGAAGTGACTGCTTTGCTCTTTGCCTTGTTACACTCTTGAAACATGATGATGGCCCTCTTTAATTAAAAAACAAAACAAAACAAAACCCAAAACAAACTGCTGGAAAAGGTGAGGAAGTCTGCCATCCTGTGTATTCTTATATGATGAGGATTAATAAAAAGATGTTGAAAATATATATTTTTTAAATCTTTCTAAAGATTTTTATTTCACCCTGTGTATTGCAGACCATAGGAAGCCTGAAAATCTTCCCCTTTAGCAGTAATGTGACTTATCTCCAGTTTTTAGACACAATCCCTGTTTCCACTACTCAGAAGGTATCATTTCCTCCCGAACTGTTAAAACTCTACAGTGGCATTAGGCTGTTTCTTTTTTGAAAATTTTATTTTCTTTTTTTTCTTTTAAGTAAGACAGGACTATTTGCTTTTTAGCATTTCCTCTGTGAAATGATCCTCTCTCACAGTTTTATCTTCAACTTAACTTTAGCCCATACAGATGACATGAATGTTAATCTCAGAGTTACAGGTGTGCTTTTCTGCTGACTTCTATAAAAGCGTTTGTTGAGATGGGGTAGATTTCTGTGCATTTTTGTTTTCCACCTCACTTCAAAGCATTTTCGTTCTCCACCTCACTTCAAAGCATTTTCATCTTCAAAAGCAAGGTTGCTTTTGAAGGCCCCATTTCATGTTCTGAAATCCTTTTATATAGCATTTCAATCAGTTCCAAAGAACTAACTTCATCCACCTCAGTCCCAAGCTAGGTCACTATTACCCCTCATTTTCTCTTTCCTGCAAATGAGTTTCACTGTATGCTTCTTTTACATTCATCCATGTCTTCTGTTCTTGATGAAGCACTGCATCATTTGGCTTTTCAATTTTCTTACACCTAGCTGAACTCTGAACACTGGATGGATTTTTCTCTGACTAAGGTTCAGCCTTGAAAAGATGATCACACACAAGTGTCTTACCCATAAGTAAAAGTCCAACCCATAACTCCTTCTGGTACTTTAATTCCCATAGGCAGACATTTCGAGCAATTGTAATCACTCGTACTTCAGAAATAAACAGAGAGCTCGTGTTTGTTATGGCCATTAAGCTCCCCTGTTGGAATACAGTATGACTGCCAACACGGTGGTATGATTGCCATCTTTAGACATCTGTTTTGGAGTCTTGTATGTTTGATGTATTGGTAAGTTAGCTACTAACTGGTGAGGGAATTTTTCCATGTAGTCAGTTAGTGATAAGTTCTGTTCCCTCAAAATGTTGACACCACAGCCAGGATAGATAGAATATTTCTTCTGTTGCCCATCTGCCTGCACCTGCTACTCTGCTGAGGTTTTCAAGTCCATCTTCCTCACAGTCCATGAAGATTTTAATAAGCTGGACTAATTCTGTCATGTACTAATAAATATTTTCTTCCTGCCAGCTTGAGAGAGCTAAGTTCTGTAGCTTTCTTCAGGAGCTGTGACAGGCACAAGGGGTCAGCAGCACTCTTTGTTGAATAGCCACCTTTGTAAAAAGCCTAAATCTGTTTCCTTAACTAATTATTTTGACTAGCATGATTGACAGCTATCTGTGCTTTATCCAGGCTTAGGACTGGGCAATTGTGTTGAGTCAGATCACGCTGACAGGGCAGTTCCCCTGTTTTTTTACTGTGATAATCAGCCAGTTTGTATAGTACTTACACTGCAAACAAACCAACGTAAGGAGTACCTTTGTTCCATATTTGTACAGATAATTTCATCTGTCTCCCAGTCTACAACTATACTGCTTTATGCTTAGATCAATAATACATATTATTATTCTAGAATAAAAGAAAAGGTCTTGCTGTTTCACCAGAGATCATCTTGGTTAATATTAAAAGAGTAAGAAATGTATTTTCCAGTGCTAAAAGTGGAAGCCTAGGGCTAGAGCTACAAAGTCAAAGTCTGTAGTTAAGAGCCATAAAAGAGTAATGTTGGACACTTTTAAGATTCAGCTAGCCAGGCTGCTGGGGCATCCTGCCTAGACCGTGCTTTTGCCAAGAAAGCTTGGACCAGATGATCCCTGAGGCCCCTTCTAACCTGGTATTCTGTGATTCTGTTATTACGGTCTTTGAAACAAATACGAAAGACCATCTATCACTCTTTAAGGACATGAAAAGAAGTTTGCATTATGGTAGATATTAAGTGACTGCATGATAAAAGAACATAGCCTGAAGAACAAGACATTCACAGAGAGGAAGACAAGGGTAACTATGCTCAGCTTTTCAATAACTAGCTTTTAGAGTTTGGCTTCTAGAGTGAAATGTTCAAGCCTGCTCTAGGTACTTCAGTTCTCTCTTTCCAGTGTCTGAGAGACAAATTTATCTCAAGGAATAGGATTCTCAAGTGCCAACAAATGGAGCAGGAAGGCATCAGAGAGTGTCAATAAGGGCTCTCTAGAGTCGAGATGGCCATTTCTGCTTGGGATTCAGTCTAGACACTTTTTCCTGTGCTTGGTGCCTGAACTATTTCCTTGTAATTAATGCCTGAATTATTTCCAAGGCTGAAGAGAGATGCCTCTTTTCTTTAAGAAAGAACTGGAAATGGAAGAAGCTTTTTTATACAGCAGCTACATTGTAATAGACCATTCGACCATGATACAGAAAACCTACTCTTCTGACCTTTTCTCTGCCCAGGCATACAATTCTATAGCCCTCTGACTTTCCTAGCTTAGCAAAAGCAAGAAACACAGAGAGTCAGGTAGACCTGCTACTAAGACAGAAAAAGCAAAGCCAGAGATAATTGGACAGAGGTAGCACTCTTTCTGTTTTGTATGGAACTTGGCTCACGCTTCCCAACTGACAAGGGATGTGCACAAGGCTGGTGCAATCCTGTTCTGTGCGCTAAGACTGAAGCCTGCTTAAACTTTAGATTCACTGCAAGTATTTAAGACTGCTTAGATTTACTTAGAAAACCATGGCCATTTGTTTTTTCTCCCTGAACAATTCAATGGCATTGTGTGGTAAACTGGATGGGTCTCCAGTCTGGTAAGGTCACAAGACACAGCAAAGGGGACTAACAGAATTACCAATGACTGGGAATCAGAATGGCAAATGCTTTTCTTGGCAGGAAACCTGGTTTACATATACATGAAATATAGCCTGAATTTCTTTGTGGGTCTAACCCAAGATCACACAAAAAATCTGCAGCAGAGGAGAACCAAACCCTTAAGCACCAGTACAGCACCTCAAGGAAGACTGCAGTGGTTTTGTGTCCGTTTTAGGCAAACCACTTCTTGATTCAACAGAGCATCACTGTTAAATTCACAAGAACCAGAAAGTAACACCAACCTGATTTCTCTAAGGAAAGGACTACATAGAGGGCAAAAAACAAAGGAAAAATTTAATTCCTTTCAGACTTATTAGTTTAAAATGTGAACTGAAACTGAATCAGTGGATATTTAAATTATACATGCTATCTAATATAAAATATAAAGTGCCACATTCTTCCCTCTGAGACGCCAGGGAATTGTACTTGTACTGCCAGGGAACTGTGTATTGAGTAATAGTGGAACTACTCAAGAGAGGAATTAGTCTTTTGGAAATGATTCACCAACTGCTGCCATTGTTTAGTATTTTCCTTGTCACAGGATACAAAGTAAGCATCTGTGGAACATAGGAAATATCCTGCAGTATTTCAGCATTAGAAATATCAGTGTTCTAAAGGATTTTGGCAATTCTGAGAGGAACTGACTGGAGTGTAACTGTATTTCAACTGCAATCTCTATCATTTGTGAAGGATGAGCTGCTAAATAAAGGTAACTTCCTTTTTTTTTTTTTTTTCAGATTCACAGCCAAACAAAGCACTTCTTACTCAATGCCACTAGCAATGCAATTAAAAGAAAAAAAAGAAAAGGCAATCATATTTGAAATAGCACTTGTTCAGACTTTATAGCCTATTATTTTCTGTTTAATTTTCTGCTTTAAATGTATGATTTAATACTTATTCCTTACAACAAACGTATGTTGTTAGTGGGCATTCTTTGTGGATCATGAGAAGAGTTCTGTCACCAGACAGCAGAATGGAGGCATGAGCATGTAAATTGTTACAATGGCTTTCATCTCTTCAGGTTTTTACACCAAAGACCCGGTAAGGAATTTCCTTAAAATTCTCTCAGGTGAAATAAGTGTCAAAATCTGAATAGGCTGCTGGAGTGCTCCGCCTGCTGCTGAACCTCCTGCTTGGGACGTTTGCTCTGCATAAATGCATCATGCATCCCCAGCCAGAATTTTCTTGTGTAGCTCTGTCTAGATGAGAGTATACTGAGTGCTTTTAAAACAGCATATATTTTTAAATCCGGGTACAGACAGGCAGAGCTGAATTTTAGTACATAATAACTAGGTAAGATGAATGGTAACCCACATGGAAGACTTTCACCAAGTATCCAACTGTATAAAATTCATCACAATGTTGAAACTCCATCCCTTTTGCCTAGTTTCAAGTTCTGTCATAAATCAGCATGCATTCATTAGAGTGTTTGCCTTTTGTCATAAACCTTGGCTCAAGTCTGCATGTATGTCAGTAGATTTATATTTGTATAAATCTCATCTGGTTAAGACTTCTGTTGCTCGTTGTTTGAACACACAGATTCCAGACTTCGTGCAGAGATTTTACCAGAAATAGTTTGAAGCCAGGCTCCGAGAGAATCTCAGGACTTGTCAGTTCCTTTGAAACAAGGTTTAAAAAATGGTTTGCACAAAGTCCCAGGAACAGAAACTGTAATATTTCACCTCTTTTTACCATGTTGCTGGGATGGGGCTGAAACCAGAATCTTGGACCCAGCTGCCCTAAACCTTGGAGAAGGTCAGATTCATTAAAAACCTGATATATTGCTCCAAACCAACATCTGACCACTAATAGCTGTTTTTGACAAAACTGTTCTCTCAAAAAATGCTGTTTTGTTAGACTTAAGACATTTTGCAAGAATATTTTGACTTCAAGGAAATTTTAAAGGAGAAAGTGAGCACAGTATTTCACCAACATCAAAAAGATTTGCTTTGATTTTTTTTCAAAGTACTTACATTTCATTATTTCATGATTCATTACATTAGTACTTTGATACTGTAATAGAGTTACAGTGACATATTCTGGCATTACATTATCGAAATACTTAGGTAAAATTTTGACTTTAACACTGCTGTAGTAAAGGGAATACACACGTACATATCTAAGAAAAATGAGAGAAGGACGATTTCAACACAGGCCTGCTATTCAGTTTATTCACATGGAGCCCAACGTAGACACAGAGTTCCAGCTGAGGGTCTTAAGGCTGATGTTGCATGGGATTATGCTGCGCATTTGATTAAATAAGCTTACTGATGTTCAAAGGAGGACATAGGCAGGTTCATAACTCATGGGAAACTGCAGGCGGCTTTTTCTGGGCTGGTACTTGTCATCTTTCAATTGCTCTGTCAGAAATAATAATAGAAAACACAGACGATTTAAGCTAACATGTTTTACTTTAGTTGCAGCAGAGAAGTGCTTTACACAGCACTGGTCTCTTCCCACGCCTGAGACAGGCCGGGTCTGTGCTAGCAGCAATCATTCGCTGCATATTTCTGCATCATCGTGGCAGCATCAAGGAGTGTTGCATTGCCACATCTGGGCCTCGGAGAATATCTCTGTCTTCTCTCCTATAAGCTGCGTGGCAAAGGGAAAGTACAGATAGGAGGTCCAAATGTCCTCTTATGTCTAGCCTGTATTTACGTGAGGGATATGTCCCTCTCTGATCACACTGGCTTAATCTCCACTGACAGAGCAGAAGAAGGGAGAAACTATCCAAGACAGGCATGAGCCTTTGCTGAGACGTCGCAGCTAACGCCACTATCTACCATAGCTGTTCAAACAGCATAAATGCCCGAACTTCAGCTTGACCCAGCACATTGACTGTTCTTCCCGACTCAGGGCTGAGAGGCAGAGAAGCACAGGACAATAACAGTGTGGACAACAGATGACCCATGAACAAAGCCAACGTACAGTATGGTTTTAGACAGGCTGATCTGACTACAGAATCAAATCTGTGGCATTTTCAGTCCTTTTCAGGACTGCTTTCCTTAACTACATAGATCTTCTGTCTGGTCTTTACATATTCTTTACATAAATTCCATATAAGCTAAATATAGTTCCAAATATCAATATATATCTGTTACTTTATATGGAGAAGGTGTCTGCTTTTGTTTATATTTGGCAAAAAAAGAGTTAATGCCTGATGATGAATCCTTTGTGCTAGGAAGCTCTTGGATTGTGCCATTATCACTGCCAGCCCAGGTGGAAAACCTCAGGTACAATTTCTGTTTATAACACGAATCATTAAAAAGATTGCTCCCTTCCTTTGTAGCAGGTACGTTTATATATCATTTACTGAAAGGTCTGCAAAGACATCGAAGTTCTCAGAGAAAACAGGCAACTGCCTTTTTGTTTTCCAGGAAGAAATTTGAGAAGACCAATGAAAGAATTACTAAATAACATGAAGTGCTGTTATGATACTGGCCCGAGACTCCTTGCTAACAGTAAAAGTCTCTTGATCCCTCCTTGCAGAGCACATGGAACAGTCGGCCACTGGTTTGCAGGTAAGGCTCAGGTATTTTCTTCTTGTGATTTAAATCTTCAGCATTAAATTATATGTATGCATTTCCCATAGAAAGATCAATGTGCCATTATGGGGAAGCTGGCAGAAGACTCTGAAATTTGAGAGAGAAGGTATGAGTTTTTAAAGGAAATTGCCTGAAGCAGCTATTTATTTATTTATTTCAATCTCTTTATATTTCATTAAATACAAAGTTTCCCTGCAGCTATTCCTGCTTTTATAATTTATTTAGAAAAAGAGAAGGGAGAAAGAATGACAAGTAATGAAAAGGAAAAAAGGCTGCTTGGTTGAAGTACGCAGCAGAGGAACAGAATAAAAACATGAAGGTGTTGGTAAAGACTAGTCAAATGTATATTGACAAACAGTGGCAAACCAAAAAAGATTTAAAATATACATTGATAACATATAGATCTGTAGAAAACATGACTGGTTATCCCAGCCCAGTTTTGCAAAATACCTAATTAAACATTATACACTGTGAGTATGCACACTTACTGTGTTTCCGTACTGTGGCTCTTCAGGGCATGCTCTAGTGGCCAAGATNTGAAGAGGGGGCCTTGTTTTGCAAAACAAACACCGTCTATAATAACTGCAGAATTAAAATGAGTTTGAGGCTTCCCCACCACGTCACCGATTTATACTTCATGCAGGACTGGGGAAACTTCGTGACTCTAAATTTGAGGGGAAAAAATGCTGTCTAAAATACTTTCATTTATTTAACACACAATTTTTATTGCACACAACCATATTTCTACCTAATTCTCGCTAAACTTCACTGTATAGTTGATTGCATTTAAATGAACTCATGTATTGTAATATTTCAAAGCCCATACAGAAGTGGGTAGCAGGGATCACACTGGGTCCTTTTAAGAAACAAAACACTTGGGAGTTTCAGGTTTCTGACCAGATGCTTAAAAAATTGCCTTCCTATATGCCATCTATATTTTCTTTCTTGCACTCTCACAGGCCTTTTCTAAGTTTAAACATAAGCAGAAGAACGCACAAAGACCATTCAATCTTCTTACATTTACGGAAGATTAGGGACAGGATTACTTACCTAGTCCGGAGATGGATATAGGTCACAGCTTTCTCCAGTCATATTCATCTATTCCTAAATTTTTACAAATAAAATCATATTATTCTTGCAACCAAAACAGAATAGGGAAGAGGAACAAATTTCCACCTCTGGCTGGCAGGCAGAATTAGATTGTTCAGTGTGTTAGCAAATAAGGAAATAATATTCACAGCCACCAGATAATTCAAAAAATGTATTGTGAAACTAAACTGAGCTGTTTCTTCTGTATTGAGTGTAATAGTGTGCCTGAACAAAGTGGCAGACCCACTTCCTCTCAAGTGACCATACCACATATTTTCAGGGCTGATGTGAAACAATATGCTGAGCTTACCATTATTCATCACATATTAAGGCTGTCTGCCTAGATTGGTCTTAGAGTGACACAAACTTGGTCCGGCAGAAACAAGTTCTCTGAATGACTAAAAGTAACCTCTGTCTATTGTCTCTCAAAAACTGTCCCAAATATCGAGTTAGATAACAACAATAGTATGTAGCTCATAAAATGGCTGCTTCCTTCCAGCAGCTGCCCAAACAGCACCATGGGAATTATTTGGAAAAAACATTCCCTGGCTCATGTCCCTGGCAGAGTCAGCAGTATCCTCATCGCTCAAGAGAATGTCTCTTAAAATGCTGGTCCAAACTTTAGAGCATCCATGAAAGAGAAAGCGTGCTGACTAAGCACTCAGAAAGTGCTGATTTTCATCATTACATTGACGAGATGGTTCTGCTGGTGGCAATAGCAGAAGTGCTGATGGTCCTGGGTTTGGCTGTGGAGTCAGACTCTCTCTGCTCACCCACTACCTTTTACAAGAACTGCTGGATCCGACGCTTCCCAGGTCTTCTGATAGACCTGCAGGAATCACAGAAGAGGGGAGCCCAGGTGCTGAAGATTTACGCTGAAGTCTCATCTCAACAGTGCAGCAGAAGCTGCTGCCTTCTGAGGAATGGTGAGTGTTTGTTATGAAGAGTGGGGCATACATCATGATGTATGAGGTAAAAACATTTAGGGTATTTTTTCTCTTATTATTTGAAGAAGAAATAATGCAAAATATTGGGATATGTGTATATTTTGAGGCAGGAAAGTAGAGGCACATTGTAACTGTTCCCCCTTCTTCAGTCCCATAGAAAGGAACTTGATAATCTGAATATTTTAGAAGATTACACTAAAAACAAATTAAAATCTTAGCATCTGCTTTGACATTTTAGATCTTTGTCACCAAGTTTGCTGGTGATTCTACCAGCAAAACAGTAACTCTGCAGTATCCATCACTATCTACTCCTGTGGAGAAAAATCAGTGGCAGTGATTTCAACAAGACTCGTTTTCACGGAGTATGACATGGTGAGGGGGGAAAGGGGAGGGAACACATCATTTGTCCTTCTCTGAGCTACAAGAATATTAATTTACTTGGAGAGAGCTCTCTCTCGTTCTGTGTTTACGCCATGTTTCTGGTTCAACCAGGGTATAATATTAACGTGAGCAATAAAGTTACAGTAAGCCATCACCTTTTCCTTAGCATTGTAAACTCAGACTTCTCAGTAATTCTGAGTATTCTCAGTAATGGCACAATTACTAAAAGCTAATCTTACAAGATAAAAAGAAATTTTGAAATAATTTAACAGCAAGCAATAAAATACGTTGCTTGTATCTCCTCAAACCAATGCAAAATACCTTATAGCATACTTCTAAAGGATTCTTCGTGACCAGAGAACTATCCTCCCTTACTGAAAATAGGTTTGTTACTTATTTTTCTTAACCAATTTTTATAGGATAAAAACCATCATAGACCCCAAAAAGAAAATATTCACAGAAACCAAGTTCTTCAGATAAGAAGATTATCTTACTGTTTTATGTTTTCATGAAGTGTGCAAAGTAATCATTAATAAAACCCCAACATTTATAATTATGTTGTGCTAAAAAACAGAGTCTCTAATGACAACAGAACTTTGCACAAAATTGGAAGATGGGAAAGTTTTCAAAGATTTCACACCCCCTTCAAACAAATACATATATTTACAGCTATATATATTTACAGGTGTTTTATATATTCTTAAATAAGTTAGTCTCTGTATCAGAAACCTGCATAGTATTCATCTATCATGCTAAAAACCAAACATATAGTATACTATTAGCACAAAACATCCATTCTTTGACAAAAACCAGAACACTGTATACCTGGTTCTGAAGGCAAGCGTACATACTGCTACAACGTGATGCAACTGAAGAACAGTTTTCTGTTGGAAGTAAAATCATCTATGTGAGCAAATCTGAAAATTGTGATTTTTCAAACAAAGACTTCAATAATACCACGTTGTTAGAGTTTGCGGAGTGTTTTAGAATCCTTAAACAAAAGATATCACAGAAAAGCAAGTACTATATAGATATTTCCTAGAAATAGTTGAAGGGCTTTGTCTTTTAAACTGTTAACTCATGCTAAAAGTGATGCAAAATGTTTACTGATGCCTAGAAATATTTCTATATTCAGAATTATTTTCTTTAAAATAGTAATTTGATTTTAAATTCCTTTATGTGTAGAAGCTAATGTTTTTTATACATTGTCTGTAGAAATGCCTGTGGTCCTCAGAAAATATATCAAAATAGTTATGTACTGGCTAAAGATGCTTCTCTAACACTGCATAATATTTCTGATCTTTTAAAGAAAAATGTAAACCAATTGGTATATAATAAAACCAGGAATTTGCTTAGTCCCTGTAAGAATATCATTCTGTCCTTCACAAGTTATGTTCTTTCATTGTTCTGATGATAATCATAACCTTTGTACCAGTCTTATTTTCATAAATACCTACTCTAAGCTCCAGTTCCTATGATGTAGAATTGGAAACTGATGAAGCCTAGCTAGAGCTAGATATAGGGCATGAAAATTATATCAGTGAAAGAAAAAATGCTGATTATAATCTTTGATTTACCTTTGATGACAAACTGTATCTTTACTTTGCTGTCATTAGAGTTTAGGACCCCAGTTTTACTTGTAAATATTATCGGGCTTGTTACAGGTAGGCAGACACCTTTATCCATATGTCTAAGTAGCTAAAAAACACAAGACGATACAAATTCTGTAACAGCACTTCTGCCATGTTTTTTTTCTTTCACAGAATTGCTTAACTTGTATTGTTCAGAGAGAGTACATTTTCATTGCAAAATCTTATTTAATTAGTCATATACGTCTTTTGAAAATAATGTTTCTCTCTCAGGGGAGATTATGTCCATTATGGTGGGAAAAAAAACACTTTCAAAGTTTGTGTTTACTGTGTTAAATCTATGATGCAGTATTGAGACTAAAAATGAAAAATTACAAACAACACAGAAAAGATAGTCAGCATAGCTTTAGTGTATTTTATTTTTGTTGTTTGTAGATAGTTAAAGATTTTGATTTTATTTTTAATTACACGTAAAATGGAAAGAGTTGCATGACTTCAGTTGTTCATTGCAGAAGTATTACAAAGTATTTTCATTACTTACAAATGTGAGAAAAAAATTAGGAATAAATACTGAAGTAAACAGAGTACATTATAAAGGTAGGTAGTTTCCTAACAATTTATGTAAAACAAAGCTTTTTTGCAAGGGTGTTACATAAATATAGTGTAACTAAAATGCTTTTCCAATATTTAAAAAAAATATAAGACCCACAGAACTATTTTAGAATGCTTTAACTGAAGCAACTCTTTAGCCCCATTAATTTACATGTTCTAGACAGTTATATTGACAATGCAGATCTTATCTTAAAAACTTATTTAATACAAAAATTGTCCAATTCAGTCAGAAGGGATGCTACAGTTTTCTGCATTGCAATGCTTAAGAGTCAGAATAAGTATTTTCTGCTATTGAATGTGTCCCCTGCCCTGCTAATACTTTCTTGAATTGCAGGTAGTCATTCAGATTAATTAGTTCAGGTATGGAGGTTACATTCAAGAAAGGTAAAATAAAAGAAATAAATCACTCAAAATTTCATACATTTGAAACAAAGCCTAATATTAATCCTGCTCCAAGCGCATTGATATAAAATGAATTAATTTTTGACTTGTGATTTTTATGACCTGTGAGACTCTGAAAGAAGAATCTTTCCTGCTTTTTTTATAGTGTGACTCTTAACTGTAAGTATTGTGGCATATACTTTCAATCTAAAACTTAAACCACCAGGATTCAGGTATCTATATACTTTTGAAAACGGGGTTTCAAGCATTATTTCATTACTGCTTTGTCCTGAAGAAGGGAAGATAGAGCTGCACCTTCAAACATAAATAATTGTCTAAACTACTCTATTCACATAAATATAACAGCCAAATATAAAGGCAAATAAGAAAAACTATTGGGAACTGGCAGCAGGTCAGGATGTCATTTACTTATTGTACTTCAGGATGGTTTTTTGGATTAAACAAATGGTTGCAGGCCAGTTTTAAGTAGACAGGAATATTACACAAAAGCAAATATTTCAAAGTTGTCTTCTGTGATAACTTTTCTTTTAGAAGTAGTCCACTCACTGTAGCTGAGATGGGAAGGAAAGAAACTCATAGATACAAGATAAAGCATATGATTTTATTTTATCAAAAGCATGTTTCAAATTCAGAGGGCTAATCTAGTCCTTTTTCTTAATATAGTTGTAAGTAGCTTTATATTACTGACTAGGTGCTTAATTAGTTTACACAGTAATGAAAGAACCACTGTTTTAAAGTATTATGGAGCTCCCCAGTATTAATGATCTTCTGATGTTAAATAATACAGTAACATGCACAATGTAATGTTCATTATGCGGGTAAGCTCAGCTTTATTCTTTTTGTATTACAGTTTCCTGCAATCTGGCAGTGTTCTACCTTGGACCTATTCATGAGAATATGAATTGCCTGCACGTGTCTTGCCCAGCACTGGAAAGCTGCATACTAAAGGCTAGAATCAATGTAATTTTGTACAACATCACGACAGGTAACTAAGCGTTTAATTTATAGAGGCTGAAAACATAGCAACTACAGGAAATGTTAAAATTATATTAGGTCAGATACTGTAATAAAAGGTGTTCCGAAGTATCATACAATGCTAAAAAGGTCTAAGACTTTTGCTGTTTTGTTAAAGCACCTACTTCTGAGAATACTTCCCCCTTTTCTGTATTTGAGAAAGGACCTTGAGGATACACCCTGCTTTCAAGAGTCATGTGACTGACACCTAATCAACCCTATGCCTGAGAAAAATACCATACCAGAGAGGCGAGGCTGCCCACTGCACCATGTCCCCAGATCCAACCAGTAGCAAGGCTGAAAAAGTATTCCCATTAGGCCCATGCACAAAAAGCACTCATACTTACCACAATCACACATTCAGCAACACAGGTTACACAGATACATGCAAAAAGGAGACACAAGAACATAGGCAGCACCAAGAGCTGCATCCGTTGGCAGCTTTGGCTGCATAGGATGGAGATTGGCTAGTGAAGCATATAACTACATATATGCGCTATGTGATGCGCAATGTGAATTCCCTCCAGCAGCTGGGTTTAGATGCTCAGTCTGCCCAGTAGCTACCCCTGGACCTCAGTCTCCCCGGTTGCTCTCAAGCCCCTGTGGGTGCAGTTGCTGGTATAGACTGTAACACACACACACACGGAGCTGGCTGGGACTCCACTATTCCCAAGTAACCTAGGTTCCTCCTGTTCCTCACGTTTGGTTCCTGCCCTTAGCATTCCATAGTAAGTCCTATGCAATCTCACAATGCACTTCCCTTGGGTCCCCTAGAATCACAGAATCATAGAATTATGTATGTTGGAAGGGACATTTGAGATCATCTAGTCCAACCATCAACCTAACTCGGATTAAAAAAAAAAAAACAAACCGTATCAATGACCCGTCACTAAACCACATACCTAAGCAGTAGGTCAACCCATCTTTTAAACACCTCCAGGGATGGTGCCTCAAACACTTCCCTGGGCAGCCCATTCCAATGCTTAATGACCCTTTCTATGTAAAAAAATTTCCTGATATACAATCTGAACCTCCTCTGGTGCAACTTGAAGCAATTTCCTCTGGTCCTGTCGCCTGTGACTTGGGAGAAGAGAACAACCCCTGCCTCTCTACAATCTCTGTTCAGGTAGTTGTAAGAGAGCAGTAATGTCTCCCCTCAGCCTCCGTTTCTCCAGGCTGAATAACCCCAACTCCCTCAGCCTCTCCTCATGAGGCTTACTCTCCAGACCCCTCACCAGCTTTGTTGCCCTTCTCTGGATCTGCTCTAGCACCTCAATGTCTTTTTTATGGCAAGGATCCCAAAACTCTCCCACCACTCTTCCCCAAGCCTGTAGCACTGCATGGGGTTGTTGTGACACAAGTGCAGGGCACAGCACTTGGCCTTATTGAACCTCATCCCATTGGCCTCGGCCAATCGATCCAGCCTGTCCAGATCCCTCTGCCAAGCCTTTCTACCCTCAAGCAGGTCGACACTCCCACCTAGTTTAGCGTCATCTGCAAACTTACTGAGGGTGCACTTGATCCCCTCATCCAGATCATTGATAAAGATGTTAAAGAGAACCAGCCCACATACCAAGCCCTGCAGGACACCAGTCATGACCAGCCGCCAAGTGGATTTGACTCCATTCATCACCACTCTCTGGGTCTGGCTCTCCAGCCAGTTTTTAACCCAGTGGAGAGTACTCCCAGCCAAACCATGGGCAGCCGGTTTCTCCTGGAGAATACTGTGGGAGACTGTATCAAAGGCCTTACTAAAGTCCACGTAAACCACATCTGCAGCCTTTCCCTCATTCACCAAGAGGGTCACTTTGACCTAGAAGGAGATCAGGTTTGTCAAGCAGGACCTGCCTCTCATGACCCCTTGCCAGCTGGGCCTGATCACCTGGATGTCCTTCATACACTGCATAATGGCACTCAGGATGATCTGTTCCATGACATTCCCAGGTACCAAGGTCAGACTGAGAGGTCTGTAGTTCCCTGGGTCATCCTTCCAACACTTCTTGTGGATGGGTGTCACATTTGCTAGATGCCAGTCAGCTGGGACCTCCCCAGTTTGCCAGGACTGCTGGTAAATGATGGAAAGTGGCTCAGTGAGCACTTCCACCAGCTCCCTCAGTACCCTCAGGTGGATCTCATCTGGTGCCATAGACTTGTTTATATCCCATTGTTGGAGCAGTTCCCTCAGCACCTCCCTTTGGATTATGGGGGCTTTGTTCTGCTTCCTGCCCCTATCTGCTAGCTCAGGGGTCTGGGTACTCAGGGAACTACCTAGTCTATTACTAAAGACTGAGGCAAAGAAGGCACTAAGTGCCTCCACCTTCTAATCACCCTTTGTAACTATGTTACCTCCCGTATCCAACAGATGATGAGATTCTCCCGAGTCCTCCTCTTGTTACTAATATATTTCTAGAAATTCTTTTTATTGTTTTTAACCTCCAAGGCCAGGTTAAGTTCTAGTTGGGGTTAGGCCTTTCTAATCTTCCCCCTACAAAGCCTTACAACACCTTTGTAATCTTCCTGAGTGATCTGCCCTTTTTTCCAAAGTCCATAAACTCTCCTTTTTCCCCTGAGTTGTGACTGACCTTTGTTCAGCCAGGCTGGCCTTTTCCCCCAATGACTTGCTTCACAGCACACAGGGATAGCCTGCTCCTGCACTTTTAAAACTTCTTCCTTGAAAAACGACCAGCCTTCCTGGACTCCTTTGCCCTTCAGGGCTGCCTCTCAAGGGACTCTCTCAAGCAGACCATTGAAGAGACCAAAGTCTGCCCTCTGGAAGTCCATGATGGCAGTCCTGCTGGCTGTCCTCCTTGCTTCTTTGCAAATTGATTAATTCTATTAATTCATGGTCACTGTGCGCAAGACAGCCTCCAACCATCACACCCCTCCAAGGTCCTTCTCTGTTCACAAACAGCAGATCCCAAAGTGCTCCCTCACTAGTCAGCTTGCTTGCCAACTGTGTCAGGAAGTTATCCCCAGCACAGTCCAGGAATCTTCTAGGCTATTCCCGCTCAGCTGTATTGTGTGCTCAGCTGACATCTGGTAGGTTGAAGTCTCACATCAGGACAAAGGCAAGTGATCTTGAGACCTCATATGGGACCCATAATATATCCCATAATCCTAGGAAGTGACATTTCCAGTCCAGAATGTGTTGATAGTTATCATTTGGGCTCCCTGACCTGCCGTTGTCTCAGTGTGCTCCTTTTGTGGGTGTTCAAATGAGCTTTTAACTAACATTGTTTATGATTTAATAGGGATAGATCCCGATCTTCTTATTTTTGAAAAACTGACATCCAAAGAACCAAATACTCGCCCCTCGCTGAATAAATATGAAAGGCAAAACAGCACAGAGGCCACCGAGTGGGAAAGATGTCAGCACCATAATGCCACATCAAGTTCTCTTCTGCTCCAAGCTCCATCTTCTACCACTAGCCAAAGCTTAAGACCAAACACTTATACCTCCAGTATAAGCCTGATGGTCAAAAAACCTGAAATTACCACTTATTCCAGGGAAGAAACTTTTCCACTGGATTATCATTTTGATAAGAGGACAAGCACAACTTCAGCAGGTTCTAAGTCAATCACCACTTTGGACAAAAAGACTGTGCCTTCAACTTTGATATCCGACTCTGCTGAGATATTATCCCACATGCCCACTCCCCCTCGTCTGAACAGCAGTAAACAACACTTAAATGAAACCAAAGGATACAGTGGTAGGAATTATACTTCGGATAATGAGGCACCTGCTTGGGAAGCTGCAGCTTTGGGTGAGTGGTTGATTCCTGTAGTTCTTTGCTCTTTTCTCATCTTCCTTTGCTGTTGTACTGTTGCTTTCACAGCAGGGCGTTGCAGAAATAGGAGAGGTTGGTATAGGCCCATAAGGAGAAGAACAACGTTGAGACAATTCATTAAATATACTACTGTCAAAGGAAATTTGTAAAATACTGTCATCATCTTTATTTTGGAACAAACAGCTTTCTAAAAAATGAAAACTTTACTCTTCTGATGACAATAAGTCAAATGTTTTTCAAGTCCCTCCAGTAGCACCTTCAGAATTCAACTGCTTTGGTAAACTTACTTGCTCTGCAATGCATTAACCATTCCATTACTGGCTAAGGAAAACACAAATGTGGCTAAGATTTGTTCATGCCTTGCAATTAGCATCAGTGTTGTCCACCTGGACTTGACATCATCTGCATCATTAGCTTTTTACAATAGGAATAGTCATTTAACGTATGTTGCACAGGAATAGACAAAATGTTTTGAAAGCTCTAGAAGTTAGCTTTATAATAAGAAATCCTCTTTTTTTTTTTTGTTTTTGTTTCTTCATCCTGTATACTCTATTCATGAAAGTGCTCCTCTTGAACATAAATCAAGTGACTAGATCAACAAGGTAGCAAGGTATTTCCTTGCCTTACCTTGCTCAGGAAGTTTGCTTAGCAAAGCAAACATTTTCAACAGTAACCAGGATTGTTCTTCTTCTTTTAAACTTGTTGAAGCCTCAGAATTTCTCACTTTATTCCCTTGCTGTAAGAAGTTTCTATTTCCCAGACAAGTGTAAATGTTATAAAAGGAAACAACATGAAATAAAACTGATTGTCACATGCCAATGTGACAGAAAATTATTTTAAAACTAGTAAGATTCATACAACATTTAAAGACTACAGTGATGAAGTGGTAAGGCCACATGAATACATAATTACAGTTGAGTTGGTTCCAGAGAAAAAGATCTCTGTAAAATTACATTTTAACCCATATAGAGCAGGACTGTAGTTTAGAAAACTGAAATTTAAAAAAACCACTTATTTTTACTATTTGATTAACCTTGTATGCTAATGTATATGTAATAGAAGAGAGACTGACACAGCATAAGAAGATTTTAAAGAAGTGGGGTTATTTCATCCATTGAAATAACACAAAAGAAAGTCCTTCTCTTTTAGCTAGAAGAATTAGAATTAGTTATGATTTATTTGTAAGGTCAGTTCTATGCTTATATGTAAAGTGATACAAGCTCTAGATAGATACCTTGCTGCATGATATACTTTAAATTGCTGTATGGTATACTTTAAATTTCAACAAGCTGACTTTTATCATCAAAGTGCGCTTTACTAATTCATCATGTGGCTGAATCTAGCAGAGTTTAACTATCACTAAAAATTTCAACTAAGAAATATGAGACCCCAAGGGCTCTTCTGAGTTAGAGGAAGTTGCCATGCATGCTTTTCCAGCTTTTTAAGATCAAAAGGAAAGGAATTAGGAGAAAGGAACCAAGATATATTGTATCAAAGCATGAATGCAGTGATATTGTAAATAATGTGTTTTTCATGTACTCATCATCTTAGGGTAATCCTTGTGGATCTGATCCTGAAATGGAAAAGTCTCAGGTCTGATTTATTTCATTAGGAAACAAAAGCATGTGGATGTCAGAGGAGGAACTCACTTTATATCCTTTTGCCATAGCTTACACTAGAAATGGTGATGTGCACTTTTTTAGACTAGAAACTGCAGACCAAGTGGTTCAGGATTATCTTTGTCCAGTGCTCTACCAACTAAATTCTGAAGGAAATGTTCATGGCTCAGTGAAACGTTCTGTTAAAGACACAAGCAGGCGTAACTGATTTCCATCTACAAAGTGGGTCTACTTAATCAGAAAATGAAAAGTTTGCAAACTTCATGTTTTGATCTCTACCACAGATAACATTCAGATGCTTCACAGATCATGACAACCTGATCAAATACATGAAATAAAAAAAACCCTGATTAAACACATGCTCCAAGTCAAGTTCTGGTACTTTTCATCTCACTAAGTACTGATGACAAGCAAATTTTGTCAAAGGATTCTCCCACAAAACACTTCAGCCAGTGTTGTCACATCAATTTGCAATGAAAGTCTTTTTTAAATGATCTTTTTCTCCCCATAATTTTTAAACATTATCCACGTAGATACTGTATCGTGTATCAAAACACGAATCAAAGGAAAACATATCTTAAAACAAGCTTACATCTAAAATGTAAAGGTACCTCAAAGGCAGATGTAAAATCCAGCTAGTTACCTTTCTGCTTATCCATTTGCTACCAGATGAATAAACATATAATGCAATGCAGTATTACATAAACATCTTAAGAAATTCTCTCTTTGAAATGGCCAAAACAATAAAAATGGTGAAGCGTTATGTTCGCTGCCAAAGAAGGGCTCAGTAAAAACCACACTTTGAAGAACTTTGCATTTTTTATATGAATAGGAGTTAAAAAGCCTAAACCCAGTTTCAGAAAAATACTTCGTAAGAGAACCAGATCAGCACACTGTGATGCATTTCTTCAGGCATAATGGAGCCATTAAAATTCTGCTTGTGTTCACATTATAGACTCAATAGCTCCCAGACAGAGAGAAGATTTAGGCTGAAGATTAGGAAAGAATTTTTCCCAGAAAGGGTGGTCAGACACTGGAATAGGCTGCCCAGGGAGGTGGTCGAGTCCCCATCCCCGAATGTATTTAAGAGTTGTTTAGATGTGGTGTTGGGAGATTTGGTGTAGGGGAGGAATTTGTAGAGTAGGGCTGATGGTTGGACTTGATAATCCCAAGGGTCTCTTCCAACCTCAATGATTCTATGATTCTACTTGAGAAATCAAGGCATTTCAAAGCACACAAACTTTAGTTTCAAGACCTTGCAGCACTGAATTCCAAATACATTTTTTCCTGAAAATATTGGAACATACTAAAATTATTATTGCATGCAATTTTAAGGATACAGAATTCACACGCCGGCAGCTTAGTCCACTTCAGATAGAAAAATTATGTTCTGTTTCCCTGAAAATTCCCCCATAGTTTCAGCTGCATTTCATTTTTCTCAGCCTAGAGTTTTGCCAAGCATTGCTGAATATTCGTTACCTGCAGTTACAGAGGCATAAACATTTTGTGTTATAATTAGTTATTTCGTACTTTGGATTTTTTTTAAATTTGAATGTAATTTTTCCTTTCCATTTCTCAGGTTTTAAATACAAGAGAGTACAGAACATCTTTTTCTCCCCACTTGACATAATAACATTTGCAGACCTGTTTAAGAATTTGAGGCAGTAGTATTGTAGCTCAGTGCCTGTTACCCATTAATTTCTCACACTGTGATAAGAATACATTTCTGATTCAACTAATTATTTAATCAGGTATATAAAACAGGAGAAGATGCTTAAACCCGTAATATATATTTATAATGTACTGGTGAACTTGAAGCCACATAAACAAGACCATTGCATGTCTAGGGCAACATAGTTCTTGCAGTATTGATATCTTGCAGTACCCATATGATAACAAGTAACATCCAAGACAGGAAACAGAAGCCAGAGTGAACACAGGACATCCTCTCTTCTTCCTGTACAATTAAGGTATTGCTGTTTTCAGATAAATGTTATGCAAATTAATTGAAAACTGTGGCAAATTTTAACATATTGCAATACCTTTTTTATAAGAGACTTGCACAATTTTCATTCATGTCAATAGACAATATCTATTCTTACCCTGACTCTTACTATTCAGGCTGAGCTGCTCCTAAATGCCCCATAAATGAAAAGACTAGCAAATAAATCCTTTCACTGGATGTGATACACTCCAACATACCAGAAACACAAATCTCAGCAAGGAGGCATTCATTTTAATAGAAATAAGTCACAAGTAATATACTGCTTTTTTAAAATAAGAGGTATTTTTTCATCTACTTTTCCTCTCAGAAAAGTAACTTCTATCAGACCTACCAGTTGTGTGATCTGCAGCAAATCACAGTCACCCTTGGTGTCTGTGGTTTCCTCATGTTCAGACTGGTGACTGTACAGTGCACTTAATAGTACCCTGATGCTCTTCTGATGCTCACCCTTGACACTATGGTGTGTAGAAATCTACAATGGGACTAGGGCCCTAATACTCACAAGAAAATGAAGTGAACATTTCTGTCTCCCATGCACAAACTCTTCTGGAGTAGGATGGAATGACTAGAATATATAAGATCATGTTCTTGATTTGTTGGCACATAGAGGAAAAAAAAATAGGCGGAAAAAAGTTATATAAAGCACAGAGGCAGAACTACTTTACTAAAGACTGGGAAAGTCATAAGAAAATATATACATACATTTTAAGTATGAGGGAAAACAAGAAGTGGGTAGAAGGATGGTTTGTCCAGACAGAACATCCCTTTTTAGGCAACCATCCCTTTATCCTTTACTTGTGCTCATAACAATACTATGCATGAAAACAGGGCAAAACCCATCAACTCCAGCCATAGATACAAATTGGTTCCCTGAAGTCCATGAGATTATGGACATCTTTATCAATGATCTGGACGAGGGAATCGTGTGCACCCTCATTAAGTTTGCAGATGACACTAAACTAGGTGGGAGCGTCAACCTGCTTGAGGGTAGAAAGACTTGGCAGAAAGATCTGGACAGGCTGGATCAACGGGCTGAAACCAATAGGATGAGGTTCAGTAAGGCTAAGTGCTGTGTCCTGCAACAACCATTGTGGGAACACAACAAACCCATGCAGTGCTACAGGCTTGGAGAAGAGTGGTGGGAGAACTGTCTCGCAGAAAAGGTCCTGGGGGTGTTGGTCGACAGCCAGTTGAACATGAGCCAGCAGGGTACCCAGGTGAGCCAACAGCAACCTGGCCTGTATCAAGAACTACATGGTGAGTAGGACTCGGGACGTGATAGTGCCCCCTGTATTGGCACTGGTGAGGCTCCACCTTGGTACTGTATCTTGGTTTGGGACCCTTACCATAAAAAAGACATTGAGGTGCTGGAGCAGGTCAAGAGAAGAGCAACAAAGCTGGTACGGGGTCTGGAGAGGCTGAGGGAGTTGGGATTATTCAACCTGGAGAAAAAGAGGCTGAGGGGAGACCTTACTTCTCTCTTACAACTGAAAGGAGGTTGTAGAGATGCAGGCGTTGTTCTCCCAGGTCACAGGTGATAGGACCAGAAGAAACGGCCTCAAGTTGCACCAGAGGAGGTTCAGATTGGATATCAGGGAAAATTTTTTACATAGAAAGGGTCATTAAGCATTGGAATGGGCTGCCCAGGGAAGTGGTTGAAGCACCACCCCAGAGGTATTCAAAAGACAGGTTGACATAGTGCTTAATGACATGGCTCAGTGATGGTGGTTTTGGCTTTTTTCTTTTTTTTTTTTTTTAACCTAATCAGTTAGGTTGATGGTTGGACTAGATGATCTTAAAGGTCGCTTCCAACCTAGACAATTCAATGATTCTGTGATTATCTGTAGGCGTTTACCAAATCTTCACACACAGCCAGTCACATTCAGGTCTCAGGGCTTGGTCAAGTTTCAAGCACTTGTAACATCTACTCTCCTTGCCAAAAACTGAATTACGTATCTGTACAGGCCTCCTTGTCTAATCTGAGTAAGAGATTACACTTAGTGTCCAATAGCCTTTCTTTACAGGGCAAAAGTGCAATAGAACAAACAACCTCAAGAAACTATTTAGCAACACTGAACGTTTCACTTCACAACTCCTAGCACACTGTTTACTAAAGACGTCTTATGCCAGTGATTACAGTAGTTTCTAGATGCAAAAAGAGATGCCAGAATACTGACAAAGCAAGTTCTTTTCCAGTTTGACCAAACACTAGATCTCAACCTTTCTTTGGAATGTTTATATGGGAGATAAAAGAAAGGTTAGTCTCCTCACAAGCACCAGCAAAACTATGCATCACAACTATTCCAGATGGCCAAGAACTTAACTCGTGTGAGTTTTTTCCATTGGAGACAGCTTATTTTTCCTTTCTGTAAGGAACTTACTTTTCCAGTTTGCGGGGGCAAGTGTTTGGATTTGAAATGAGACATCTGCTACTTGGAGGTTAGAACAGTGACCGCAAAAAAGCACATATAGTAGCCTTTCTGCTCAAGTTTCAAACTCTGATGGACAGGGTTGCCTGAGGTCAAGGCCCTCATGAACTAGCTCCACGTTCCTCTTGGCCAGTAAACACCGGTGAAAGAATTACCTATGGAGACAGCCAATAGCTCTACGTATTATGTGTGGTTTTTCGCTCCTCCTTCCTTCTGAATTTATGCCCAGGTAGACGCAGTCTGTTTCTTCATTTAAGTGTTATCTATCTATGTTTCTATTTAAAAAGTAACATGAGCACTTCCATGTAAGAATGTACATACACAGTTACGTATAGAGAGATACAGCACCTTAGAGTCATGCATTTACATTATCGAGTATACAATGCATTAATAAGTGACCATTCCTAAAGATGCACTTATTCCTGTGCTTAACATGTAAGTCTGTTACTCTTTAATTCTTCACAGCTTTTAAACTTCAGTGCAGGTTTCCAGGAAGATGGTCTGCATGACTATTATATAGGGGAAAAAAAAAAAAGATGGGTAGTTTAGTTCATAAAAGACACATGCTACATTATACATCACCAAGGTTGGGAAGACTCCCAGAGTCAAGAGCTCCAGCGTTCTAGTATTCTACACAATCACAGAGAAATACTGCCACCCTCTAGCACAAACTGTTTGGAGGGAGAAGCAGAAAAATAAACGCCCAAGATGACAAACAGCTCAAAATGTAACCCAGGCTCCCTTTGATCTAGTCCACTTCATTATGTAAGCCCTGTACTCTAAGATATAAACCATCAGTAAAAACCAAATGAGTGATTCTGAATGTTATATTGCCTTTGATCCTAACAGCTTGATTGGGCACTTGCACAATTATGAAGCTTTTTAGTTTTTCTCCTCTTTCATAGCAAGGAGAGGAAGTGAGATGACATTGGAAACCAAGGTTGGAGGTCAATCTTGCAGATTTCTCTGGCCAGTTGGCCAAGCGTTGTAAAGCCACAGAGTCATTAAAGCAGGTACTACTGGAGAATTGGCATCTTTAATCAATTTCTGATGGAAAGCAATGGATGTGGTTAGAGACAACAGTAAAATAGTCCCAATGTTATTCTTGGCCAGTAGGCATAATGTATTGGTAGACATTTGCCTATTCTGGTCCTCGGGAGACAGCCACTTTTTATCCTGACTGTATTTCATGAAACATTTATACAACGTACATAAGCTGGGCTCAAACACTTCAGAGGGAACATGTGTTTTAGGTTTTCCAGGCATTAGCTGTTAAATGCTAATGTAATTAAAAAAAAAATATATATTTTCCTTGCTGCACTGTTCTTTCTACCAGCCATTATTAGTAAAGTCAAACTGTACAACCTTCATATAGAGTTCAGCTTGGTCTATGCTTAAAGTTTGTGAAGACCAAAGGAAAACTTGAATTGTCCTCTGTTGCAGAGGTAATTTTATCCAGTAACTCATGTGTCCTGTTTTATTTACTTTACGGAAAAAAGCATCCTTATGGTGTTTTAGGTTTCTTAAAACCTTTAAGAGGCATTACTGATGACAGTCTTGTACAAGTCATGCCATTGCAAAACAGAAATCAGTTACATATATCTGCTAGCATGCCAGTCCTTATGCAAGCACTAACAAAGCTAATTAGGGAAACAAATTTCTCTTGTGTACATACTAGAACCAAACCGCCTTTGGAATAAAGCCAGGCACAACGCCACCATCCATACCATCCTCTGAGTCAAACTGCAGTTATTTCCTCAGTAATTTTGGTTTCATGGTCGTTCAAAAAAGATTAGGAATTACAAAGATGTATTATTTCAAATGAGAATTTTAAACATTCCCCCATTATCCCTGAATAGAGAGACAACCTGATAACAGCCAAAACCTTCCCCATATTAAGCTTTTAATAAAACTTCAAATTAATACAAACTGAAGAGGACGGACAACTAAATAACCAAGCTGGTACAAAACTAGGATTACATCATTTTTCAAACTTAGCTGCAGCTCTGGAAAATTCTCATAGGGAGTAAAAAGCTGCATTAAATTCAGTCCCCTGCCATTTGAAAACAATCTTTACCTAAGAATAATCCTTCCCAAACTGACAATATTTTGGAAATGGGGATACATACACTTTGGCTGAATGTAAACACAAAACAATGAGAAATCCTAGCAGTGAGTTGAGCCACACAGAACACTCTGCAGAAATCAATTCCTCTTCAGTTTTCAATGTCCTTATTCTTATACTGTTTCCACTCAACAAGTTGCTGGCAGAGCCACATGACAGGTTCTTTTATAGGTACACAGAATCCTTAAGTCTAATGAATAAAAACTCCCTCTGCTCCTTCCAGAAAATGAAGACTTCTGCTCCAACCTGAAATCTCAGTAAGCCAGGAAGGTAGAATAAAAAAAAGAATAGAGTTGTTTATGTTTTCCAGCTGATATTTTTAAGGGTTTGGGTTTTTTTTTCTCTTAAATATGAGAAAGCAATAGAAGTTGCCTGTGATTCCAGTATTTCAAATAAAATCCTTTCAAATACAAATTACCAAACAGACAACAAACATTCATATAATTTCTTTTTCTGTGCTACAGCAGTAAGCTGGAAGCTACAAACATTTTTTTCCTTGAAGAGCCTGGGTACATTCAAGAGGCACCTCTGCAGGCCTCAGGGTACCAAGACTCAGTCCATTCCTATTTCAGCTACATACTCACCTCATTACTCACCAGCTCTCGCTTTCAGTGACTCTCATCATTCTTCCCTTCCCGAGTACTTTGGCATCCTGTAAACAACTGCTAGTTCACTTTCCAGCTACCACTCCATTTTGTTTTATTCCACCATTTTAGAGACAGGTATTTTCACACAGGGTAGTTGTTAGCCCTCAAGATGACAACAGCGCTCACACTGCTCACTGTGCTTCAACACCTCTCTGAAAGTTTAAATTACTAAATAACATTATTTTACAGATAGGGAGTACAGATAGAGGAAAAAAAAATCTGAATGACATTTGAAAAGCATTTGAGAAAGTTTAGAGCACTTAACTTGAAGTTTCTTCATCAATGGAACTCAGAGCCAAAGTAATTTCATCATTTTTGTCATTGCTGCTTTAAGTTATATGCTAAAAGAAGTTACATGAGAAGTCAGAATGTGATTTAATCAGAGAACTGAATCAGGATCTCCAACTACGAAAGCACAGAACAGCATGTTCAGGTCACCAATATGACTCAAAACGTACTTTATTCAAAGAACAAGATTCAGGGACAGGAAAATTATGTTTACAAGAAAATCCAGCAGTAAAGAAAAATCTGATTACTGTTTAAATTAAATTCATCATGTTCCATATTTTTAGTTAAGGTTCTGAGTAATTATACATCTGTATCACATAGAAATACTAACATAGGAATTATTTCCACAATAATATGTACCTGCAGAGCCCACTCTCATGATAATGCTTGTATATTCAATAGTTTCTTCACAGATTCCTTATACTGAGACATGGTATTTTCTGTTTCACCCTCATTTTTAAGTGCAATTACAGAGTTTCTGTAATTCTTAACTACTTCAGATGCAAGAAGCTCTTCCTTAGTTACATTACTGACGTTCTCTGAGGCTTTTATTCGAAGTAGTGTATCCAACGCATTTTTCTGAGAGCTGCTATTCTCCCAGATATACTCTTCTATGTCTTCCTCAGTCTTTTCACTCTCCCACATCTCAGTTTTCTGAAAGAAGATAT
Organism: Nycticryphes semicollaris; assembly: GCA_013400055.1. NCBI lineage: Eukaryota > Metazoa > Chordata > Aves > Charadriiformes > Rostratulidae > Nycticryphes > Nycticryphes semicollaris. Next base: position 964,530 of record VXBJ01005283.1, read on the forward strand.
ACATCATCTTAAAAACTACTCAGGACAGGAACAAAGCTACAAGAAACTTACCTCTCATACCAATTCACTTTAAAAATAACTTTCATTGTGGAAGATATTTCCCCTCCCTTATAGTCCAAGGTTTGCAATTTAAGCCTCAGAAGATGCCTGTATGTCTTACATTTTCTGTGCAGAAGGAGTTTCTTTCCTCCCGCTTATCAAGTGTCTGGCAGGTATAACTACACAAGTCAAAATGGGAAGAAAAGCTGATGCGCTATACATGATGAATAACAAAAAACCTTCTCAAAGTAATGATTTTAAATAAACCTAAGCTCGAGCTTTGGAAGTAGTCACCTAGCTATCCTGTCCCTAGCATATGATTTTGCCGTGCTTACATTGGCTGTAAGATACGAAGTGAGATAGCTCATGCAAAGTAACCTATGGAGAGAGACTACAATCCTCCACCATTTGGGACATGTTTTAATTGTGACTCATAAGGAACAGGGCAATCAGTTGATCCATTTCATCTTCCTTCAAAACAAATTCCTCCTCAAAAATATCTCTATCTCCAAGGTGCTAATTTTTACCTAACTGGAGTTGTAAGATTAGACAGGATTAAACTTTGAACACAAACAGAAGACATCACCCCTCCCTGTGCCTGTAAATACTTGGCTTGTGCAGTTTTCTTTATAAATTTTATATTTTACTATTTCTCCAATTCAGCAGGCCTTCCACTAGCTTCAGACTGTTCAAGGGATGTTTTGAATGTTACAACCTCCTACTTTAGTATACCTAGTTTTTAATGTACTTTTGTAAATATGTATGCATCAGATATATTTGTATTTTTAGGTAGATTGTACATTTATAATTAGTTAGTGCTTCACTGGTGTAAACAATACATTTCATCTTTGTACTATTTCAACTATATAAAAATCACAATTTGAAGTATTTTTGGTGGTCATGTTTTCTTCACAATTGTTGTAGAATCCATGTTTGAATAAAACATATTTCTCTGGCAAGAATTTCAAAGAAGGATTATAGTAAAGCATTTACATCGCATGGATTTTTTTATTTTTGTTTTAAATCCCTTGCCAGAAAGGGGTCTTCAGTAAACTTTTAGCTATGCTATGCAGAATCCAAATAAACCTGGCAATCATAAGAGGGTTTTGTTTGGTTTGTGGTGGGGTTTTTTTTTGGCGGAAAGGGGTGGAGGGTGTGTGTGTGTGGAGCTGGTGGTGGTGTTTTTCTAATTTGTTTATTTTACAGTACTCTGTCCACTAGGCAACAATGTTGCTGCAGCCAAACCATATTTAATAACCTTTTAATTAATATGCAAGATTTTTTGTCATCCGTCTGTCCACCCCCCAATTCTGTGCACCTGGGTGTCTCTATCTGAATTTAAAAATACTTTAACAAATGCTGCATCCTGCACCTGTAAATGGAACCTCTTGTCTGTAAATCTCAGAGTCCAAATGTTTAGTCAGAAACAGTGATTAACACTGCTAAAAGGCTCATATGACTGACATTAAAACCTGGACACAATACAAACACAGAAGTAAAAGAGCCTTATTCAGTTTCTAGGGGGGGCGGTGGGCGGAAAGGACACACTGTAGCTGGTATAGCTAAAACAGCAGCAGAACAAGGGGGTATAATAAAGTATTCCTTGAATGTTTGAGAAATACTGCAATTTGATGTGGAGATTTACATAGTTTTAAATTAATGATGACATCCTGTTTTACAAATCCCTTGTTTATCAGCGTAATGGCTACCCAAGATATTTTCTTCCTAAACTCAAACAGAATTTTAAAGTAAAAGCTTCTCTCACAGGGATAGAGTTTCTCGAGAGTAAGGGAATATGGGTATCATTCCTGGTCACTCCCAAGACCAAACTGACATTTGAAGTTCAAACAAAAGATCACTGTGAGGCTTTTAAACACCTTTAAGTTATAGCAGAAACAGTAAGAAGGAGTTACAGGTATTATTATCTTCAGGGAAATCCTTCTCTGCACTTAGAGGATTTCAGAGATGCACACTGATAAACAGATCAGCATTTCCCTATTATTTTTTTTTGGAGCCATACAGAGCAAGACAACTTTAAAGGAGGCCCAAGAAACTGTAAAGCATTTCTTTCTTGGAATCCTTCCCAGCAGATTAGTGTATCAAAATGGATTTAAAAATAAAATCTGACTTCTGGGGCAGGGGGAGGCAGGAAAGGAGACCTGAAGGTAAAGGGAGATTTCAAAATCCTTTCCTCAGCCCCGCTCAAGAAGCCAGTATCCATTGCTGCAATGCTGGTGGCCATGCCTCAAAACAAAAAGTTACTCTACTGTACACAGGTCCAGGCATGCATCACAAACAGGAAACTGAACAGAAACCAGATTTGTGCAAACTGACTATATTGAGTGAAACTTAAATACCTCTCCAGCCAGATTTATTGCAAGAGAAAAAGGGAATCTGGGATTTTATTTTCATTTGAAAAAGCACCTTAGGCCCATGAACTCTGAACCCTGGAAGTCTTACAAGTATTGTAGCCTCAATTTAAAGTGTTATGAAGAAAACTAATGAGACAACAAATGAAACTTCAAAAATCAGGTCTTCATCACTCAAGAGTTCTGTTAGTTGATTATCTTTGTCCCCTGAAAATTTAGAATGATAATCTCAAACGTTTCTCTTACTATAACTTCCAATAAGAACTGCACACAATGAAGTAGTCACTAGAAAGGAACTTCTCATATAAAGTCAAAGGACATGAACCTATTACTAAAGGGGCATAAAAGAATGATTGTTTTTTGATTTTTCACACCTCCTAATGCAAATATATAGAATTGGTTATACAATGCTATAAAGAATAAGGATTTGTTTCTAAGGAAATCTTTTGTGTAACACTTTATGCCAGTATTTTGAGAGGTTTATAAGCCTTTACAGTGCTTAATCTGAAGTGCTGATACAGTATAAATACCAAAATAGTACTCTGGTGAGTGAAATTGCTTTTTACATAAAAGTAATTAAAGAAAAGCTTCAGTATATATTGTACCCTTACGCACAGAAAAAGGGAAAGCATTTTATTAACTTTTTTTTTTTTCCCCAGTTTAACTTTCATAATTTTGCTGTCACACCCATGATTGGATCTTGTGGGTTTTCTTGGGGGGAGGAAATTTTAACTATAATTTAAGTGGCATGCAGAAATCTTCAAAGCAACTAAAAACACAACTCATGTTAGTCAATAAGCTTGTCAGTGGTTTGGACAGTTAAAAATTTAATGCCGTTTAGCAAAGACCAAGCATTTTAGTGTGAGATTTTATTTTTTTTTGAGGGGAAGGAAAGTTTGTTTTAAGTTTAAGTCAAATTTCAAACTCTGAATAGCTTGGAATATACATGTATATTTACTTCTTAGTACTTCACTGAAATAAAAGATACTCTGTTTGGTACAATAATCACAGATTTTCAGGTAATAAATCAGTTATGCTAGGGTTTTCCAAATTACTAGGTACCTTCTAGACAAAGAGGGGTTGCCAAAACAATTAGGTACTTGCCTCTTTGGATATAATGCACCTGTGAACTATTCAGTTAACAAATTAAAAAGAAATATCAACATAAATTTGTAATTTGGATATATTAGGTTGTTGAACTGCACTGTTTAGTTTGCAACTGAAAAACAAATATCAACAAATGCATAAATAGGCAAAACATATTTGTATCTGAAGGATGGACACAAAAACATTGTAATTGCTTAGTGGTGCAGAATAGGTTAAAATATATTCTTCTGAATGAGTAGAACATTATTTTCTAGGACACAGTAAAGGTACAGGGCAGATAAGACCTCTACCAGCAAAGAAAGAGCAGAACTCTGTCTCAAAAAATAAAATAGATTCTCATACTTGATACTCACAGGCTTAATCTCTGGTTCTGTCATGAACTTAACCTCAACAGTCACTATTAGCTACACCACCTCCTTCAAAAATAAGGACAACACCTGGCTTCTCTGGGCTGATGTGGCTGCGTGTATTTTCTGGAAAATGCAGGCTTCTAAAAGGGTCATTTGAGCGGTATTTATCTGACTCTTTTCTGAATGCCGATCACATAAGATTCTGACCTCATCAAGAAAAATCAGTGATACTAAACATCCAAATATTTGATGATTTTCTACTCATTATGTTATTATCTGTGCCCTGTAAGACTTCAGTGCACTTCAACATGTAGACTGAAAATTAAACAGCTATAATAATTATATTTATGCATTAAAAAGGAGCCTTGTTTCTCCATCCAGGAGAAACATAGGGCTTAAACACAAGGTATTGCAAAAAGCCTACTACAGTCTAAAATAGTACAAAAGCAATTTTTAATTCAACCTTTTGCCTGAATGTGTATCCTTTATGGTTCCAAGCAAGAGGTACAAAGGAGTTTAACTTCAGAGAAAATGAAACCATGCCACTTACGTTTATCTTTTCTGACTCACATTAATAATGAAGGCTCTTTCAAGCTGTTAGATTTGGAGCACTGCTGAGTGTCCAGTGAAATGTAACATACACTTTGTTTTGAAGTATGTATTACAACATTTAGAGACCACCCTTACTTCAGCCTCAGTTTGCATTACTTAGACCATATATAATAGCATAATGGGAAAGAACGCTATTGTAGGAAGGGCACAATTATTCTGAGATCTCAAAGTCAGGAGATTTTTCACTAAGCAGTCTTCAGTTACACTAAATGGTGTCTGGAGCTCCAAATCTGTCTCTCCCAGGCACATGCTTTAATCACCAAGCTGTGGCCATCCCTTCCAGGTCATTCAGTCGTGAATTTTCTTCTGCCCAGGGAGAGAGTTAACAAGACTTAAGGGTATCTCCCTCCACCTCCCACTTTAATCCTACAACCCATGGTTCATAACATCCTGAGTGTTCAGAACATGAAGTTAAAGCATACTTTTCAAACCTAAGTTGCAAGAGACCTGCTCAAGTTTCAAAATTGGACTCAAGCCTTTACACATATTTAAGTCTGAATTACAAGGTAAATTCCTACTACAAAAACTACAAAGTTCCACTGTTACTAAGTTCTACTGGCACAACCTGAAGTGATAAAAATTATGCTTATTTGCAATGGCTTAAAATGACTATAGATGAAAAAAGAATCAATACAATATAAGCGCTAACTGAAGTCTAGAGAAAAGCTATACAATGGATTTTAGGATTATCACATAAATTATGTAAAAATACTTATTCAGCTGCATACATACACAGAATCCCTACCCCACCAGTGTCTTGCAGTGGGACGCTCTACTGAAAAATGAATACAAAAGCAATGTGAGACACTTTCCTCACATTCAAACTACACAGCTTCGGTGTTCATAGATAAATTTTAGTTAAGCCCCTAGTTCTGCACTGTCTGTGTATTCTGCAGCTTTCCCCTTCCCTCACCTTTCTTCTTCAACTTCCCTGTACTTTCATTTCAAGTATCATTAAATTCTATGACCCAAGCATATTGCAGAGAGATGCACCCAGAAGACCCTCTGGCTATTACTCTCTATATTCAGTAGCCACTTTCCACTTATCTCTACCTCTTCTTCCTTCCTTATCGTGGAGTTACTGAATGCCTTCTTTGCTTCGGTCTTCACTACCAAAGCTGCCTCCCATGAATCCCAGACACAGGAGACAAGAGAGGACTGGAGAGAGGAAGATTTCCTCTCTGTAGGGGTGGACCGGGTTAGAGACTACTTGGCCAAGCTAGACATCTGTAACCCCATGGGCCCTTATGGGATGCACTTGTGAGTACTGAGAGAACTTGCATGTGTTATTGCTGAGACACCCTCCATCATCTTTGAGAGGTTGTGGACAACAGAAGAGATGCCTGGAGGAAGGCAAATATCACTTCAGTCTACAAAAAGGGCAAAAAGTAGGACCCTGGGAACTACAGGCCAATTAGTCTCACCTCTGTCCCTTGGAAAATAATGAAGTGACATTTTTTGGAAGCCATCTCCAAACGTTGAAGAACAGGAAGTTATTGCAAGTAGTTAACACAGATTTACCACGGGTAAATCATGCTTGACCGATCTAATAGCCTTCTGTGATGTTATAACTGGATGAGAGGAGAGCAGCCGATGTCATCTACCTTGACTTCATCAACAAGGATTTTGACACCATCTCCTATAACATCCTCATTAGAAAATTAAGGAAGTGTGGATTAGATGAGGGGGCAGTGAGGTGCACTGAGTCCTGGCTGTGTGACAGGACTCAGAGGGTTGTACATAAAGGCACAGGGTCAAGTTGGAGGCCTGTAACCAGCGGTGCCTCCCAGGGGTCAATACTCAGCCCAGTTCTGTTCAACATATTTATCGGTGACCTGGATGAGGGGACAGAGTGTATTCTCACCAAGTTCACTGACGGTACCAAACTAGAAGGGCTGGCCAACGCTCCAGAGGTCTGTGCCACCATCCAGCATGACCTGGACAGGCTGGAGAGCTAGTCAAAGAACCTAACGAGGTTCAACAAGGGCAAATGTAGGGTTCTGCACCTGGGGAGGAAGAAGCCCAGGCACCAACATACATTAGGGGTGAATCTCCTGGAAAACGCTGGGAGAAGGACCTGGGAGTCCCAGCGGACAGCAAAATTTCTATGAGCCAGCAATGTGCCCCTGTTGCCAAGAGGGCCAATGGAATCCTGGGCTGCACAGGGAAGAGTGTGGCCAGTAGGCTGAGGGAGGGTCATTCTACACTGTTGAGGCCACAACTGGAATACTGCTTCCAGTTCTGGGCTCCCCAGTTCAAGAGAGACAGGGAACTATTGAAGAGAGTCCAGCGTAGGGCAACAAAAATTATTAAGGGATTGGAGCACCTCCCTTACGAGGAAAGGCTCAAAGAGCTGAGGCTCTTTAGCCTGGGGAAGACCTTCAGCCTTCTGTTTACAAGTATCTGAAGGGTGGGTTGAAGGAGGATGGAGCCAGACACTTTTCAGTGGTTTCCAGCGACAGGACAAGGAGCAACGGGTAGAAGCTGGAACATAGGTTTGATTCAAATACGAGGAAAAACTTCTTTTGAATGAGGGTGACAGAGCACTGAAACAGGCTGCCACAGGAGGTCACGGAATCCCTTTCCCTGGAGAAATTTGAGACCCACCTGGATGCAGTCCTGAGTTATGTGCTCTAGGCAATCCTGCTTTAGCAGGAGTTGGACTAGATGATCTCTAGAGGTTCCTTACAACTCTGAAATTCCATGATACTGCTCTTTCTAAGACTTGAATGTATTTTTACAGACTTCTGCAACTACACTACAAGGAAAAGCAAGAGAGTTCAAAAGTGTGTACAGCATTACTTTGTTGTTATTCTGCCAGATTAAACCTCTTACTCTAGGAAACACACTGCAGAATAGAAAATGCAAGGACAACTTTCCACTAATCATCTTTCACAATCTCAGCTATGTAATGCAGAATGATATCCTCTACACTCCATCATCTTGTGTATATGGAAAATCACATGGAATTGGACCAAGCAAAGCTGTTGCACATTTTGTAGTCTTGATTGCTTTAAAAGAACTGAATTATTTCCTCCTCGTTCTATCTTTTTTTAGAGTCATAGTAATTTTAAAAGGGAGGAAAGTTTTTCCTTACTGGAAAAACAATTCCCTGCTTGACTTGTTTCTCCTTCCTGCTTATACCTTACAACAGAACTTGACTTTTAGTGATAAAATATTAATCCAAGCTGAGTGTGAAGAAATCAGTTTATGATCTTTTTAACCACTTGAGGGCAGCAAGCACTCACTCTTTAAAAACCACTTAATGCCATAAAAATACGTTGAGTTTTTAGAGCCGGTGTTACAGCATTCAAGAAGCACCACCATCTACAGGTAGCAGAAATACAACTGACTGAACTCCTTCTTAGCAAACTACCTAATGCATCTCACCCTTATTAATTCAATCCCGGTGCAATCTTGGGGGATAATTTGAAAGGAATCACAGAACAAATCCAAAGATGACAAGATCAATTCTTGCCAAAGTGGTGCAAGTCGGATCTCTATTAAATACATTCTGAAGCTAATAAAATACAGATATTTGATTAATAACCTCAGAACTAATAAAAATGAAGCAAAAGGTCTCCAAGTATTCCAAAATAATAAAATAAATTAACATCCTTAAGTTTTAAAATCTTAATGTTTTGAAGATAACCAAACACAGGTGCCTGATATTTATCTGCGTTTATCAAAATGAAGCTGCCAAATGCATCACCTGGGATCTTAAGGTCCATTTCTTGCTTCTTATGCCTCTCTCCGTTAGATTGAGGCCGACTCATTAGCCAAGCTGTAATTCAACTAGGCTGAAAACAAGAACGCAGTATGTAGACTCTAATTAATACTGCTCCCACTGTTCTGATCATCTCAAGAAACAGCAGTCTTACCAAGCATTTACTATCAATCCACCAATATGCTACCAATATTCTGAAGAGTTTCACAGTTGTGCTTTACCAGGTATCCCATTTGAACTTGTGATAACAGAGGATAGATCAAGAATCAGAACATCAATTCACATTTTTCCACTCTTCCTTCACTTCCTCTGTTAAAACAAACAACCAGGAGTATTTTTTCCCATGTCAGAAAATAGCATGAATTATTAATTCCCTTTGCAAAAAGGAAGGGTAGCATTATCCGCTACACACATGCGTTCCAGAAGATGAAAGAAAATCATTACATGTGTTTCTCCAAAATAGAGGGGTTTATTTAAATACAGATCAAATACTAACTCAAAACACTGCACTATGTTTTGGTAAATTCTAACACAATCCTGAAATGTCCTGAGCACCCTCAGCTTTTGCAGGATTTCACTCGGTCAAGGCTACTAGTAGTATTTCTGTGTGCACATGAGAAGACAGGAAAGAGATGACAGCTTCAGATGCAATACTACTTTTAACTACCAATCCTCAAGGGTTATGTAGCCCAAAAGGCTACTCAGTAGTATCCCACTTCTACAAGTAATCAAATAGCTTCAGCTACTCTCTCCATTCTCAAGTCACGAATGTACCTTTTTCTCCACCTTCATCAGCTTCTTCATCTTAAGTCTATTCTCACTATCTATCAACAGTCTGATGATTCACTTCCTCCCATCCCTCCTCTTCCTCTAGTATGAAAACTCTATTTCTTCTGCTAGCAGTCACAAAACTAAAACAAAAGAGGCATTAATGTAGTCCTTATACCCCCTCCCCCCCAGAAAAAATTAGAAAAAAAACCAGGTAAAATATCTTTTTTTCAATTCATTCACTTTTTCTAATTTCCTCATGCATTCAAAAACGGAAGCTCTCTTACACACGTGATTCTAAAAACCACCTGAACTTCTCTGAAAGCTTTTCTATACCGAGTTCGATTTGGCTAGTCTGTCTTCTTGCATCATCCATTGAGTGCTAGCAGGTCAGGGGAGACAAAAATGCTCATTTCAGTGCATTAACCTATCAATACATTTCCCTCACTTTGGCTGTGGTACCTCTCAGAGATCAGTTTGCCAAATTTGATTTGGATAACTTTGGATACTGAAACTCCATTACAACAAGGATTCTTGCAATCTAATTCCACCTGAGTCCTCTACGTGCTAGAGTAATAGAATTACTGAGCTGTGCATGTCTTGGGTTTTTATTGCAGTCAGGACTGGAAAAGCACACAAGACAATTTATAAGACAGATGCTACTGTTGACACAGTGATAAATTTTGTCTTCTAAGCACATATATAAAGAGAGAAAGTCAGAGCCAGAAGTAAACTCTTTGTACTCATTACTTTAAGAATAACTTCCTGCTGGAAAAGCTTCTCTACATAATGAAGCTTCATAGTTCACTATGTACCAAAAAACCCCAGAAAGAACAGTCATTCTTTTAAAAGTGTTTCAGATGACTGAAGTATTTAGATGCTGTAGTTCACAAGTGTAATAAAAGAATTACGTATCACTGGCAATTAAAATATAATTACACTTGAAATTACATTTCCTGATTTGTATCTGCATACAATTTTTCCTTTCATATACTTACATACTTGCAGGTTCACAGAATTCAGTAATCAAGTTAACATAAATTATAAAGTTATGCCATGTTTAGAGAGATAGTAGGTGAAGATTTCAGGATTGAGGACAGAATTTATATGGAGCCAGCCTTCCCTTCACTTAGCCAGAATGGAACGCTGCCATCATCTTTTTATTGAATTCCACCAGGCACATGCATGAAAACAACATGGCACTACACTGCTCAGAAAGTAATCAAATCTTGCAATTAGCGCTGTAAACAGGATTAATGTTACTGGCTACATGAAAGGCCAGTCCCCTCCAATGTTAAAGTTCGTACAAATTAAAGTAATCCATAAACTGTTTGCTTATGGTTTAAAAAAAACTATCTTTCAGCAAATTATTAAAAGGCATTACCACTGATCACGGGGAAAAAAACCCAACCAACCACAAAACAAAACATGTCACACAAAATAAAAAATACATGTCTCCGGAGATCATTAATTTTTCATGGAAATCAAAGACAATTACAAGTGATTGATGAACTCATCAAATATTAACATGGAAGTTGAAAGGTAATAAAAAGGTAAGAGACTTGTGCATATTCAATATACACTGAACACTCACGTAGCACTATCGTATAGCCCTGCCTTCCATCACTAAGTAATGCTAGAGCAAAGGAGAGATGTGGTGTTCGTCTGGAATTAATAAAGCGAGCAGCATCTAGCTCTCTTGTCATTGCTTAATACTGGAAATTGATCTGTCATTAATTTAAGATTTGTAATGCAATGAAACACTGGTTGGGGATAAAGAAATATCCATGTATACAAGCACTTGAAATCTAAAGTAAACGCATCTTTTAAGAGGTTAGTATAAGCTGAAATTAATTTGATGCACTCTACAATTACAAAATGTATCCTTCAAGGCAACTTCCAGTGAAAGGGAAATATGGCTCAACCTCCTTATCGTGTTTTTTAATGCCATCACTGCAATGATCACAATCAAGAACACTGAAATTCATAAAAATGTTAAATATGGAAAATTAAATTAAGTATTATAGAACAACTGAAAACAGTAAGTGCAAATTTTGGAAGCTAATCAACTACAACTTATTTAAAAGAGTGTAACTATGGAAATGCAGTGATGATGGCAGCTTTCACCATCTGTCTCAATGTGACTAATAAAATATTGCATTTACACAAAGTTAAGTTAGCCAAAACATAACTATGGGTTTTCAACAATAATTTCATTTCAGACTGCTAACTTATTTGCTGTAAAAAATGCCTGTAAAATTGTTGAAGGCAATACTTACGACCAGCATGATTAAATACAAAAATATAGGAGACAAGTCTGAAGAACTCACTGTAAAAGTATCTGTCGTCTGAAGGTATATCTAGTGGACTCCTTAAAAATTGTAGTAAGTTATCAATAAATTGCAATAGGACCTTTAATTCATTGACATGTATAACGAACTAGGTAAAGTTCCAAATACACCATATCCTAATGATTATAGAAAAGTTTATGTTACACTTGCTTTGATGGAAATATTTAACTAAAGACCGACAATAATTTTATATATTTCTCAGGTCAGTAACTGATACAAAGAAATGCTAAAAGGTGGGGAGGATGTCCCTTTTCCTAGCAAAAGCAGCCTAAGTCTTCACTCCTTCCTGCCTGAGGCAAGATTTGTGAGAGCGTTTAAGCAGAACACTTTCAAATCACAGCCATGGTTTACCACAGCTCAGAAGAGCCCAAGAAAAGACAGATCACAGAATCATAGAGTGGTTAGAGTTGGAAGGGACCTTCAAGATCATCAAGTTCCTACCCCCCTGCCATGGGAAGGGACACCTCCCACCAGACCAGGTTGCTCAAAGCCCCATCCAGCCTGGACTTGAACACTTCCAGGGATGGGGCATCTACAGCTTCTCTGGGTAACCTGTTCCAGTGCCTCACCACCCTCACAGGTAAGAATTTCTTTCTGGTATCTAACCTAAATCTCCCCTCTTCCAATTTAAAGTCACTACCCCTTGTCCTGTCACTACACTTCCTGACAAATAGTCCCTCTCCAGCTCTCCTGTAGGCTCCCTTCAGACACTGGAAGGCTGCTATAAGGTCTCCTCAGAGCCTTCTCTTCTCCAGGCTGAACAATCCTAGCTCTCTCAGCCTGTCTTCACAGGAGAGATGCTCCATCCCTCTGATCATCTTTGTGGCTCTCCACTGGACCCATTCCAACAGTTCCATGTCCTTTCTACGTTGGGGACTCCAGAGCTGGACACAGTACTCCAGGTGGGGTCTCAGGAGAGCAGAGTAAAGGTGTAGAATCACCTGCCGCGACCTGCTGGCCACGCTTATTTTGATGTGGCCTGGGATGCGGTTGCCACATCCCAGGTGCAGGATCCTGCACTTGGCTTGGTTGAACTTCAGGCAATTTGCACTAGCCCATTTCTCAAGCCTGTCCAGGTCCCTCCGGATGGCATCCCTCCCCTCCAGCATGTCCACCGCCCCACTGAGCTTGGTGTCATCGTCAAACTTTCAGAGGGTGCACTCTATCCCACTGTCCCTGTCTCTAACAAAGATGTTAAATAGCACTGGTACCAGTACCGACCCCTGAGGAATGCCACTCGTTACTGGCCACCACTTGGACATTGAGCTGTTGACCACAACCCTTCAAGTGCAGCCATCCAGCCAGTTCCTTATGCAGCGAGTGGTTCATCCATCAAATCTATGACCTTCCAATTTTGAGACCAGGATGTTGTGCAGGACAGCATCAAATGCTTTGCCTAAGTCCAAATAGATGTCTGTTGCTCTACCCTGTGATAGTATCGTAAAAGGCCACCAAATTTGTCAGCATGATTTGCCCTTGGTGAAGCCATGCTGGCTGTCTCCAATCACCTCCTTGTTTTCCATGTGCCTTAGCAGAGATTCCAGGAAGATCTGCTGCATGATCTCGCCAGGCAGAGGTGAGACTGACTGGCCTATAGTTCCCTGGGTCTTCTTTTTTTCCTTTTTTGAATACCAGGGTAATGTTCCCCTTTTTCCAGTCAGTAGAAACCTCATCAGATTGCCATGATTTCTCAAATATGATGGAAAGCGTCTTAGCAACTTTATCCACCAGCTCCCTCAGGACCTGTGGATGGATTTCGTCAGGTCCCATGGACTTATGCACCTTCAGGTTCCTTAGGTGGTCTCGAACCTGATCTTCTCCTACCGTGGGCAGATGCTAAGTAATAACTAAGAGTCTGGAATCAGGCAAAATGTAGATACCGTGCTGCATGTTAGTTTTCACAGCTTTAAAGCCAGTAAACTCTTTTGCTTTTTTGGAATAGACTCGTTTTAGTCTTGAAACACGCTCACTGTTAAAAATGCATAGATAACAGGTGATAATCACGGAGTAAAACAGTTCACTGGATACACTCAATTTATATTTGAATGGCGGCCCAGGAACCCTGACAATTAAGGTGTTTTCTACGAGGCTCAGGGTCAGTTTTAGGCTCATTGTTGTGCGAAACAAAGCATTGGGAAAGAACTTCCTATTAGGGTCAAAAACTAGAGAACTTATGAAAAAAGGCAAACTATGTATACAAACAGAATAGCACTTGTGAAGTTAAAGAAATGCACTCTAAGTTGACTAGGGAACAGGACTGTATTTAAAGTAGAGCAAGGTAGAGGAGCAAGAGAATCTAAGATGATTGCTTCAAGCTGCACACAGTTACGGAACTTTATGTAAGTTACAAAAGAGCGTGTTAGGGTGCATGTGTTAGGAGAGTTATTCACAATTGCTTACCCAAGATTCATGGTACAAAACTGTGAGCAGGTGTATCCCGTAATCATAGTTCTGTCTTCTCAGGGGACACCTGAAAATTCAGAAAGCAAGGTAGTCTTTTTGAAATCAAACCACTGTTAATACCCTTTTGAATAAAATGTTAAACTTACCATCAAAATTTCTAGTTTGTAATGTAGGGAAACTTAGGGAAAAATGCATTTCTGAATTACCCACAATCAAGAATAACGTCATGAAAGCACAAGTATTAAGAATGTTGACAAACAGGCACCTGCAAATCAGTAGTAAAAGGTACACAATGCAAGAATTTACAGATCTTCAGGAATCACTAAAAACTTCTTTGCCAAAGTAGAATCCAACATATTTTAGTCTGAATTCACTTAAAACCTTACTTTATTTTTTTTCCCCAGACCTGAAGAGAGGAGGATGACTGGTGAGAGCAGCCATTAAGTACAGTGCAGAATAGAAGATCTAGCGAACAATTTGGCAACCAAAGTTGACGTCAATATAGCTGTTAAGTCAGAACATGATCACCAGTAAAATTTGTTAGGATAAAACACCGTCCTGCAAATTTCTTAAAGTGTATTTCTTAAAAGTAGTCATCAAAATGTTCTGATGATAATTTAATGACATTAACCTCTTTCTCAGGATGATCATTCATAAACTCCTGCCCCTTTCTCACACTCATCTCTTCTTACAGGCTCCTTCACCCCTCTTTTTCATGCAGAACAAACTGAATCATTTGAGACTACATCCGAGACACTCTAAGAACACTCACCTGAATTACTGTGGACTATGACTACTCTAAGAAATAAACTTTAAAAAGGACTCAAGCTTTCAACCTCTATTTCTTTGATAGTGAAAGAGTCTAATTTTAAAATAAATCTAAACACCACCCTGGAAAATCCTGTATTAAAGCAATGTATATCACTTAGAGCTTAGGCCTTAGAATTTCCTAAAAATAAACCGAATTATCAACAGGCACATTGTTTCTTCTGGAACACAGCATGAGACAATTCACAGATGCTCTAGATAGTAAGCTCCTTCCAGTTATCCTGATGTTTTAGCCACCAAGTAAGTTTCAGCAGGAGAACAGAAATTACTGGGACCACTTTTGCTACCAACAAACTACCAAGATTTCCAAGTCTAATTGAAAAATATACACACAATTTTACCCATTTTGTATTTATTTTATGTAGAAATTAACCAGTATTTCCTACCTAAGGACAGGATATTTAAGAGGGGAAAATTAATTCTAATAAAAACATGCTGACAGAAAAGACTACCACTAATGTTGTTCTTACCACTGAAAGCAGCTGTGAATTACTGGATATTGTGAGTTTAGGAATACAAATGTATTCTCTTAAGAACTCTTCAGAATTCAGAAAACATGTTTCTCCCATGCATCCTTGTGAACATAACTGTAAATAACCACAATGACTTCTTTTTATCTAGAACATCAAAACATTGAGAAATGCCTGGACACAGATGTCTCCATTTTTCTTGCCTGAAACCCTTCAAGTCACTGTTAAAACTAATAGAACCCATTTGGGAAGCATGACAACTACTTTAAAATAACAACTGAGACTTCTAAATACAGAGCCTCAGTAACTAGCAATATTTAACAAGTATTAGGTTTGACCTTAGGGGATTTGTTCATTACAGTGTTAATAACAGGAATACTAGTACATTTACCTTAAGTCATATTTTAGCCTTAAACATACAATAATTTACTAAGACAATCATTGATACCACTGGAAGACACCCAGAGCTTCCTATACTGTGACCATTGCTACAGGCATTTTTTTTTTCCTTCTTGTAACCGTACCTGTCCGTTACAATGGTGAGCATATCTGTATCCTTACAGTACCTCTCTCCTACAAGTTTAATGAGCTTCTTCTTTGCATGGTCATCCAAATTCAGGTTGGAAAGTTTAACCTTCAAGTACAAGAGAAAACACCTTTAGTTACTTGGATAAATCCAATCTCTGCACCCCGACCATATTTTGAGATAGCTTGGCACATCTTTTATGAAGAATTAAAAGAATAGCTAGTAAGTAGGGATTTGCAGAATTTCTCCTGATTGTCTCACATGTCAGAAGTCATGGACATGAATAATCTGAATATTCAAACAATAAATTTCTTTCTATCCAAATAGCAGAAAGAGCATATTTCTACTCTTTTTTTTCAGAAGAAAAAAAGAGCTGTCAGTTTAGTTTGTGGCTGTATTTCATATGCAAAAATAAATCTTTTTCAAAGACAGATCAGTAAGGTTAATACTAAGATATATCAAAGATATTTATGACAAGCATCCAAAAGAGGAGGAAAGACATTAGTTCCAATACCAGAAAACCCACAAACATAAGATATACAACAAATAACTAGTACTTCAAAAAACCCCCAAACCTCTAGTTAGTCTGAGGCCAGTTTCTATATGCAATAACAAGTATGAAAAGTAAAGCAAGCTGGTTTTAGCTATCTGTTCACACAACAGTAAATAAGAAAGTTGTAAACTGTAAGAGTCTAAAGATACAAGGTGTTAGAAACATAAGTTCCTTTTAAGTCAGAGTTGCTAAGTACCAAGTAACCTTAAAAACAGTAAGACCTAACACTAGTCTTAGTAATTTGTCCACTGTTTGTTCTTCCTCTATATTCTTTCTACTGTGTCATTGCTGTACTGAAGAATTGTTCACAAAAAAAAAGAAAACCAAAAAACCGACAAAAAAAAAAAAACCACCACAAAAGAAACCACCATCAGAAAAACTAACAAAAGTTGAAGGACTAGAAGACATGAGAAGTTCCAGTAAATATCAGGTACTGATAAGTAAAAAAAAGTACTACCTGAAAACAAAATACCCTACTACCAAAAACAGAAAACAGAAGTATTAAACCTAGATATTATAAGGGAGGAGACAGCAGGGTTTCAATACTGAAACCTCTGATTTTGAAAAAACCTAAAAACCTCTAACATTCACTACTCTGCAGACTCTGCGAAAAATGTCTCCTCTTTAAGGAATTACTATGCAAGCCTAGAATACCGGTGAATAGGAGCTCACCTATCCTTGTTCCCTAGCTCACATTTTGTCAAGTGTAATTGCAACAGACCTACGAGGTCTGTGCATCCAGTCTTTAAGGCAATGGTCAAGCTGTAAGAAAAGAGCTCTATTCTTAGTGTGGCCTAAAATCAGAATCACAGAATATCAAGGATTGGAAGGGACCTTGAAAGATCATCTAGTCCAATCCCCCTGCCAGAGCAGGAACACTTAGATCTGGTCACACAGGAAAGCGTCCAGACGAGTTTTGAATGTCTCCAGAGAAGGAGACTCCACCTCTCTGGGCAGTCTGTTCCAGTGTTCTGTTACCCTTACCATGAAGAAGAAACGTTTCCTCTTATTTCAGTGGAACCTCCTATGTTCCAGCTTGCACCCATTGCCCCTTGTCTTATCATTGGCTGTCACTGAGAAGAGCCTGGCTCCCTCCTCTTGACACTTACCCTTTACATATTCAATAAACATTAATGAGGTCACCCCTCAGTCTTCTCTTCTCCAAGCTAAAGAGATCCAGCTCCCTCAGCCTTTCCTTGTATGGGAGATGCTCCACTCCCTTAGTCATCTTTGTGGCTCTGTGCTGGACTCTCTCAAGCAGTTCCCTGTCCTTCCTGAACCGAGGGGCCCAGAACTGGACACAATATCCCTGACGTGGTCTCACCTGGGCAGAGTAGAAGGAGAGAAGAACCTCTCTCAAACCACACCCCTTCTAATACACCTCAGGATGCCACTGGCCTTCTTGGCCACAAGGGCACAGCTCTGGCTCATGGTCATCCTGCTGTCCACCAGGACCTCCAGGTCCCTTTCCCCTATGCTGCTCTCCAACAGGTCAGTTCCCAACCTATACTGGTACCTGGAGTTGTTCTTGCCCAGATGCAAGACTCTACACTTGCCCTTCCTATATATTACATTAAATTTCTCCATACCCAACTCTCCAGCCTGTTTAGGTCTCACTAGATGGCAGCACGGCCTTCTGGTGTGTCAGCCACTCCTTCCAGTTTTGTGCCATCAACAAACTTGCTGACAGTGCACTCTATTCCCTCATCCAAGTCACTGATGAGTGTATTGATTAGTACTGGGTCCCAGTACTGACCTTGAGGGACTCCACTAGATACAGGCCTCCAACTAGACTCTGCCCCATTGACCACAACTCTCTGGCTTCCTTCCTTTGGCCAGTTCACAATCCACCTCTCTACCTGATCGGCCAGACCGCACTTCCTCAGTTTAGCTGCAAGGATGCTGTGGGAGACTTTGTCAAATGCTTTACTGAAATCACTTTTGAAGGCACTAGACTTCCAAGGTCCCTATGCACACAACAACCCCTTCTATGGGTTCAGAAGCTTGCACTCAAGGCTACCTTGCATATAGTGCACTTCCACACATTGCAGCCGTGTAGCCTCAAATCAGTGGTGACAAAAAAAAAAAGGAGCTATGAGATGAGAAGGTGGGTGTATCCCAGCTTTACTGAGAAGCTGCATCTGAATTGAGGCACTCAGCCTTAGTCACGATCTCAGCCACAGTGCAGCCATGTCTAAGCCTAGCCCAACCCTGATGGACATCCTTGACTTCCTGGTTTGACCTCATCTACTGCATCGCTATAGCTTGGCTTGACAATCACCAGGCTGTTGCCTGGTCCTAGTTCTGTCACCAGACCTAATCCTGATTTGCTGACTCGACTTTCTCACATGCCTTACAAGAACCAAGGCCAATGGACAGATTTAGGTAGGGTAATACAGACATGAATAAGGAGATAAATGGCTAAGCTCTAGTATGCAATGACTATAAAAGGATGGTGAAAATACCTTCACACTGGTTCACACCACTGCTAACAGAAAGTCAATGACAGACTCAATTTAATTTCAGCCCAAAAAAAGTTCTAGAACAAAGTTGAGACTCCTACAGACAAAATTAACTCCACCATTCAAAGCTGCAATCATTAGGGCTGTATTTTGCCTTCTACACCCAAAGAATAACAACACAATTATCACTGACCTCACTGCTGCTTCTCTTAAAATAGGCTCAAATTTCATCTCAAAAGGCATGTTTAAAAGCCACCATGCAATCCTAACTTTACTATCATTTGTGTACTACCAATTCCTGGACACCTCCAGCCCTGAAGATTGTCAAGACCCAACCGGATAAACTCCCAGGTAACACTGTTTGGTCTCAGAGCTACCTTGCTTTGAGCAGAAGGTCAGAGTGGAAAATTCCTGAGCTCCCTTCCAACCTCAAGTATCCCATGATCCTTTGATCAGAAGGCTGCTGCTCCTACTGCATACACATTGATGCCTGGAAGCCTACCAACTCAATACTTATTAATAGTGCCACATTCATATGAACTATCTTTCAGTACTACTGCACTTTTAGAGTCCATAAATTAGCAATGACAGAATGTAACCAAGACATTGAGTACAAAGGGACTTACCACCTTCTCTGTAAGTAGAATCCTCAGAAGCTACACTATTTTGTTTATATCAGAGGTTAATGTTCATTTATAAATACATATCCATAATCTTACAACCTCAATTTTAACATGCCACAATATACTTAAAGAAATCCAGTGTTTTTTGTTCAGACATTTAGCAAACCATTTCCTTATAACTTATCACAGGTGCACATGTTTTGAAATGAAAGCCAAGCATTTGTGTTTTTGAAGGAAAGGCTGTTTAACAAAAATACTACTTACCCTTAAAGTCACCACTCTTGCTTTGGGATTACGAATAGATGTCCCTGAAGAAACATAATCTACTGTTTCAATTTCAATAGGAAAATGCTGTTCACATTTCTCATCACTGTCCAAAGCACTGGGCCATTCAGTGCAGAAATCTGTATAATAAAGAGAAAGCATTCGAAGTAGCATCTGTTGATTTGTGTTTTGGTGTTGGTTTTTGGTTGTTTTTTTTTTCAAATTTATTGCAATATATCTTTTTAAAAGTATTATTTATAGAAACCATACTTATTTAGATAACAGCAAGGCCCCTGCTAGACTTGATAGTATTTCAATGTTTGGGTTTTTTTTCTACTGGGTTCCCCGAAACAGAACACAGTATTCTGGATGCAGTCCCATTGCCAAATAGAATCACAAATGGTTTGGGTTGGAACAGACCTTCAAAGATCACCTAGTCCAACCTCCTTGCTACAGGCATGGACATCTTTCATTAGATCAGGCTGCTCAAAGCCCCATCTAACTTGACCTTGAATACTTCCAACGATGGTGCATCCACAGCTTCTCTGGGGAAGTTCTTCCAGTGTCCCACCCCTCTATCATGAAAAAATCTCCTCCTGTTGTCTAATCTAAGTATCTACCTTCTTCTGGTTTAAAACCATTGCCTACTAAACCTTAGTAAAAAGTCTCTCCCCAACTTTCTTGTAAGCCTTTACATACTGAAACATGACAAGAAGGTCCCCCTGGAGCCTTCTCCTCCAGGTCGAACAAGCCTAACTTTCTCAGCCTCTCTTTAACAGGAGGCCTTCCAGCCCTCTGGCCATTTGTGCACCCCTCCTCTAACAGGTCTATGTCTTTCCTGTACTGGGGACCCCTGAACTGGATGCAGTACTCAATAGAAGGAAAAGAATTTATTTACTGTGGCTACACTCCTTTTAATGCAACCTGGTATGTAATTAGCCTTCCTTGCCACAAGAGCACACTGTTGACTCACATTTAACTTTCAAATACCCACCAGGCTCCACATGGCCTTTCTGCAAAGCTTCTTTCTAGCAGTGTGCCTCTCAGACTCCGTGCTTGTACTACTGTATAGGTTACTCCTCCCCAGATGAAGGACTTTGCAGTTGCCTTTGTCTAACTTCACGAGCATCCTTGCAGTAGACTTTTCTTCACGCCTATTGACATCCCCCTGAATATCAGCTCTGCTTTTCACTGTATCACTTGTTCCTGCCCAATTTGATATCACCTGAAGACCTGCTGAGATTGTGCTCTCTACAGTTAATCCAGATTGATATACAGCATGTTTTTACGTGCTTGAAAATGGCTTCCAGAAAGGTTTGCTTCATAGTCTTCCAGAGAATTTGGTGAGGCTGACTGACCTGCATCATCTTTCTTACCCTTCTTGAATATGGTCAGGCAAAAATCCTGTGTTCCTCCTAGGCAATCTTTACCTGCTTCCACTTTTTGCATCTCAAGTCATTCAGGAGTTCCCTGGACACCCATGTTATCCTTTTGCCACACCTGCTCAACTTTCTGCATGCTGGAATGGACCATTTTTGTTCTTTTAAGGACGGTGAACATCCACCAGCTCTCATGAGCCCCTTTGCTCCCCAGGAGAGTCTCCCATGAGATCGGTTAAGCATTCTTCAATAAACCAAAAATCACTATCCTGAAGTCCAGACTGTAGATCCACTGTCTGTCTTGCTCACTTCTCTCAGGATTTTAAACACCACAGTTTCGTGATCACTGTTACCAAGGGTGCCCCTAACCTTCACATACTTGATCAGTTCTTCCTTGTTTCTAAATAAATCCAACAGAGCATGTCTCCTAGTCAACTCATGAGTAGTCGGCATCAAGAAATTGCCTTTGATAAACTACTTGCCTTCGTGACTTTTCTCAAGATCTTAAACTCCACAGTTCTGTTTTCAAAACCACAGCTGCCAGCAACCTTGCATCTCCAACCAGTTCTTCCATACTTGCAAGTAACATGTGCAAAACCTTCTGTAGACAGTTTGTCCTCTACCTGTATCAAAAAACACACTCAAGAAATCTCATAGATTGCTTGTATCCTATCTTGTTACTCTTCCAGCAGATGTTGAGATGGCTGCAGCTGCCCATGAAAACCAAAGCATTCAGCTGTGAGGCTTTTTTCAGCTGTTCATTTACTTCCTCTTCTCAATCAGGCAGTCTGTGGCAGATTTCCACCAAGATGTTCTTTTCAGCTTCTCCTTATTCCAACTCTCAAATTCTTAACCATCTTGCTATGCATTTCATCGCAAAGCCCTGCATCTGAGGTGTTCTTTTGGGTATGTATCAACTCCTCCTCCATATCATCCCTGCCTATACCTCAATTATACCAGCTTTCGCTCTGCATTTCTGTGACTCCTCAGACTTCCAATTCCTCCTGTTTCCTATGCTGTGTGTATTTATATACAGGTAAGTCAAGACAGGCTTCTTATCATAGGCAGAGGGGAAACCCTATCACTCTCTACAACTACCTGAAAGCAGGCTGTAGTGTGATGGGTGTTGGTCTCTTTTCCCAAGTAAGAAGTGATAGGATGAGAGGAAACAGCCTCAAGTTGTGCCAGTAGATGTGGAGATTGGATATTAGGAAACATTTCTTCAACAAAATGCTTTGCATTGAATTACCATCCCCAGACATATTTAAAAGATGTGTACACATGGTGCTTAGGGACACAGTTTAGTAGTGGACTTGGTAGTATGTGGTTTAATATTTGGACTTGATGATCTTAAGGGTCTTCCAATCTAAATGATTCTATGATTCCATCTCCTACCAGTCCCCTTGCACCTCCACTTCTCTTTAGGCTAAACTCTTTGTTACATTCACCTTATGGGCTTGCTAGCTGGCAGAGATGCTCTTGGTCTTCATTAGACACTGTATCTTCCCAGCAGGCCTCGCTCTCAGTGGGTTTAATTTATTAACAGCATTTTTTGGAAAAAAATCATGCAGGAATGGCTACTGATTAAACCCCGGTTTAATCACAGATAATCTTCTGAGAACTGAGTCACATTCATCACTCATCTTTCTTAAGACACGAAACTATAAATCCTCCACTATAAGATGGGCCTAAATGAAAAGCAAAATTAACATCTTACTGGTGTGCTGAAAACCTCATATGACATATCTATCTACCAATTGTATGACTCCATGCAGCAACAAGAAAGCATATAATACTAGCCGAAGCCTGACAAATGAACAGCTTCAGAGGCGGACCATGTCTCACTTTCTAGTTCATCACACAAAGTTACATTTGGCATTATCTTCAAACTTCAAAAGAGATGGTTTTTAAAAACAGAAAAAACAAAATAAACTAAAAAACCACTCACCTTTAAGAGCTGCACAGTGTTTCTTGATTGCAGGAGGAGTAAGATGCAAAAAATTGGGAATCTGAAACAGACATATTAAGAGTTACCACAATAACAACTTTTTGTCTGTTCATAAGTAAAGGGACATTACTGAAATCTGATTACACTTTTTAATGTGTTAAGGTAGCACAATATGCTTAATAAAAAATTCTCGAGTCTGACTTAGCAAAAGACTTAAGTTGGTCCCATTACAAAAGTCACAGGTGTGATAATCCTAGACAAAGATTCCTGATTTGGTTTATTTGTTACTAATATTTGCATTTGTTACCATTTGTTGTATAAATTAAATACAGTATTATCCTATTTAATAATAGAAAAGGGGACCCAATGCAAATTATCCAATCAGAACAGTGCAGTCTTAGTGTATAATACTTTTAAAAGCTACCACAAACCCGTGGCATGTATCTTACCTTCATAAGTTCTAAGTTGCCTTCTTTTGGTGGAGGTACCCCTCTCTTCACTGGGTAACCCATTCGAACCGGCAGAGGCACAGAGCCAGCTTTAAACACAGCTGCTGTTGGATAAACACTGCTCCAGTCCTGATCAACAGCCATCCTCTCAGTTCTGGGAGGTGCATGCTAATAAATTGAAAATTTTAAAAGTTTAATGGGAGATACACTGTTTTGTGAGACAAAGCAGGAGCAACACACACAACAAGTTATTTCAGGAATAAATTCCCAAAGAGAGAAGTTTGAAGAACACCTTTACATCAAGAGTTAGTGCTCATTTCTAAAGGAATTTTTAAAAGAGTGCCTCTCAAAGCTTGGGTAGCAGACCTTTCTTAATCGTCAATTGCATGTGATTTCAGAAATACTTACAAAGAAGAACTTACCATCTTCTTGTGTTGTGATAAATCAGCATGGGGAGGAAGTGGAATCACACCCATACTTAATTGCAAACTATTTCATGAAGTGCCTAAGCATTTGGTGGGGGGCAAGAAAATGAGTTTTAAAATTCTGGAATTCTAAAAGCCTGGACATGTTCTTATTAAAAGAAATAGATACTAGTTAACTCTGAAATTACTTGCTATATAAATTCCAGTATAGAAATGACTTATTACTGTTTTGCATCCTCCAATAACTGAACAAGGTTTCAGTCAAATGCCCTTAAAAAAAAAAAAATCAACACGGCAACTTATTGTTTGTTTCCCTAATACCTTAATTTTTCATTTAGAAGGGTAAAAGACAAATGGATATATGCAGTCAGCTGGTCTGGCTGCTTTGATGTATCATTTTATCTGCTCTTAGAAATTAAACAAAAACTTAATACATGCCAGGTTCACTTTTACAATTTGCCTTTAAAAATCATAACACGTAATGTACTGCTTTTGAAATATAGGTATAGAGTAAATAAGAAATTTTTCAGTGATTAAATATTTAGATACCAGTTTTCATTCTACTGTGCCAAGAACAATTCCACTTATACACAATATCACATTTTTAAATTGCACCAGATTACAACCACAACAAATCCTGTAAACTCATACTGAAAATATTAAAATGTCTGGGTTTATTTTAAATGCAATTTTAAGTTGCTCTACCTGCAGTACATGGTGTAAATACAAGCTAACTATTAGCTTATTAATGTTAACATGTTTGCCTTTATGAGAATACAGAGTGAAGAGTTGGGAGATTAAAGAAGCTAGGTCCCGGTTCAGGAAGACTCAAAGCTGATTGTTTCACCAGGTTTTGGCTGCAGAAGGGGTTCTTGTACAAACTGTTAAGACATAGCTTAGAAAACTTTTTCAAACACCTCTGAGTTAACTGCAAATAGTTCCAGTACTTACTGATCTTATGAACTGTGGTGTCCTGCCTCTTCTCCTTGTTGAAGCTGAAAGAAAAAGAAACATTCAATGCAAACTATTATATGGTTTTCTGGGGAATAATAATAAAAAAATAAAAAAAACCACCAACAGCATAATCCCGTATGCTTTTACAGAGACAATATACACTAATACTTCCCAGTCTTTACGTGGAAGAAGAGGAAGGTCAGATACTCATACTGCAGACTGCTCATTTATTTTTTGAGACTTAAGATAAAAAAAAGCTTGGAGGCTATTTTGCCTGGGTCTATCCTAAAAACTTGTTAATGGTAATTTAGTTGTTACATGCCTAAATCCTTTTCTAGCATCATTCCAGCCTGATGCAGGAGGAAAGAAAAATGAGACAAGCATAAGACTTGCCTTCTTTACTGTACATGCTTTTCTCTGTTCCACATGCCTGTTAAGCCACAAATCACTCCCCACCAGCAGCACAAGACAGCTAAACCTAAACCAGTTCATTACCAAAAGGAGAATCCTATGGCTCCATCCCTTCCTTCTGACAGTATATCTTCACACCCCGTTTTGTGTCACTCGAGCTCATCTAACCTCTGTATAAAAACTTAGCACTTCAAACTCTCGCCTTGAGCACAAGGTGATGATGGAGAACAGACCAATGTGTCTGCCATTGTACCACATTTATCTGACTTATTGAGAAGTCCCAGAGAAATTACAACAGAAAGTGAATGAGTTTACTCCTTTTAGCATTCCTGAGCCATCATTTGGCTAAACTTTTTAGCCAACTGACTTCAGTTGGGGTTGTGATGAGGGACCTAGGGATGCATGAAGACACCAGATACCACTGGATTTTCAATCTAAATGGAGAGCTATTTACATCATTTGTCTCACAACCCTACCCCACATAAGCTTTGAAAAAAACGGTGAATTTCACAGTTCTTTTGGTTTCCTTATATCAATATTTTACAGGGCCAATTCTGCTCTGCCTCTTCTTGATATATAAACAAGTAATTAAACTGAACAATATATATCAGGCTCTGCAACAGCATTCTTTTATCCCTTGATCTGCCATTTTCGTGGTACTTTTAAAAACAGACACACTTAATTCATACCTATCTTACTATTTCTGCTACAAATACCTGTAATGTCAGGTCAGGACACCTTTTACTTCTGCCACAGGCCACAATATTTTAAGACATCACTTAAAGGCCCTTTCAGCAACATAGCCTGCTCCTGAACCTGTACATGAGAAATGCCCACCCAACCTTCAGAAAAATGTGGGTTTCTGTTTGCACTTAGAATCACCTTAACAGCTGAGCTTGAGGCCAGGCACATCCAATGCTTAACAGGAGTACACATCCCTTAGGAAACGATAACATTCTCATTTGAAATACTTAAAACCAAGCAACTGGGCCACTGTAATCCTGAGCTGAAAACCTCTCTAGTAAACACCAATTTCCGTGCTACCTTCCTTCAGACTATTCACAATGCTTACGCTGCTAAAATCTGTATCCCATACCGTAAAGTATTTTATTATTACCAAACGCCCTCCAGCAAATAGTTGCAAAACAAAACATGCTTTTCAGAGCCGCTTGCAGCCGGGAAAGGAGGAGGGACACGAGTCTGAGCTCCCCGCCACCCCACCAAGCCCCGCCAGCCGGGAAGCAGGAACAGCCCGAGCCCAAGGACTGCTTCAAGCCTGCCCCCGCTACCACCGCAGAGCGGCAAGGGCATCTCTCACCTTCCCCGCGCTGGCCTTCCACAGCAGGTACGGAGGAATAAGCCGCGGCCCCGAAGAGAGGCGCCACCACAACCCTGCCGCAGCACCGGGAGAGCACAGCCCAGTAACCCGCACCAGCCAGCGCCGCCCCACCGACAGGCGCCATCTTCCCAACCCGCCTGCGCGCAGCCTCCACTCCGCACACAACCTCCCGGCGGGACGGCAGCCGGCTGGGGCCAAGCCAGTTAGAAAGGCGAAGGGTCGCAGTTCCCCGCCCACAAGCGGGAAGGGAGGTGCAGAGCTCGACGGAGGAGCCTGTGGTGGGACAAAACGTCGGCAGTAATCTTACAGCCCCTGGGGAGAGGAGCGGAGGACGAGGGAGGAGCGGAGAGCGGCGCAGCATGGTGCCTCAGAAAGTGCCTTGCGCCTATGTCCCGCTGCCGCCATCTTAAGTGTCTCTAGCTATTGCGGCGGCTCTGGGAGCACGGCCAGGCTCCTGGCCTGGCTGGGAGTTGAAGCATGGGATATTTGCCAGTGGCCTTTTCCCGAAGTCAGTGGCTTCCTCTCACAAGTGAAAAATATAACTTCTCGGTCCCCATGTGCTCTTTGTATCTGCAGAATGGGGACAGG
This sequence comes from Nycticryphes semicollaris, assembly GCA_013400055.1. Classification (NCBI taxonomy): domain Eukaryota; kingdom Metazoa; phylum Chordata; class Aves; order Charadriiformes; family Rostratulidae; genus Nycticryphes; species Nycticryphes semicollaris. The sequence goes on from VXBJ01005283.1 coordinate 991,475, forward strand.
CTGTGTCAGCGACTCCTGTAAGCACAGCTCTTTGGAGTTCTCCAGCAAAATGCAAGTGGATTCAGCCCTGTCATATGGAACAAAATGATCATGCTAGCATGTCTATAAGTCTGGACAAAATATTGCTGCTTTTCTTAATTATTTTTTTTTTTCTGCTTCTTGGAATTTGTAGCAATATACTTGTATCTCTTTCCATGCTGAAAAGTTCCTGACTTTCACAGAATCACAGAATAGTAGGGGTTTGAGGGGACCTTTGGAGATCATCTACTCCAACCTCTCTGCAAAAGCAGGTCCACCTAGGGCAGGCTGGACAGGAACGCATGCAGGTACATTTTGAGTATCTCCAGAGAAGGAGACTCCACAGCTTCTCTGGGCAGCCTTTTCTATTGCTCTGTCACCCTCAAAGTAAAGCAGCTTTCCCTCATGTTCAGGTGGAACTTCGTGTGGTTCAACTTGTGCCCATTGTCCCTTGTACTGTCCCTAGTCACCACTGAAAAGAGTCTGGCCTCATCTTCTTGATGTTCGCACTTTAGATATTTATAAGCATTGGTAAGTCAGTCTTCTCCAAGCTAAACATACCCAGGTGTCCCAGGCTTTCCTCATAAAATATGTGCTCCAGTCCCTTGATAATCTTCATAGCCCTCTGCTGGACTCTTTGCAGTAGTTCCTTGTCTTCANTATTGCTCTGTCACCCTCAAAGTAAAGCAGCTTTCCCTCATGTTCAGGTGGAACTTCGTGTGGTTCAACTTGTGCCCATTGTCCCTTGTACTGTCCCTAGTCACCACTGAAAAGAGTCTGGCCTCATCTTCTTGATATTCGCACTTTAGATATTTATAAGCATTGGTAAGTCAGTCTTCTCCAAGCTAAACATACCCAGGTGTCCCAGGCTTTCCTCATAAAATATGTGCTCCAGTCCCTTGATAATCTTCATAGCCCTCTGCTGGACTCTTTGCAGTAGTTCCTTGTCTTCATTAAACACAGTACTGCAGATATGGCCTCATCAGAGCAGAGTAAAGGAGGCTCCCTCAACTTGCTGGTCATGTTCTTCTTAATGCAACCCAGGATACCATTGGTTTCCCTGGCCACAAGGGTACATTGCTGCCTCATGGTCAACTTGCTGTCCAATAGGACTCCCGAGTGCCTCTCTGCAGAGCTGCTTTCCAGCAGTTAAACCCTTGACCTGTACTGATGCATGGGGTTATTCCTCCGCAGGTGCAGGACCCTACACTTGTCCTAGTTGAACTTCATTAGGTTTCTGTCCACCCAACTCTCCAACCTTTCCAGGTCTCACTGAATGGCAACACATCCTTATGGTGTCTGCCACTCCTCCCAGTTTTGTATCCTCAGCAAACTTGCTGAGGGTATATTCTGTTCCCTCATCCATGTCATCAATGAATATATTGAATGAGACTAGATATAGTATGGGCCTCTGCAGAACACTGATAGTTACAGGCCTCCAACTGGACTCTGTGCTGCTGATCACAACCCTCTGAGTTCTTTCAGACAGTTCACAAACCACCTAACTGTCCACTCATCTAACTCACAGTTCTTAAACTTTCCTATGAGGATGTTATCAGTGACAGTGTCAAAAGCCTTGCTGAAGTCGAGGTAGACAACACCTACTGCTCTCCCCTCACCTTCCCATCCAGTCAAACTGTTACAGAAGGCTGTCAGATTGGTCAAT
>VXBJ01005283.1:994132-1007231 GCA_013400055.1 Nycticryphes semicollaris
CCCTCAAAGTAAAGCAGCTTTCCCTCATGTTCAGGTGGAACTTCGTGTGGTTCAACTTGTGCCCATTGTCCCTTGTACTGTCCCTAGTCACCACTGAAAAGAGTCTGGCCTCATCTTCTTGATGTTCGCACTTTAGATATTTATAAGCATTGGTAAGTCAGTCTTCTCCAAGCTAAACATACCCAGGTGTCCCAGGCTTTCCTCATAAAATATGTGCTCCAGTCCCTTGATAATCTTCATAGCCCTCTGCTGGACTCTTTGCAGTAGTTCCTTGTCTTCATTAAACACAGTACTGCAGATATGGCCTCATCAGAGCAGAGTAAAGGAGGCTCCCTCAACTTGCTGGTCATGTTCTTCTTAATGCAACCCAGGATACCATTGGTTTCCCTGGCCACAAGGGTACATTGCTGCCTCATGGTCAACTTGCTGTCCAATAGGACTCCCGAGTGCCTCTCTGCAGAGCTGCTTTCCAGCAGTTAAACCCTTGACCTGTACTGATGCATGGGGTTATTCCTCCGCAGGTGCAGGACCCTACACTTGTCCTAGTTGAACTTCATTAGGTTTCTGTCCACCCAACTCTCCAACCTTTCCAGGTCTCACTGAATGGCAACACATCCTTATGGTGTCTGCCACTCCTCCCAGTTTTGTATCCTCAGCAAACTTGCTGAGGGTATATTCTGTTCCCTCATCCATGTCATCAATGAATATATTGAATGAGACTAGATATAGTATGGGCCTCTGCAGAACACTGATAGTTACAGGCCTCCAACTGGACTCTGTGCTGCTGATCACAACCCTCTGAGTTCTTTCAGATGGTTCACAACCCACCTAACTGTCCACTCATCTAACTCACAGTTCTTAAACTTTCCTGTGAGGATGTTATCGGTGACAGTGTCAAAAGCCTTGCTGAAGTCGAGGTAGACAACACCTACTGCTCTCCCCTCACCTTCCCATCCAGTCAAACTGTTACAGAAGGCTGTCAGATTGGTCAATCCCCTTGGTGAATCCATGTTGACCACTCCCAATAACCTTTCCCTCCATATGCTTAGAGATGACATCTGGAATGAGTTGTTCCAGGGATGGAGGTGAGGCTGACTGGCCTGTAGTTTCCTGAGTCCTACATCTTACCCTTTTGAAAGACTGAGTGGCATTGGCTTTCCTCTAGTCTTTCCTCTAGGCACCTCTCCTGCTTTCCATGACCTTTCAAAAGTGACGGAGAGTGGCTTCGCAATAACATCTGCCACCTCCCTCAGCACTCATGGGTGCATCCCATCAGGGCCCATGGATTTGTGGGTGTCAAATTCACCTACATAATCTCTAACCTAATCCTCCTTGATCAAAGAAGAGTCTTCCTTTCTCCAGACTGTTTCTCCCCACTCCAGAGTCTGGCATTCTTGGGGGCCAACCTTAGCAGTAAAGACCAAAGCAAGGACAGCATTTGGTAACTCTGCCTTCTCTGTGTCCTCCATCACCAAGGCATACAGCTCATTCCACAGCGGGCCCACATTTTCCCTGGTCTTCCTTTTGCTACTGATATACTTGAAGAAGCCCTTCTTACTGTCTTTGACATCTGTTGCCAGGTTTAATTCTAAGTGAGTCTTAGCCTTTCTTGTTGCATCCCTGCATACTCTGACAATGTTCCTATATTCATTCCAAGTGGCTGGACCCTTTTTCCATGTTCTGTAAACTTCCCTTTTCCATTTGAGTTTTTCTAGAAGCTCCTTGCTCATCCATGCAGGTCTTCTGCTTCCTTTGCTTGATTTCTTACTGTTATGGTTTAAGAAAACCTATAACAATTTATTGTCATTTAGACAATTACTCTATCACCCAATCACCCCTCCCCACCTCTAAAAGGGAATGAGGGAGCACAAAGAAACATGAGGGTTGGAAATATAAATAGATTTAATAGAATAAGACTAAATAAGTAACACTGATACTAAAGAACCAGTATTAATCCCGATACTGATATAAGATATACAATAATTATACTCACCCAGTTATATCAATAGGAAGCTGTGCACTTCCAGTAGTGGACAACAAACGTTGGACACTGCAAGTGCAATGACTTCGAGGGGAAAGGAAGACCTCAGGGGTCTACTAGGGCAAGGAGTTTTCTGGACTGCCGCCAGCAGGGGAGAGAGAACTATGCAGCAAAATTTTCTGATTTATATTGAGTGTGAGATTCATGGTATGAAATAATCCCGTTGACCAGCCTGGGTCAAATGCCCAGGCTTTGCTCCCCCTCGTCCCTGCACCTGGCAAGACTTAAAAACAGAGTATGGGGGCTGGCAAGAAAGTAAATATTTTCATTAATTCAGACACTAGAGTCTTCTAAAAGTGCAGTTCTCCCCAGATTAGAAGAAAAATTAGTCCTGAGTCACTCAACCCAGGACACAGGGATGCACTGATCTTGAGCTTGGAAGAAGTGGTGCTTGAACATTAACCAGCTCTCTTGGAATCCCCTAACTTCTAAAGCCCTAAGCTATGGGATTCCTCCAAGTGGGTCTGTGAAGAGGCCAAAGTCAGCTCTCCTGACGTCCAGGGTTGTATCCCCACAGGGTCCTCAACTTCACTCCATGGTCACTGCAGCCAAGGGTGTTCCCAACCTTCAAATCCCCAACTAGTCCTTTGTTTGTTTGTTAGCGCGAGGTCTGGCAGCACACTTATCCTCGTTGGCTCCTCAGCCACTGTGTCAAAAAGTTATCAATGCACTACAGAAACCTCCTGGACTGTGTATGCCTGGCTGTGTTGCCTTTCCATCAAATATCAGGGCAGTTGAAGTATCCCCATGAGAATTGGGGCCTCTGATCGTGAAGCTGTTTTCAGCTGTCTGTAGAAGGCCTCATTGAATTCCTCTTCCTGCTCCAATGGTCTGTAGTAAACACCCACAACAGCGTCACCATATTAACCTGCTCCTTAATTCTTGTCCGTAAGGTCTCAATACATTCTTCATCCACCCCTAGGCAGAGCTTGATGCATTCCAACTGCTCTGTCATGTAAAGAGCAACTCCACCACTTGCACTGGCCTGTCTTTACTAAAAAGTACATAGCCATCCATGACAGCATTCCAGTCATGTGAGCTACCCCACCATGTCTCTGCAATTGCAATGAGATCGTGGCCCTGCAACCACACACAGATCTCTAGTTCTTTCTGCTTAGTCCCCATGCTATATTCATTGGTGTATGGGCATTTCAGAGAGGTAATCGAGTGGGCAGGTTTTCCTGGAGGGGTGCAAGAGGATCCACCACAGCCATTCATACCCTTGAGGTTGCTGGCCTTCTGGTTCTCATCTTGGGAGTCAGTTAGGGAACATTTGTTGCTACTCTAGTTGACCTGGCTTATTCCCCATTTGGATGTGATGCGATGGCATGGCCATTATCATTTTGGACTCCACCGCCCAAGTCCTTCAGTTTAAAGCCCACCTCACCAAGCTGGTCAGCTTGCTTCCATAGATTCCCTTGCCTTTTCAAGACAAGGTGGAGGCAAGGCTTTCTTTTATTTGTTTTAAGTTATAACATTACCCTTTCATTATTAATACAGCATCTCACTTTAACACAATTGTTGGTTGGAATGCATTCTTGTGCATGATGAATACTGCATAATTTCTAGTGCTAAACTAATTACAATGTAAACCTGTCAATTACAGATTTCCACAAGTTTTTTGTTGATTTTACAATTTTTGAATTACGGAATATTCATCCAATTGTTACCAGTAGGTGGAAAGAGGATAAAACAAAATATGCCAAAATTCTCAATAGCAGTATCTGATAATGCTCCAAATGAAGATTAAGTAATTGAATTCTGTATCTAATCTATATCTATATTCTCATGACAGAAACCTTGCAAGTCAGTTTATGCACATGAACATGATATGGAGAATGATGTTAATATGTGAATTTTAATAAATCTTTTGTTTATATTAATGATTAATATCTTTAGTGAATTTTACAAATACTAAGCAATGACTTAGGCAGCCTTACTGACTTTCTGAAGTCCTGTATATTCTCACTAGAACATTCTTCCTCGGAAGACAATCTGAATTTTATCTCATTTTCCACATTAGGGTAACATAAGAAGGGAACTTTCGTTCTTGAAAGGTTTTAGTGCCAGTACCACAGCAAGATCCAGCTGCAGGTGTTTTGTGTTAGCTAGGAGTTCCTGTTTCATGGCTTCAGCATAAGCCACTTGCACATGTTTGGCTGCAGTATAAAAAGTTATTAACTTCTTTTAATATCCTCTCCAATTTTTTCATGCTTTTCCTAAACAGAATCTAGTTAGTCATAAGTATTGTTTAAATGTCAACTTTCAGAAGAATGGTCTCTGTTCACAGACTGCTGCTTGTATATGATTTTACTCAAGAAGTGAACATGAAATGGTCTATTTCAGAAGGGTTTTTAAAAGAAACTTTATGGGATATTCTAGTTGCTAGAGTAAACAGGTTTCGCGTATTCCAGCTTCCTCCAGAGTACTTACTGTCAAGGCAGCCTCTTTTCTACAGCTACTTTTAAACAGATAAAATTGTGTCTTACCACAGATTTCTTTGTTTAGATTTCCTTGACTCAGCCAAGCTAAACACAGCCCCAGAGTTCAAAAAGGTGGACAAAACTGAAGTATCTCATTGCTGAACTCATTATATGCAACTAATTCATCACCATCTGTTATCACGTGTTTGTTTTAGTGATACTACGAAAACTGCTGATGTTGCAGTAACTGAGAATTACATGAACAGGATAGAAAGTGCACTAGAATGAGAATGATCTCTACAGCCACCAAGGTTTGCTCAGAGTCTTCCATCAGGACTCTCTTTCTCCATTTCATCTTGTCTGCCTTCTCCGACAGATGTATACCTAAGAAAAATCCAGTCCCCATAGTCAGAGCTGGCTTCCTAGAAAACCAAAGCAGAAAAAACCTGCCAGTGCTAGTTTTCTTACATGCAAAGGAAACTGTTTAAAATGACACATTTTTTATTCTTTCCTGGATTTAAATATTATGTTGGCTGCATGAAAAGATATTTTAGTTATTCAGTGTTTCCTCTGCTCTTTTTTATTATTTCTCTGTGAGAACATAAATCCCTCCATATTAGCCCCAGAATAAATGAGAAAGTAATGTTATTTTTAAAACTGCAGAGTGAAAGAAAAGCAGGAGAAATAGATGCAGATAATAAAGAACCAGTTTTCTTGCAAGTGACCATGAGACAAAAACAAAAATGCAATAGAAATGCAGTATTTTTCAGTTTTTCAGGTACCATCACTAATTATTAAAAATTGCTACACAGATAAAATACTTTGTTGCTATTTAATATAGCTGCTACTTATAACTATTTTTGGTAGATGTTACTGTTCAATTAATATGTATTTGTGGTATTTTATTATTTAATCTTTCTTCATCCTAGCCAGCTTTTCCAGAAATCTTAAGCAGAAAAAAAAAGTGTAATCTCTGTTTTTATAACTAAGCGCTTCATCTGAATGTTTTTTTTTTTTCATGAGCAATAACTTTATTCTATCACAGAGAAACTTTTGTGAGGTTAAACAGATATTCCTAATGCTACTGTTACAGTGATCCACTTACAAGTGTATTAACTTTAAATCAAGAGACTACAGACTGGCCTTACATATTTATCTCAGCATGCATTCTTGGTATACTTCTTTAGCATACGAGTGTTTTTCCTTTATTTTGAGATGCATATACAGTTTGAAAAGTTACAGTACAACTGAAGCCTCTTCATTTTTATTCAAAACTATGATCTTGCATAAAAATGGTCTATGGGGAAGAAGAATCATAGAATCGTAGAATGATTACAGTGGAAAGGGACCTTAAAGATTATCTAGTTCCAACACCCTGCCATGGGCACAGACACCTCCCACTAGACCAGGTTGCTCAAAGCCCCTCCAGCCTGGTCTTAAACATGTTATTTAGAAACTCAGAGGAGCAGAAGGGTGTTGGAGATGTAAGGTAAATAGGTGTTTACTGCATATAGCGTAATCATAGATTATATTACTAGTATTTTCCTTCCTCTTCCTATTTTTTTATTTCTTTTCCCATCCATGACTAGCATGACTTTAGTGAAAAAGCCAGCATTTACAAGGGCTCTGTTCTCTCTGTTAATTGTGGTGGTTTGTCTATAATTTTCCCAGTCAGATTCAATTTCACATTGATCATGCAGAAAACAAAAATTTACTGGTGAATGATGGAATTTGCTTCTATGATTGAATCCCACCCCTGGTTAACATTCTGTGTGCACAGAGCAGTGGCACAGTAATTACCAGGTAGTTATATGGCCTTCTACCTGCCCTTCTACCTGTACTCAATCTAAGTTAACCTGAGTTAATTTGATTGCAGTGGGAATGCACTTGGCCAGTCTGTCTGTGATCGTGCTCTTCAAATATATGCAGAATAGATTATGAATACCGAAGCCTGACTTTCTGGTCATGTTGCACATGTGCACACATGCTACATACTCTAGAAGCAGTAAAGAATTTAGAACTACCAAGGAGAGTAGTAGACATTTGGGTGAAAAAAAATTACAGGAGATGGAAGTAAGATATAGGAGATTGGTCTCTGAGTATATTCTCTGGTTTGGGAATGAGATGTATAATTTCCGAATAATTACTGCCTCAGACTCCAGATTAGTACAGGAAGAGAAGGTAACATGGATCTATTACATTATGAACTTCAAGTCTAGTTTATGCCTCTTCAATATCAGCTATAGTGATCACATTGCTAATTTACACTGCAGTTTCCTTAAGAAGATTAACTGGGCCTTGATAATCAATTAAAGGTTGTATAAAAGAGCCTACAGCCTGCAGAAAAAAAAGCTTTATGGAAATCTTTAACTAAAATTAGTAGAATGTCTTAATTGACTTTTTAAACTCATATATGTAAATGTAAAAATGTACAACTGTACTTATCCTTAGAGGATCATTGTCATCTTTCCAAACTCTCTCTTCAGTTAAAACACACAGCTTCTCTGCAAAAAGTTTCTCCTGAAGCAATGGTTATATTTTGATCAGCTGTTCATATATACTTGTTCTAAGCATCCACTCTCAATGGCATTCTGTACTGATAACAGTATCCTTCTCCTCCAGTGCATCACTAATGATTTAAACAAACCCAATAAAACAATGCTAGAACACTTAATATAATTGAACATGGGAATCAAGTAACAGTTGAGGTTCACTGTAGAAGAATTTATATTGTCTCTTATTATTTGAGGGCTCTCCATGACTGCTATCTGATACCTCTTCATCAATTAGAATGGGTACAAGATTTCAAACGCTAATTTTGTCTTTCTTTTATGCTGTTTGCCCTGTGTGGTAGCAGTATATTTTAGTTCATACAATTTATTTATTGTTTTCATTTTTATTTATCCAGGTATTAAATACACTATGAGTTTCTATCAAGTTATACTATGATTATAATTAGTTTAATAATTCTGCTGACCTGTTAAAGAGCACTAAATTCAACTCAAGTCACTCCTTAAACTGCACACCAGGCTATTCTGTGTTGTCCAGTTAAAATGACAGGAGATCAGCAGAATTTGGCTTCAGCATTGTAAAGAATAACTCTCCTGGAATGCATTATAATTATTGCTTGATTTACAATAGTGCTTAAAATGACAAACAGGATCAGGACCCTATGATGCTGGCTTTCAATGAACAAAATTTTCTTGATCAGCATAAAATGTCAAGGTCAAAAATGCACTTTATATCATAAACTTATTCTCAATACATCAATTTAACAATTCTCTTCTTTCCAGAAGTTTATTGAAATGAAAGTGTAATTAGCATACTTTATCCCCTTTCTTTCATCACGGTGCCTGACTATTGCTGTGCTCAGTGAGGACAAGAACAATGATTCCTGAAGTCATGACATGCCAGAGTTATTTCCTTTCTGCTGCGAACCACTTGAACTCTTGAGTATCAGATCTCGTTTTAGCGGGCCCAACGTTGTCTTTACCACACAAGTGTTAACCAAAGAAATCACTGCTCTGTGCAAGTGAGTGATGTATCCTTCCAGAGCACGTACAGCCCACACTGGCATTGGCATAACATCTCCCTGATACAAATTAGTGCATTTGAAACTTGGCTAAACATGGTTCCTCCCTACAGAGGAAATCATGCTCCTTTGTTGACTCTTTCCCTTGATTCTCCAGCTTTAATCTCCCCCCTCCTTGTAGTGGGAGACAGCATAAAGTGCCAACCGGATACCAGGCTAAGAAACTGGTATAAGTAAGAGGCACACAGTATATATTCATCAAGGAAAAGTGAAATTCATCCTGAAAGAGTGTGGAATGGTAGTTAACCCACAGAAGTACTTAGGTTTTTCACACAAAAAATAACAAAAAATAGAAAAGCTGAATGCATTATGTCCTTGCTGAAAGTCAAGAAGAAAAAAAAATGAAATATGCACATTTATTAAGAGCTGAGCATTGGACCACTGTTGATCCAGCAGAACTCATAAAAATGAGAGGAAAATTCAGAAACACACATGCTGAAAATTATGATGTTTTGTGTGAGAACAAATGTATAGATTAATTCCCTCCACCATATTCCTTCTTTTAAGTATAAGGAATATCAAATCCTGCCTAGAAATAATATGATGGTTTAAGAGTAAGTATTGTCTTATTTTCTTACTTTCTTACTGTCATGTTGTCTAAGGTCATTAAAAGAATTCATAACTAAGGTCTTTTGTGAAATAGGGACGGTGTTGGCTTGGATGTTTTACTTAACTGGTGGCATACAAGAAAAATTGCACAAAAGCAAAGAATTGACATTGAATAAAAATAATTCTTTCTATTGCTCATCTTTCCTCATCATGAACCATGTAGCTATTATAAATTTGACAAGATAAAGAGGTAAAATGATGTCTATGTATCTATATTTATATAGATGGATAGATATATCTGTAACGATAGCAGGCATTCACTCTTCTCATATCTTCATAAGGTAAGGATTTATCTGCTGTTTATAACCAATGACCTCAGAAGTTTTTACGTCTGATTTAGAAATGTTCCCTTAAAGGACAAGCTGTTCATAACACTAGTCCTGAGGGAGACAGGGGACATTTCATTCCTGGGTTTCATCTCAGTGAGTTAAAAGCTTAACTGTTTGTATCTGTTCTTCCTGTACAGGGACCCTGTAAGGCATCATGCACAGGTGCCCCAGCTGGCCTTTGAATGGATTTATTGTTGCTAAACTTGGAACAGGCAGCTGCCTGTTGGGGCAGATTATGGGGGGCAGGTGGCAACTTGGCTGATTTGGCCTGAAGAGATGGGGGGGCGGGGGTGGGGGTGTCTCGCCTGATCTGAATGGCCTGACCTCTCTAACAAAGTGATGATTTCACACATCCTGAATGAGCAGCAGATAGCACCACGTTAAGGAAAAAGTTTTCACAATTTCCATCTCAATTTTTTGTATTCATAAATGGTGCCATATTTAAAAATAATGCACCACGCAAACTATTGAAGCATTTTAAAAGATCAGATTTGGTCACACTGTTCTTTACTCACAACGCTGCTATCTGTTCTGTCCCATACTCTCCTGGTACCCCTGTCATAGGCACATCTATCAGAGTTTCTTCCCATAGTGAAAATCAACCTCCCACAGATTCACTCACCTTGTATAAGGACATACTAGCCCAGATCTCTTTAATGGTGTAAGTCACTGATTGGAGAGTAAATAGAAATAAGGACGGGAGCTCAAAAGTGTTAGTCCAGATGCTGGTCCGGGTTCCCAAACAACCTAATCTGAAGAACCATTTTGAAAACAGGAATTCCCGTCTTTTAACAGGACTAACCGAAGAAAACTTTATATGTGCGCCTTGCTCGCTTGTGGGTGGGGGGCATGATGTGAGAGCTCTTCTGCATGTCAAATGCCTTGCACGCGTCTGTGGAAGTTTAACACGATTAAGGTTCCCTCTTAGTTGATTATTGGTGGGTGACTCTAATTTTCGGAGGGTGCCGGGGCTGATGAGGGGAGGTGGGGGCTCGCTGGGCGGGATCCCTTGGCCCTCTCCAGGGTGCTGAATCCCTCCGTGCCATGGAGAGCGCTCTGGAGGGAATGTGTCCAAGTGTGCTTTCAATACACAAGCCATGGCTCTTTCCTCCTTTTGTCATTCCCGTTGGCCGAGGACAACCACAGGAACTGCATTTGTGGGCAGTACTATTGGGTGTATACAGTAGTCTTATTATTTCCAGACTGAAAACTGCTTCCTTCAAACGAAAGTATACTTTTCCTCAACAGATACGTTACATTGGTATACTTCTTACTCTGCCCTTTGGGTTGCATCTTCACCATGTTGCCCACAACTTTAGCATGAAACATTTAATACCTGTATTGTACCTGCCTACACCCCATTGTAGCTGCTACTGCAACCAGCACTTTTTCCTTTTTCATTGCATGAATCAGCAGAGACTGCCTGGATACAATGGATGGTTGGGGTAACAGAAAAGGCACATGAAACAATAAACAAAAGGTGAAATATCATAAAATTTGTTTCAGTTTGGGATTGTTATGTGTCTGATGTGTTTTATTTTAAAAGAGCCAGCTATTTTTCCTGTCTTTATAGTCAAATTTTGCTGAACAGCTTTTTAAACAGTCAAAACAAGAATTAAATTTCAAAAAGAAAATTTATGCTTGCAATGTTGATGAATTTTCAAAAAATGAAAAGGATGAGTTTGGAGGGGACAGACAAATTGATCTGGATGCTGGTACTAGTTCCCACTATAGTGATGATGTGAATGAATTAATATTTCCACCAGATAGATAAAATTTGTTTAATTAAAGTCAGCATAACAACCACGTCTTAAAGTATAAAATCTAGCTTAATTTATAGGAAACTGACATTTTCTTCACATGGCAGCTATTACTAATTTCAGACATTTCTTGAAGAACTTGCATTTTCTGTCCAGTAACATTTTATTTTCAGTTTGAACAGTTAAAAAAAGCTGCATAACTAAATGAATAAATCTTAATTTCTTACAGCAATTCCATATAGAATTGAGGGATTTACAGAATTGTTAGATGCTACTCTGGGTCAAGCAGTCAGCCTTGTAGACTATCTATGTTAATAATAAAATAATGGAGCAGTGCCTACATGCATTTAGTGCTTCAGCTCATCCTCTATGTAACAAAATGCTACAATATATTTTATATGTCAAGGTTTTTCAAGTTAAACAGTCTCACAGTCTGCTATTCAAAATCACAGTACACAAGTCCAGATAGTCTTAATTCATCTTGAGTATGTCCACGTGAAAAAGAATAATGGTGCACATTACATGAGTTGCAAAATGTTCTACAGACAGCTGAACTGAGATATTCGCAAGAAAGGTGTTATCACACTTTCAATCTGCAGTTCAGAAATTGAAAGTGAGAGAGTACTATTATGTGAACTTGGGGCATTAGGCTATACCCCGTTCCAAGGTCCCTAATTACCCACCATAATTTTTGGTTTATCGTCCACTATCAGACTGTTGGCTCACCCTACTGGGAAGGTCAAGCAGAAAGCAGTGATTGTCATTTTGCCCTTCACAGACAGCATGGCGCAAGCAGTTCAAGCCACACAATGTGGTGAATTTGTGTCTTGGCATGATCATTGCTAGGAGAAGATTCTATAGCTAGTCCAGAATGGTACCTGGCACTCAGCAGTGTCTAACTTTTTAGGCAGCCGGTACGGGAAGTGGATTTACAAATGTTTAAGGGCACTGTATGCAGGAAGCCTAGGTCCTGAGAATGAAAGTTGAAACGAAGGAGCGTGGAAATGTTTCCCAAACCTTATCTCTTATTTATCATTCAAAATATTTTCTGGCATTTAGGTTCCATATTTTTCCTTTATGTTTCGTGTGTGTCTGATTAATGCTTCTCTTCTAAAATACAGCCCCCAGAGGAGACAGTGATGGCAGTACCAATGGAAAAAGGCTTTGGTCTTTTATTTAGGATAGTTTCCTGAGAGGTGTCTCCTTGTCAATAAGGGGCCTCCTGATTATAAGTTATCATGCTGGCTGGGCCTAGTGCTAAATACAGTGCTGTCAGTGTAGGGTAGATAAGCTCTGAGCATGTGGGCTGCATCAGGCACATCAAGATTTAATGTGAGAGGCCAGCCATAAAAGACACACTTGTGTATACAGGCAGTTGCAGGGCATTGTATGTTTATATAATTTTACTGGTGAAAACATGAGCAGTTAGACATTCCTGAAGTCAGGTGTTTCCATTTCACAGAAGCCATAACTTAGTTAGGTGTTTAATTACCTTTTGAGAGTTTGACCCAAAGATGTGATAAACTATATTTGGGGGAGTGGAGATGGGTGAAGGAATGAGTTTAGTCTTCTGAAGTTCAATGTAGTAAAAACTTCATACTAAATTGTTATTTTTTCCTTGATCAAGAGATAGGAGTCAGATGCTCTGGGTTATATTTCTGCAGTGGTTGCAGACCTGCTGCTATTATGTTGTGGTTTTGTGTTTGCAATGAAGCTGGGTACTACTTTTTTATCCATGTAAACTGGTTTTAAACCCAAAAATATCCAAGATAATTATTGTTACATTTTTGGGGGGAAATGCTTTTTTTCCTTACATATTTTGGCTGGTTATTTAGAGCTTGAATGTTTATATTTAGGACAGGTCACAGGTGAGAACAGACAACAATTATTGCATTGTGCAAATTATTATCTGGAAAAGTTAATATAGCAGAGAAAGTATTAATTGATGCAGAAGGCCTTTTGAGGAAGAAACATGAACAAAAACCTGGAGAAGGATTTCTAGGTCTCCAGTCAGGTATTAATCCTTCTCAATGGCTCACCTACAGTACTGTCTGGAATACAGTATTCAATTGTGTGCGCGGTGTAAACTGAGAGTCACACAGCACCCAAGAACAATGTTCTGGAGGGGCTGATTTTTAGAGGAGTAAAAAATAAGACTGATTAGACTGTAAGAAAAAGAAAAGAACTAAGAACATTTTTTAATTTTTTTTTTAATTTTTTTTTTTTTTTGTTGCCATTGAAATCTATCTGGGAAACTAAGAAAGTAACTTTCCTAGGAATGAGAGGTTTCAGCCTCATGAACAACTATGATGATAGTTGAAGACTGTGTAAAATGGCAACAGTTC
>VXBJ01005283.1:1012634-1043382 GCA_013400055.1 Nycticryphes semicollaris
GGGGGTAACAAAAACCACCATAACTAAACCATGTCATTGAGCACTATGTCAACCCATCTTTTGGTGCCTCCAGGAATGGTCCCTCAACCACTTCCCTAGGCAACCCATTCCAGTGCTTCAGAATAACCCATTCTATATAAAAATTTTTTCCTGATATACATTTTGAACCTTCCCTGGTGCAACTTGAAGCAATTCCCTGCTGTCCTATCACTTGTTACTTGGGAGGAGAGACCAACCTCTGCCTCTCTACAATCTCCTTTCAGGTAGTTGTAAGAGAGTGATAAGGTCTCCCCTCAGCCTCCTTTTCTCCAGGCTGAATAACCCAGCTGCCTCAGCCTCTCCTCACGAGGCTTACTCTCCAGGTCCCTCACTGCTTTGTTGCCCTTATCTAGATCCACTCTAGCTCCTTAATGTCTTTTTTGTGGTAAGGGGCCCAAAACTAGATACAGTAGGCGAGGTGGATCTTCACTAGTGTCAAATACAGGGCCACGGTCACCTCCTGAGTTCTACTCATCATGCTGTTCCTGAAACAGGCCAAGATGCTGTTGACCTTCTTGGCCACCTGGGTGCACTGCTGGCTCATGTTCAGCCAGCAGTCGACCAACACCTCCAGGACCTTTTCTGCCAGGCAGCTCTCTCACCACTCTTTCCCAAGCCTGTAGCACTGCATGGGGTTGTTGTGACACAAGTGCAGAACACAGCACTTGGCCTCATTGAACCTCATCCCATTGGCCTCGGCCAATCAATCCAGCCTGTCCAGATCTCTCTGCCAAGCCTTTCTACCCTCAAGCAGGTCAACGTCTACCCAATTTGGTGTTGGCTGCAAATTTACTGAGGGTGCACTCAATTCCCTCATCAATCATTGATAAAGATGTTAAAGAGAACCAGCCCACATACCAAGCCCTGCAGGACACCAGTCATGACTAGCTGCCAACTGGATTTAACTCCATTCATCACCACTCTCTGGGCCTGGCTCTCCAGCCAGTTTTTAACCCAGTGGAGAGTACTCCCAGCCAAGCCATGGGCACCCGGTTTCTCCTGGAGGATACTGTGAGAGCCTTACTAAAGTCCAGGTAAGCCACATCCACAGCCATTCCCTCATCCGCCAAGTGAGTCACTTTGGCATAGAAGGAGATCAGGTTTGTTAAGCAGGACCTGCCTGTCATGACCCGTTGCCAACTGGGCCTGATCACCTGGATGTCCTTCATACACTGCATAATGGCACTCAGGACGATCTGTTCCATGACCTTCCCAGGCACTGAGGTCAGTCTCACAGGCCTGTAGTCTTTGTGGGCCACCTTGATCATAGACAAAGGGTGGAGAAGGTCCAGCTTTTCTGCCATGTTTGTAGAGGCACAGAATGAGAAGTAGGAAGGTACAACAGAAGCCTATTGAAAGAAGAGGATAACTACATGTGCACTCACACATGTAAGTGGCAACTGATAATAACAGTATGGTCTTACTTGTGTTCACAGAGAATATGTAACTGCTTGATGCCATATGTTAATTTGGAGTGATGGAGGCCAACTTGTGTCAGCCTAAGGCTGTGTCTACATTGCAGTGGAGCCCTGTGGCTGCACAGCTCCAGGGGCTCAGGTCCATTGGAAAAAACTGAATGTGCACAAATTTGCACTGAAGTTAACTGGCCATGTATCTCAGCAAGCAAGATGGATCCATAGTACCTTTTCCCCTCACATACGCCCTGTTGGTTTTTTTTACTCACTGCAGTCCAACCTCCTTGTCCTATCTTTTCCATTTTCTGGAACATCCAGCAACTTCTTTTTTGTGTGTGTTTTCAACTGCTGTTGGCGGAGTAGCTGATTTTTGTACTTGAAAGCCCAAAGTTTTTTGGGAACCTGGGTGCGCAGCAATTGAACTACGAAATGAGGAACCAGAACAAATGCTACATTGGGTCTGGTGGAACAGAGACAGAAGAGAACCTGGGACCAAGAGACAGAAGGCTAGATTGGCTTGTCATAAAAATTGAGACTGGTGCCAGTGATGCTGAAACTGGAGAAAAAGTGATACAAGAACAGGCTAGCTCAAGAACAAAGAGAAGTAGCCTTAAGCAGGAAGGACAAAGAAACAAGTACTGGCAGCTTTTTGGGATCAGAAAGCTGAATAGGCACGAGGAGCTGGAACTGTGGGACAGCTAAAAATGGTCAAGAAGCTCAGAGAGAGACACTGGGAGGAAGAAGGGATAGGAGATGACAGCTGGAAGCTAGGGGAAAGAAAGAGCATGGAATTCATGACGAGAGAAGGAACCTTTCACCCATAGGCAACTGGTTTGAATCTCATCCAAGTCAATAGTGAAGAAGAAGTAATGACTGTGGGGAGATACAAAAGGAGCTGTTGGTCTCAGTCCAGTTCTTAGCAAACGGATGTCAGCATCACCGCTGGAGTTAGCACAGCTGGAAGGCTTGCTGGCAGTCATTAGAGAAACCACAGGCTGGTTGAAAAGGGAGGCAAGTCTAAGACTAGAGGGAGGCCCATGAGAGGGACTCTTAGATTGTGTTCTCAGACCTGCCACTTTCTTGTCGTGTAACACTGTGAAAGTTTAAGTGAGAACTTGCAGCTGTTGCAGGTTACTTTGTGCTGGTTTGGCCATTTGTTGAATGAGTGTTAGACCTTGTTCTCATTTAAAAGTTAGACCAGTCTTTATATTCCATGACTTCCTGTGGGATGAGGTGAGCTGACCTAACAGCCCATTGTTAACAGACCACCTTCAATCCTGCTTCCCTTGTCCTCCTTATCCATTCAGCTTGCTCCTGCCAGCTCTAGTTGTCCTTGGGTATACTTTGATTTCCGAGCTAATTCAAGTTATTAAGCCAGCAGAAACCTCGCCCAGCAGGAAAAAGTGGATGGTCTTCTGTCAGGTTAGTAATACACATTCACCATCTTGAAGCACTGAACAACTACTGTTGTTCTCTTAGTGCTCATAGTGGATTATAGTCACCTGTTAAATTTAATATAAAATTGTACAGAATAATTGCAAAGTAGCACTACAAATAATTCTGCCAAGTACTGCAGACCACCTGGTTTGCACAACATTTCACAAATGCGAACTTTGCCTAGCAACAAAGTCAGCTCTCTAGGCTCCCTTATAATTTGTGGGGAAACAACTCCTCCAAATGGTGACTCAGAGAGAATAATGGCTATTGCTCTGAATCTTTCCTAGGGGATGCTGTCTGCCTTTCTGTTGACTGCAGGGGGAAGATGAGGAGAATGTCCTCTTTAGAGTGTGATTTCACAAGAGCTGGCATAATAGATTACCAATACCAAAAGGGAAGGCTCTCTCTTTTACCTTCCCATTTTCTCTTCTGACCACATGTTTCTCCTGCATAATGTGTGCTGCTTCTGGTAGTTACTGTAGCCCTCCTAAGCTAAGTCAACTCACTTGGAAATCTAGCCCAGCAAGAAAGTGAGTACCTTCTGATAATTGAAGGAGTAAGGTATCAAAAACTGGAACCAATACTAACCAGCTGGCCAAGACTGGAGTGGGATGCGGTAGAGCTCTCCTTTTTGCCACCAGAGAGATGTGGTGTTGGCTCAGTTGCCTATGAAAATATGCCCTAAGTTTGCTTTGTTACCTCCTTCCTGCTTTGTACTGACTCCCATGGCTTCTTCGTAAAGAGGCATACACACACACATGTTCCTGGCAGCTTGTTGGAAACACCTAAGGAATTACTGTTGAGTAATTTGCAAGTGCATGAACCTTACAAAAATATGAACTATATCATTAATGTCACTAACTTATAACTTTGGGAGGAAAATACAGGAGGTCAAGAACAAGTTTGTAAAGTAGAGACTGGCCAGCTAAGGAATTTTTCCTTTAGAAGAGATTCTATATACTGAAGCCTGTGTCACCGTGAGTAATACAAAATGAAGAGAGTTCAGATTCTTGGGAAAAATTTAAAATTGCGATTTTCTCTTATTGTTCCTCTGCAGACTTCACTTTCTCCATTTTTTTTACCTCCCTCAACTTCATGTAAGAAATGCCATATTCGTCTTCTGTTAATGTAATTGAAGAAAATAAGAGCCACCATTCTGGCTGATATTCTATTTTTGTTTGACTTACAGCTGATGATGATGTAAAGAACATTAAAAGGCAAAAATATAAGTGTATAGTGGTTCTTTTTAATGACTGTGGGGCACTTTTGGTTCTTCAAGTGTAGCAGCTCTCATTGAGACTAAATATATATAGCAAGTAAGTTAGCATAGTGTTCTCCTGCTTCTGTTTTTATCTGTAAATGGAGCCTATATCCCATTATTTATAACTGTTTATCTCAAAGCAATCATCAAATTCCCATTTTTTTCCCTTCCCACAATTATCTCTAGAATGCAAGTAGATACTTTGCTTTTTCCAACGATGTGATTGTAGTATAACCAACATGAACAACAACTAAAGTTCAGAGTAATTATAAGCATATGGTTGCTTTCGAGATTCTGGTTTTGACCTTGATGTCACAGCTTAGGTTTGGACATGATGTGCTTTCCTAAGGCTAAGTTGGGGCTTTTTAAAATTGTTTTTATTGGATTCAGGTTGTTTCTTGCTAGCATAACAGTTACTTATTTGGATGTTTTATACAGAAATCAAACTGACAAGTTTTCCAATTTACACTAGTTACTTTTTGTCTATATCTGAGCTACAGAGAGGTACTAAGTTGATGTATTGTCTATGATGATGAAATTCAGGTACCAGAAGATGAGCAGTGTTAAAGGGAAGAAATTAAAGAACTATTAGTTTTATTAAAGTGGAATGTCCTTTTTATGGCTTAGGGTTGCATGTTCAACTGGTTGATATGATGGAACAGCTTACGTTGCTAATGGAGGTGCACTTACATTAAACAGAATTATCTTTAGGATTCAGTGAACTCCCAAGACTGGGCTGTTCTAAAAATACATGGGGAACGTTATTGAATTTTTAGCCTCTTTTCCTAAGGAAATGAGGTTTATGCAACCACACTGTCTGAGTGTGTCTGTCTGAAAGTGCCTTACCAAAAAATTTCCAGCCAATTGGCAAGTTTCAACTAATATTGACAGAAGATGAGACATGTCAGAGAGATTAAGTTTCTTCAAGTTTTGCTAAAATAAGCGTTTGGATAAAAGGGAGACAAGTTAATAACCCCAAAGATGAACACACTTCACTTTGAGCTCAATTAGATTGTTTGGCACCAAAGAATCTTTTCAGGAGAGATGTTACAGAAGTTCCTAAGGAAGAAGTTTCATCTGAGCATACTTTGCTTTAGGCACAAAATAACCTAACCACAGGGCCCAAAGCCACAGGCTACGTAAGTTTTATTTTAATTTTTTGAAATTATTGATGACTTTTTCCATCCTTTATGTAAGAAATTCAATCCATCTTATTCTAGAAGCTCAATTTTATAATAAACTGTGCAATGAATATGCATTAATGTCCCCACAGGCTAATGTTGTTTCTATAGTGAAACCATTTGTTTCTATAGTGAAAACAAATACTGTAGTGTGGCATCGATATGCTGCTATTGGTAGAATTTGGTTACACTTTGTGGAAGCCAGCTAAATAAAAAGCCATTCCTTGATGTTAACATTACAATTGCTCATTAATTTGTGGAGTCCCGCTGATATCAAATTCAAGACGAAAAAATGTTTCAGATGTCTTCATGATAACCAAGCTGGCATTAACTTATTTACGGATGTATTTGCACAGCATCCTTATATGCATTTATTCTTTCCCGGTTTTGGTACTGAACCTATGAAACATTGATTAATGTGAGCAGTACAAAGAGTTTGGTGTTACTTTGTAAATGGTGCTAGTAATTTCCTGTCCCTGAGGAGATACGTTGTACATCATGTGCCAAAATCTACTGATATTTTTGTCTCACAGTCAATGTTGATGATGAATGTATCAAAATCATGAACACTGATGGTGAAGTCATGATGGTGAACTATTTCTGTCAATGTTTAAAGTATTGGTTAGGTCTCTTCTAGAAAGTCTTAGTGATAAAGAATCAAAATGGAAGCTTGATCCCTCTGCCCAGAGGGAAGGAGAGGACATCTGGACATTCTGGTAACAAGACATGTGGAGATAAAAGCAGAAAAGATAAAACACAGCAGCGCAGACATTAATGGACAATACAGGCACTTGGTTGAATCAGGGGGCTTAAATCCTAGGAATGGCAGGGCACTGAAAAAGGTTTCTGCAATATCAATGCTTCTGGTGATCATAATGGATGCATGAATGTAATTTGTCAGTTCTGGACTACTGCCAGCTAAAGTCAGAGACAAGGCAAAATCCAAATCAGTGCTCTTTAAAGAGCAGCAAATATGTTAGGGTATTAAATGCTTTGAAAGTGTGAATTACTCGTTACTAATAAGAGCTGTAGATGTTTTAAAATAACATATCTTTGGGCAGTTGATTCAGAAAGTTGGTTTGAAGTGGGAGATCTTTTAGTATGATGTGTGGCTTATGCTTTGTTTTGAATGGCACTGGTATTAGCTATTGATTGAAACTGGTTTGTGATAATTTAGGTGAAAGGTCTCAAGAAAGATATAGAATAGAAGTGTGTATTTGAAAATTACTTTTTAAATTTTCTAGGTGATGTAGAAATATTAGCTAGTTTCTTCTGATTGGAGCCAACTGGACAATTTCATGTTACATGCAATTGGGCTATAAGGCATTTCTGGATACAACCTAGAATGAGCTGAAGAAAAAGCTGAAAACAGATATCCTCAGTATACCCATGTTATAGGTGGAATTTTCCTTTGGTTGGGGGCCTCAAATCCCTGAAAATATTTTATTCTGAGGCAACAGATAAAGTTAGATATGCCCAAACTGCCTGTCAGTCAGGCTGCCTCTCAATAGAGTCCAAAGCTAGGCAAACTTCCATTAAAACCTGTCTGGTCTCCTTCTCCAGTTCTGCTGAAACGAACACATTCCCAGACTGCTTTCTAATTTTAACATACTGGAATTTTCAGCAGAAAAATTGTTCCTTTACCAAAATTTCCAACCAACTTTAATTTGTGTATGGTTGCATATGTATAAGCACATCAAGCCTCAGGAACCTGGAAATAGATCTATGAGAGAACTGAAGGACATCAAAACTTGCCTACAAAGGCACATGAACAACCTACTTTTCATGACTTAGAAACAACTTTGGATAGCAAAAATACGTAAGCACCAGGAATGAGGTTTTATTCAGACTAGCAGGAATGTTTTATAGATGCACATGGCTGTTCAACATAAGACAGTATAATCCCAGTTAGAAGAAAGTGAATTAGTTCATGGACTCAGGAATGAGAATCTTGCACTTTTTATAGCACGTAAAAATGGATATGCTTTCTTAAATTTCCTGCCACGAATCAACCACTTAAAATAAAAAGCAGTTCGTGCCTCTGGAGCCCCTCAAAGAACTTTCTGTTGGTTAAACTCATTTATTCTATATAACAACAGGCTGTCTTAAAGCTATCAGTCCTTGTTAGACAGCTCTGTAGTCTATTATCAAGAGAAAAGCTGAGGCCCCAATGCGTGTAGTTGCATATGGATTTAGCCTCAATCCAATCTCTTTTTCTTGCAATTGAACTCCTAGTGTGTTAGTAGAACAGAACATTTTGTCTTCACATGTTGCTGGAGCAAACAGTAAACAGGATAGAAAAGATATGTAAGAATTTTTTTTAAAAATTGTTTGTTTTGGATGTAATTTGAACTGGAGACTTGTATAAGTCATTTGCAATTGCTTAGCTGAAGAGCTTTCATATAGTGAAGGAAGTCATAGAAGTTCGGTTTTGATGAAGGAGCACAGCAGGGGAAAGACACATCTGGTCACCAGTGACCCATGATCAAGGCATCTAAATACTGCAGAGCATAGGTGTCAATAGCTTGTCTAGAATAATTTTTGTTGGTTTTCTTCTGTTATAGAGCTCGCATTTTTCTAAAAATGTTTTCTTCTCTGAACACAACTTTGCAGAGTCAATTAAGTTTGGCAAGCCCAAAAGGCCGCAAAGCTACTATTTTGCATTTGGTTGCCATGGAGTATATCTCTGTCTACCAGTTTATAAGTTTGTCCCCTCCTCACCCATCCCTTTTTAGTTGTTCAGGAGATAACATTCCCGTAAGCATCTCATATATCGACACGTCAAGAACAGTTATCTGCAGTAGATAAACACAAAAAAACAGATAGTCTTTGCTAGAAATGGCATTATTTGATGCAAAACTTAAAAGGAGGATTGATTAATAATTTTCCTTTAAGAGCTTTCATTAGGCTTGTCTTCCATGGAAAATGAGATTGTTATAGCACAACCTTGAAAGAGTTCACCCTTGATAAAGTCCTTGACATCATTTTTCTTTCAGTGTTGTAGTTAAGCTACTAGTTCCAAGTGTTTGTAGACTTCAGTAGAGCATGCTTATAGCCAATTAGTCTGTCAAACAGAATTTGTTCCTGGCTACAATAACAACAGAAGCATGTTTACAGTTGCACTATCTAGCAAGACCTCACTTGGGAAAGCATAGCACGTCCATTTTTTGTTGGTGTGAACTGCATTAATTGAGAATTCGAAACCAAATGAGAAATTCTGAGATAATCCTCTTTATGCTAATAAGCAAAATACTAATAAGCAAAACCTTTTATTTTCTTTTTCCTTTTCAAAGAGAGAGTGAGGAAAAGTTTGCAAATAGGTGATTAAGGGTAAGTTATTGTCCTCAGAAAAGGGAAAAAAAAAATGAAGAAAAAGCAAGCCAGGTGTTTTGAGAGGAAATACTTCTCTATTTTCAGCAGCTATATAGTTGAAAAAAAAAAAAAGGTATTTGCTGAAGTAGTAGCCCAGACTATGGTTTGACATCCTTGGGAATCACAGAAAGACTCAAAGAGGACTACAAAATACCAGAAAGGAGCACCTCAGTTATTTTAAAATAGGAAAGAGTAGACCAACTGTACTAGTTGGTAATTATTTGTGCCTTCTCCTTACCAACACCTTCACTTTAGGAACTGAACAACTGCCAACAAGTGAGACTGTTCTCTGTTGATGTAAATAACTACTTGCAACAAGTAAACAATCATAAGATGTTTTCATCCCCTTGCAGCACAGAGAACTGCCCACTGGAGGAGAGAGTATAGATAGCAGGGAACAAGAGAAGCTAAACTAGCACTGGTAGGGAAGCATTGCCACATGACAAGCTTTAAGTGCTTTCACTCCAAGCCAACAATATTAAACTCACACCCATCCACTTATCCTTCCTACAAGTATCCCAGAAATCTAATCAGAAATATTTAGGGAGACCCAGGTTCTGGACATCACTTGTTGACAAGTTAACAATGTTAGACTTTGACATTGCATTTTGAGGAGCAGTTTGTTTCTCAAACCAAATCATGATGTGAGACTTAAAGACAAACCAGTGGCATTTAGTGGTAAGTCTTGCTAAATGTTTGTACATGGTACCACATAATCAACTGTTGTCCTGCTCTTTATAGGGGATTTGGCACTCACCCAAGATTTTTTTCTCCAGTATGTTTTAAAAGGTCATTGGTTAGCTATGTTTAGCATCCCCGAGTCTTTTAGGAGCAATCCACCAGGAGGTTTCCCACTTGTCTAAGAGGCAACAGAGTTGTAGCTTGTTGAATTTTGCAGATCAGTTGGTAATTAATTAAGTCACTTATCTTTATGGTTAGACTTCTCAAAAACAGCCAGCATTCTTGTGCATGGCTCAATGACAGAGATAGTAACTTCAAAAAAATATTAAGGCAGTATGGGCTGACTGCTGGTTTAAAGAAATTAGAGGGAGCAGGAAATGCTATTCTACTGTATTAGACGAAAATGTGCAAAAGGATTATTTGTTTCTATAGGAATGTATGTACTTGAGGGGCAGGGAGGACTTGACCTTTGTTTCCGCTGCTTGTCTCCAGCACTTTTGTCATAACGCAGATACCACTTGCTCACCCATTTCAACCCCATGGCTTCTTTCCAACAGACTGTGATGTTCACTGAGAGTATAAACAGCTCCAGTGCTATGGCCAGTGACATCCACAGCAACGGCTAAAACCTGTCTCTGCTGTGTAAACCAGTGGTACTGAATGGCACCTTAAGGGTCTGAGCTTCAACCATTTCTGCTTCCCTCTTCATGAAACACATCCAGTGAGAGGGGAGAGTAGTCCCAACTTCTTCACACTGAGGTTATGTCCACCCATGAACCTGTGTTAAGTGTAAGGGAAATTATATACTGTAAGATAACTGCCTGGAGCAGCACCATTTTGGGTTTTGCATATGTTTTTATACCTATCGTAAAATACAACGCTCCTCTTACTTTTGCCATCTTCAGTCTATCTGACTCTGGCTAATAATACCAGAAACTATCCCTTATCTGTTTCAAGTTCAGTGTCTAAACAGTTCAAGTAAAGAATGGGAAGATCTACTTCACATTGGTTGTGAGTAGTAGTAATTAGGTACTTGACATTCCCACTCACTTCAGCAGGTTTTTCTATTTTCATGGAGATGACAGGCTGCAGCAGCCCATGGACAGTACAGCAAGATTATTGGAACATCTCAGGTCTAGGTCCTTTGTTTGGGATTGCTTGGAAAAAAGGAAGAACAGATGGTGTCAAAATGGAAAACATCTCTAGTGGGGAAGGTTTCCAGCAATATGGGGAGCTGTGATCACAAAGGAGCTCTTAGTATTGGGAAAGCCTTGGTTTGATGCACTTAATGCACTCAGAAGAACCTGTCTTCTGGGACTCAAAAATGCATGTTGTAAGAATGTCACAGAGCTAGGAGGAAGCTGACAGGCAATTATCATGCTAAGTGCGTATCTGAGCAGTAGAACTGAGAGTCCTGGTTATGCACTGCTTTCATCTGAAAAATAGGATTGGAAAGGTAGAGCTTTTTAGTGAGATTATACACACTAGAAAAAATTATTTGTTTGATCTTCCATATAATAATTAATGCTGTATACGCTTGTTGAACAATTTTTTTCATGCTATTCATGCAAAGAATGAGATATAGATAGTCTTATACTGTGTTTCCCAGTGACACTTGAAATGCATGGGACAGTGAAATACAGTTTTTGTCAATGCAAAATGGTTTGTTCCACCTACAAAGGACTATGGAGCACAGCTGAAAAACTGGCACTGTTGCTGAAGCTCTTAATTTCTATACAATCAGGGATTATTTCTGTATGGTTCTGTGGGATAGCATAGGGAATACAGAGTGCAGGAAATGTGCTGGTCAGGTGGCAGAAGGGAAGATATAGAGCAGGTTGTATTGCAGGCAAGTAGTGGCAGAAGATATTGAAGGAGATGCGAAAAGCAAAGCTTAAGAGCAGAAATGCTTTGTTTAACATCTGAGAAAATTGCGCAGCTATTGAACTGCAGGTTTCCTGAGCTTCTTGCTGAGGACACGTTGCTCCAGAACATGGCAGCATACATACAGGTTCCTGTTGTCTCCTGTTTGGCATCTAAAAGGGTGCCCAGAATTTGCTATCAGCCATTCTAGCTTCAAAAACTGTGAATGGAAATGAGATGAGAAAACACACCATGAACAGAAAATAATCTTTATAGTCAAAACAAGACAACAGAAGCACAGGAAAATATCAAATGAGCGAAACCCAATTGACAGCTTGCGGTATTCAGTCAGAGATTTTATTTTGCCATGCTCGTTTTACAGATTAGTTTCCTCCTGTAATCCTCCATCATAACCCTTGGCCAGAGTTTGTGGAATTACTCTCCCTTCATACAAAGGAAAATATATCACTCCAGCCCTTTGACCAAGTGTACATTATGTGCTTAGAATGTTGTAAAAAGTATCAAATAATGGAGACTCTTGTATATAAAAAGATTGTCTTAAGCAGGTTACAAAATTAAAACTGGTATATCTCTTCTTTTCCTTTTTGCCTCTTTTCTCACCATAATGAATGATCTGAGATCTGAACAGTCCCCAGCTGTGTTCTGCATTCTGAACTCCACTCTTAATTTCTTAAGAATCCTAAGTCAGGCTTGATTTATAACATACTAGTCTGTCTCACACTCCTCAAAATATTCTTGTTTTGAATGAATAGTCACATACTAGCAGTCACTCAGCACTGGCTTTCTCTCAGTAATACCTCAGGAAGCAAAATGAGCTTTAGTAGTCCCGGAGATCTGCTGGTAATATGTCATCTAACTCGGTTCAAGAGGTAGATGTGCAACAGTACTTTGTCAGATTTTGTGTGTGAAGGGAAATACATTCCTGCTGTGCGCTAGAATCTATTTTAGAAAGGCCTGAATCCTGTGGTAGCTAAAGAAACATTATTTTTATAAAATCTTCCATAAGATTGCTAGGTAATTTTTCTAATGTTTTTATTTGTAGGGCTTTTCTTTCCTTTGTGCATGGTGATTTCTATTTTTTTTTTTATTTGAAAGGTTTGCATATACTCTTCAGGTGTTTTAAATACTAAATCCTTAGGTACCACTGCAACTCATATAGTCAACAGCTGAAACAGCTGTGCAGCAAAGAAAACCTTAGACTAATCTACATTATGGTAAAACCAGAGCTGTGAAAAATTATTTCTATGTTCTGATACCTAATAGTTCAGATTCTACCAGGCAACCTAGGAAGAGGCTCCTCATTAATTTGAGAGATATTTTGGAACAGTGAGGTCATGATCAACCCCAAGTTATGCCTTGACTTTTATAGCATTTTATTGTTACTTAGGAAAATGCAATTCATAGAATCATAAAATTATTTGAGTTGGCCTACCTGACAGTTTTGTCTGACACTGTTCTCTATATAGTAAATAACCAAGTGTATCTTGCCATTGAATCTCATTGTTTAAAAGTGTCACGTTTACTATTGAACTTTGTTAACTCACTGTTTTATGTCAATAAAATATGTTGCTGCTTCTCTCTTATGAGTGAGGGGCATGACTCCATCTGCAAAAAGTGTAGAAAGGAAGTAAGTAAGATCAATTAGTCATCCCCTGCCTGACAAGGGAAGGTTGGATGTTGTCAGGGCTCTGCATGGGCTGGTGGCCCCCTGAGTGCTGGAGACTGGGAGTGTTGGGGCTCCCCAGCGCCAGCTGGGCAAGACCTTGCAGCCAGAGCTCAACATATCACACCAGACAGGGATGATGGAAGGACAGGGGGCAGCTATGGCAGTGCCTAGATACGTTGGACTTCTCCCTCAGGACTGAGATGTGATGAGGTCAGGGCCCGCAAGGCCCTAACAATTGTCTAGGCAATTATTAGCAGTTTTAATGCCTATTAACACTTTTTTTCCCCACCCATATAAATTTCCTAGCTGCAGAATAAATATGGGCTTCCCATTGGATAAAAGGGAAAAATCATTGAGATTGTTTTAGGATTTACAGCTGAGGACACTTACTGGTTGTGTCTTTCAGCCAAGGTGGGTTGTATAAGAAGAGAACTTTGTTTTTGTAAAACACAGCCTTCTCTGGTGGCAAACTACTTTCAAGAATGCTTCCATTGCACTTTGCTGCTGAGCTGTGCAACAGACTGATACTTGCTCTCTTCTTCTACAGCACGTCTGTCTCTAATCTAATACAAATTGTTGTATAGTCTTCTTTTCTAAACCTATTGCTTTTGCCACTGCTTAGCACGGTTTTTTATCACTTGTTAGTTGCTAAAGTCTCCTTGTGCTTTCTGGCATTCAGTCTGTATATTAGGCTTTCTGACATTACCTAGCTGTTTCTGTGCCAGTCTTGTTATTGTTCCAGGTTCCAAGAAACAGGCTGCAATAATTTCTTATTTTTTTTAGAATTATGGTCAAGAGTCTTAAGGCCACTCATTCCTACTATGAGCTGCCTCAGAAAAACACAGTATGGTACTCTAGTACTACTTAGAGCTGATACTGTCCTTGCCTGCCTTGTTCTGAAAGCATGTCTCAGGTGTGTCTTCACCAATAGCTTTAACTTTCATAAGCTGTGTGGATATCATTGTGTTGTGCCATGCAGTTGATAGAAGTGACAGTCACTAGATGTGGGCTTGAAGTTGTTAATAGTATAGTGTAGAAAATCTTTCTGCTTGACATTACCAGGAGGGTTTTTACATAACTATTTGGATTTGTGAAAGGAAATTGTTGAAACTGGAGTATATTCAGGTGCTCTGAAGCTAACTCTTCCCCTTGAAAAAAGCAGGTCTTGATCTTTTATGACCAAAAGTGATCAGCAGAATTATACATTTCAAATAAACACATATTATATTAGGACATGATATATCCGAAAGCCTATCCTGTGCTAATAAAATGATGCCTTTGGGAAGGAGTGAAAATTATTTGCTGGGAAGGAGTGACACTCACTGGACAGAATATGTCGTGCCATAAGTTAACTGAATTTAGAGGGTCTTTTGAGTGATTTTAATGTGTTTTGAAAATGAAGAGAGAGAAGGGGAGAGAGGGAGTCTCAACAAATAAATACAGGATGGAAGTAACAATTAGCTGAAAGTTACAAAACTTGCAGGCTGTATTAACAGCCTTTGGACAGTTCTAGTTTCCTTAGTAAATAAATGGCACTGATTGTCCTCCCTTATACATCCTTATGCATATACATCCTTGCACTTTGTATGACCTTTGTCGTGTTTTATCCCATTTTTTGAGGTTTACAAATCTGGTTACTTTTTCTGAGACCTAATAGGAGATGTAGTTGAAGATGTAACGATAATACCTGCAGGATATATAATAATATCCAGTTCTACTCTTTGCTTAACTTAGAATGGAAAACTAGAAAAGTTGTGAAGTGCATTGTCATCTTCACTAATTTGATAGACAATGTTTGGAATGTGGATTACTCCTGTTTTTTTTTATTTATTGCTAGTGATGACAGTAAAAGAAGGCAATGGGATTTTGAAAGGAGGTAACTGAAATGGAAGGGATCTGGAAGAAATTAAGAGACTGTACTCAGAGGAAACTTTCCATACCTTTATACATGCATGTTGCCTAGAAATAAGGTTTTTAACATTGGTAGTCGGGGAACAGCAGTCTCATAAGAAGATGGGAACAAACAGACTGACTAGTTCCAAGAAGTGCTTGGTAAATGCGTGTTTGAGTGGTTTATGTGGCTATCCGTGGTTATTTTGGGGACCAGCCAAGTTCCTTTGTTCCCATGGCTATTGACTGGACAATGGTCTGTGCTTTCAGAGATTACAGTTCTGTATGCTTTTGACACTGTTCTTATATATGGACAAGTCTGTTCACCTCTTTGTGTCTTTGTCCATTTGCCCATCATGTAAAAGCTGTCTGGGTGAAGAAACTGCCTGGTGGAGTACAGCATGTACTAGAGTGGGGTAATCAGTGCCAGTGAAATTTTCTGTGTACTAATATAGTCTCACTCTCCAGTAATAGCGCCTACAGGAAGAAAGTGGGACTTTTGCCCCCTCTGCAGGATGGTTTATCTTTGGTCAGTGGCTTGTTAAAGCAATATATCAGTTTTATTATAACTTGGACAGATCTTTCTACCCCTCTATAACATACTACCATTTTCAAAGAGATAAACTTTAGGAGATGGAAGTAAAAACTGCTGGATAATATGGTCGGCAACATACGTATGTAGAAGTGAAAGAAATAGTGGTATTTGGTGATGTTAATGGGACCATGACTAAAATATGTCCTGTGCTAAAAGCACTGATAGCATCTACTAAGGTGTGTTAGCTAGATATTTTTTTTCCCTTTCACTCATTTTTTTTTTTTTTCTAAGAACATTTCAATCCCAGGTATTTTCCAGCAACCAAGAGTTAGAAATCATTAAGATGCCCACCACAAACATTTTTTTCTTTGTTAATACCATCAAAAATGATGAAATAGCTTCCTGAATGTAAGACACTCAGAGAAATCAGAATTTAACTTACAGCAAGCATGACAGACATGTTTCCTCATTGGCTCCTTCTCTCCTGCCAGTACAGCTTTGGCTTGGTCTTTTAGGTGGTGATGCTGAATCTTATGCCTTTACCAGCTGATACTCAACTAAAACATATGCAATGTGCAAGGGCTGCTCTCCTTAGGACTCTTCCTGTGGACCTATTTCCTTGCCAGAGAGAAAAGCTGCTCCTGCATCGTGGGAAGTGCTGCTGGCCTTCCTATAGAGGTCATAAGTTCCAGGCCTGGCCCCATTGTGGGGACCCTCTGCCAGAGTCAGCCCTTGGTATCTGGGCCTGTAGGCACTACGGAGCCCAGACTAGGTCACAGCTCTCCCAGCACAGCCTCATTAGTGCTGACCAGACGAGAGGGCTCACTTCACTCAACCTACTGGCCATGCTCGAATGCCTTGGGAAACATTAAATATAAATATGCTAACCTAGTTTAATGTTCGACTTAGATATTGTTGAACTAAAGACTCATTCATATTCATCAGTCTGCAAAAGTGTATTTTAGCTTCATGCAATGACTGATTCTCCAATTGTATTAAAACGGTCATATGCTGAATTTGGACTGTATGTTGGTTTCAAGTAAAGCCTACATCAAAAAGTTTTTTTTCTCTTTTTTTTTTTTTTTTTTAAATCTGACCTTTCTTGTAAGAGATTTGCTTGCTTCACCTTCTCTTCCATCTTGCTGACTTTAGATATTAAAGCTCCTATTCTGCTAATTCTCAACTCACTTTTTCTTCTGAGTTTATAAAGCGTACTATGTTAATTGTGCTGCTTTCATAATGTATTCTGCTGAGAAGCTAGAGAAGAGTAAGTGAAAATTTCTGGTATTCATAGAGATGAAAGAGGGAACCAGACAGTAGAGCGCAGTACTGAAAATTCTGGGTTAATGACAGCTGACGTAGTATACTTATATATGGAACTGTATGGAGGGAATAGTTTGGGACTAAAAAGTAGTATAGCCCAATTAACGGAACATTGCACTAGATCAAATCATAAAGTATTCCCTCAAAGCTAATAATTAGTTTAGAGCTGTGTTAATGCAATTAATATATGAAAAGCCTATATGAAAGGCCTGAACATGGATCGTTCTACCACAGTGCCAGTGTAGCTGGTATTGTCTTGAAAGCTTCTACAGTGATCTCCACTATGCAAACTTCCAGTAACTCCACCAACATAGCTTTACCATGTTATTTCAAATTTGCATTGTGCCTCTCTGACTGGCATTCAAATACATTAATCATAGGTTGCAATTAATATTCCTCCAGCTTTGTGGTTACAAACACTTGATAATAATACATTTATGTTTGCTGATATTTTAGAAATTCTGTATGTATATCCTATGTCTCTTATATCTTTTAAAATTAATTCCAATTACACTTGTGCATGAATTATAATTATGCTGCAAATAAGCCTTTTAGACCCTTCTGAAGTGTACAAGGAAAGAAGTTTATTAAAAACTTATTTGAGTACTTCCATATTAATCACAGTATACCATTTAAGTGCAGGAACACACAACAGTAGATATCAAATGCAGCAGTTACCTAACCAGCTATCAGATATTGTTCACCTGCATTCAGCTCAAAAGGAACTAGAAACGGGTGCTGACAAAAAAAAACCCCTATCTGTTGATCAGGAACTTGGATGATCCATGTTAAAGGTCAGTCTTAATAATGTGGATCAGGATAGGTAAATACTGAAGAAATGCAGATTTGATTCAAACACAGTTATACATGTCAAGATCTACCACTTAAGAAATTTGGTTATTAATGGTGTCCTCAATATTATCCAATCTCTACTTGTGGATACTAGTGACAGAGCCCTTCCAGAACCGTAGGAATAGAAGCAGGAATTTTTTTATATCCTCAAATCCAGTTTTAGGCTCGGACAAAGTCAGCTGTTGTCTGTGTGGCAGCTGAGAAACAACTGTCTCTCTTTGCCTGTGTTAGCATGTACATGCAGTTGACTTACAGTGTATGAAAGACTTGACCAAGCATACCAGTTATGTGAGTGTGAATTGTTTTCAGTGCTCATTATCCTCTGTTCAGTGTTCCTGGGGATCCCAAGGCAGTCTGAAGCATTTCTACAAGAGGAAAAGGAAAGCTGAAGGGCCTTTGTGTGCCCATAGATATTAATATTCTCCTGTTTTCCCTGGTTCTAGTCAAGCTTTGAATGTGGTGCATAAAGAATATTGGCTCAGTCTGCCCTCCATCTAAGGAAAACATGTATTCTGGGAATATCCACACACAAATAATTTTTTTGCAAGTGCTGAATCTATGTTGTAGGTAGCTTTGTTTCCAGTCTTGCACCGTTCCCTGTCTCTTGGACAGACCTTGTTACAATCATGTCCCATGCTGTTCTTGCCTGGGGTTCTGGAATGGACACTGGGCCTGACTCCCCCTTGTCCCTAAATAAAGGTTCTTCATGCAATTTGCAAGAGCCAACTAACACACTCAGTCTTTATATTATGTATATTATGTATATTCTATATATATATAAACCTATGTATATACAAAACCATATATATATATATTTTTATATGAGCACTTTTTGGTCTAAGGAAATGAGCAGCCAGTCAGATATCATGGGTATGACAGTTTAAAAAAAATAGCAGGCATCCATTCACAGAGAAGTATGAAAACATGTGGGATAGGACATAAAAAACATGGTGCTCTGGGTATATCATATCTAGGAGTGTTTCTCTCTGATTCCTTTCTCATGTAGACAGGAAGAGGGAGTTGGGCCTATCAGCCAGTCACAGAGCAGCCTGTGAACAAGTGTTGTATGATGTTTTACAGAATGACACCCCCAGGGGCAGAAAAAGGTGAAGAGAACAGATGAGGTAGCTGGGAGATGTACAGGACTTATGGTTTCTGCCACCATTAGAGTGATGGCACCTGTCCCTCCTCATGTTAGGTCAGGGTTGTCTCCATGATGCTTTTGCCCTATGGTTTGTCACCTCTGTGCTGTACCCTGGGGTCCCATCACTGTGCGCTGTCCCAAGTCCAGTCCAGCAAAAAGCAACTATCACCTCCCTTCACATGTTGGCGGGGCTACAGGGGATGCAGGACTTGACTTTTGTTCATGTAGTTTTATGAGATTCCTGTAGGCTTGCTTCTTAGGCTGTCCAGGCACTTCTAACCAGTGGTTCTGCTCTCCGGTTTATTCACTGAACCCCTGGTTTGGTGTCATGTTGGGTTCGATGAGGTACATTTCATTTCCTCTTCTGGAACACTGATGAAAATGCTGACCAGGGAAAGTCCCTGGATAGACTCCTAAGAAATTAGTCTTGTCACTAGGTCTCTATGTTGATTGTGATTTTTTTGCCTTGCCTGATAAGCTCTTTCTACTATATTTTTCATGTAAAACTCCCCAAAAGCACACTAAGCATAGTTAGTGTGTTTATATCTGTTTTCTGAAATCTCTCAATTTTAATAGTAGAGCCACCAGGGCTCTTAGTCATTTGTTTTGTAGTTCTTGAACTAGCCTTGTCACTACTGTTTATCTTCTTCAGAAGGGTTTCTCATTGGAAAAATGTCTCATTACATGCAGGACTGTTAAGGTTTTAATTACTGGCTTGAGAATTTAGGAGTTTAGATACAGCCTCTTGGCATTGAATCAGAGGAAATGACAGCTGGACAAACTAGTATACAAGATGGAATGTTTCTGGCTGTTAGTGGAAGAAATTTCAGTTATCTTATTTTTCTCTTGTTTTCTGCATGATTTTAAACGATGGTTTGTCTTTCTGATCTGCCCATCAGAGTTCTTCATACATTATTTATTTTCACCAGGTGTTTAACTGTTTAACACATTACCAATGGAGGAAAGATGGCCTGGGACTTTGTATATATTAAAGTAATGGGTATTTCGCCAGCATTTAAGCATTTAATCAACTAAGATTCAATTGCATGTATTGTTTTCAAATCCTCCTGACTTTTTAAAACTACTTTTGCTTTTTTAAACTATTTTTGGGGGCAGGAGTTAATATTTTGAGAGTTCCAAATGTTTTTCTTCATCTGAACAGTGATACTAGAAATACTGTGGTAGTAGTTGTTTCTGCTGTATTTATGTATGCTTTGAATTTATGGAATGCATTTAATGCAACATTTTTCAATGAAGTTACTGTTCTTCAGTCATATGTCTAATTCTATTTTAATTAACACATTATCAATAACGATACCTTTCCACTGAGCACATAAGCTGTATAGCAATCAGTGAAAAATGAAACATTCATTATGACAAGCTGCTATGAGAAATTACCATAGAATCACAGAATGGTTACAGTGGGAAGGGACCATAAAGATCACCTAGTTCCAATCCCCCTGCCATGGGCAGAGACATCTCCCACTAGATCAGGTTGCTCAAAGCCTCATCAAGCCTGGCCTTGAACACTCCCAGAGATGGGGCATTCACAGCTTCTCTGGGCAACCTGTTCCAGTCTTTCACCATCCTCACAGTAAAGAGTTTCTTCCTAATATCTAGCCCAAATCTATAATCTTTCAGTTTAAAACCATTACCGCTCATCCTGTCACTGAACACCCTCATAAGAAGTCCCTCCCCCTATTTTCTCCAGCCTCCTTTCAGGTACCTGAAGGCCACTCTAAAGTCTCCCTGGAGCCTTCTCTTCTCCCAAGTTTCACAGCCTGTCTTCACAGGAGACGTGCTCCAGCCCTCTGATCATCTTCATAGCCCTCCTCTGGACTTGCTGCAATAGCTTCATGTCCTTCTTATGCTGGGGGCTCCAGATCTGGATGCAGTACTCCGGGTGGGCTCTCATGAGAACAGAGTAGAGTGGGAGAATTGTCTCCCTTGATCTGCTGGTCACAATTCTTTCATTGCAGTCCAGGATATGGTTGGCTTTCTGGGCTGCAAGCACACATTGCTGGCTCATGTTGAGCTTCTCGTCTACCAGCACCCCTAAGTCCTGCACTGGGCCTTGTTGAACTTTATGAGGTTTTCACAAGCCCATCTCTTAAGCCTGTCAAGAACCCTTTGGATGACATCCCTCATCTCCAGTGTGTTGATTGCACCATACAGCTCGGTGTCATCAGCAGACTTGTTGAGGGTGCACTCAATCCCATTGTCCATGTACTTGATAATGTGAGATTTAGTTACTGTTTTAACACTGTTCAGCCCTTCTGTCATTTTTATTCCATGTTTCTTAAAAGCTATTGAATGCAAGATGATTATATTCACTGGACTAGTGAGAAAGACTGATTAAGCACAAAGTACTTGTGATGAAAAAAGTTATGTGAATGAGTGAGATAAATCTAGATCTAGATTTGCAATTCAACTTGACAAGTCACTAAACACTGTTTTCATTTTACAGATTTCTCTTGGTGCTGATCTGTTTAATATTCAGTGTACTGTCTACTATAGAGCATTATTCTGAATTTGCCACTGGAACCCTTTTCTGGATGGTAAGTGAACTTTTTTAGGAAAGACTCGAGACAGATTGACTAAATCTAAATTGCTTTACATGAGCAAGGGAAATAATAATTAAAAACAATTATGCATGCTACCTGGACATTTATAATATTACCTGCTTTCATTAAAGGAAGGTCATAGTTTAATGGGGATGATTATTCTCTAGATCCGTAAAATATGAGGGTACTTGATAGATTAAAAGTTTTTATATACTTTATATATTTTTATATACTTGCTTTTTAAAAGGCATGTAGCTGTACACTCTAGCTCTTATAGTGTACAACTATGTTCATTACTGCATCTTATACAGTGTGGAAGAGGATATTTTATAGGCAGAAATGTATTATTAAAACATATCTCTTCTAAGTCTTATGGTTAAAAATTGGCCAAGAACCATGCTCTTCAAAAGTATCTGAATCTCAGGGATAAATGATTTCTGTTGGTCTAGTTTTCCAGTACATAGAGCAGGAAGGAAGTGCTCTTATCACATTTCTGTGCATCAGTGATTTGGCTTTGGAGTTGGTGCTTGTTAAGTGCTGTGACTGTTAGCATTACACTAGGGCATCTGGTTCTTCTTGAGCATACATGAAGTTTTGTACTTGGTATTTTGCAAAAGTGTAAAGACGTTGTGTGGCTTAACAAATATCTTTCTCTTGCTATTAAAATCTTTAGTAATTTAAACAACAGGTGTTGAGATAGAAAAATCTGCCCACCTGGAGGCTTATTGTTTTCACAGTAGTCAGGGAGCAATTCTTTTATCACTGCTAATGTGATGGATTTTGGGTTTCCATCTGGTTTGAAAATAAAAATCAGTTACTTATTTGTTTCCTGTGGCTTAGACTACATTAGTATATGCGGCTTTTACATGCAGTAACTAAGCCATCATTAGGATCCCTGAGTTACTTTGGGATTTTGATTAATGTTAGTCCTGTAACAAATGTTGCTTGGCTTTTAAGCCATATTCAGTGTCAAGCAACTGCAATATTCTGCCCATCATATGTAATCTCCTCATACTCACTGAAGGATGCAGAGTGATTGTAGGTCAGTATAACCACCACCCGAAATAGCAATACTGACAAGGATTCAATGCTTAGCTGATTGGTTTTCTGTTGATAGTATGTGCATGTCCAGACATATTATTTTTGGACAAAAAAATAACTAGATGAAAACAGATGTGTTGTTCATATAGTGGCCACAAAACATTGCCAGGTATTTATAAGTGATGTTAGCGGCTAAGAAATGAATCACGCATAGTCCATGCGGTGCTGGAACAATTTCCAGTGTAACACTTCCTTGTAGTGGTGGAAAAAAACAGGCGTAGTATTCTAGATGCAGTCTAGTGAGTGCTAAGTAAAGGGGGATAACTATTTCCCTTGTTCTCCTGTTGTTAGCTTTCATCACTTCTTTGTGTTTGGAGTAGGTTGTCTTTAAAAAAAACAGCTAGATTTCCTTAGCTTGTTGACCCTTCGGAGCTGCCTCTCATGGGCTCCCAGCTACCAGTTACCTGAATAATTGGAAGTTTGCTTTCCTGAATTGTAGGGTCTGTAGTCCCTTCAGGATCTTGAATTACATGATTTCTTGGATGCTACATCCAACGCATTATCTACCTCCATCTATTTTTTCCTTGTATATCTGAACAGCAGATCTATCTGTGTTTCATTCCCAGTTGCCTACTCAATACCTGTATCTAGAAGTTACTGCTGAAGCACTCCAGAAATCTCTCAGATTAATTGTATCTCACTGTGTTTCCCTTCAAATAGGTGCTAGCTGAATTCAAGTCCTCTGTAAGAATCAGGGCATGATCTAGAAACTTTGAGTTGTTAAAGAAGACCTTATTTGCCTTCTTATCCTGATCATTTGGTCCGTGACAAACTTCCACCACAATGACACCTTTAGTGGCATGTTGTCAGATCCTGATTTGGTGCACTAAGTACTTCACACCTGACTTCTGCAAAAATGTTTGTCATTCATCTTTCATGTCTCCTGTTTATTGTCTCTGTGTGTTCCTTCCAGTATCTCATGCCCTAAATATTGGTGCAGGTACCCTTTTAAGAAATTCTCCACTTTGATCACCCAGGACAAATTGGCAAAACTGAGCAGCATACTGAGTCAAAAGAGCAGTGTGAGTAGCTGGAACTGCTGAAAAGAGGGAATTTTTTCTGTTGTATACTAAGAATGAGTTTATGAAATAATTCTGCCCAACATGGTGTTTATGAATTTGGGATACACTCTCACAAATGTTCATGCCATGCCTGAGTACCAGTACATGGGTAACCAGGGTGTATTGTATGTTCTAAGGGTAACAGATTGAGGGTAGGGGAGAGAATGTGGTTTTCTTGCCTTTTTGTGGACCACATGGTAAAGCCTGGCATCTGAACACCAGAATTTGGGAAACGGTTTAACATTCCTTTTAAAAAAGGATTAATACCTTTGACAAAAATGGAAAAAAACCCCTGCTGAATAGCTGTCTTTTTTTTTTTTTTACTTAATTGCTCTGCAGACAATTTTGGCACTCATGGAGATATTTGTCAGGGTTCACTTGCCTTTTTAATAGCTTCTTCCAAATACAAGTCAAGAGCAGTGATTATGGGATTTCCTACAGTCAGTCTTGAGTCAACACCATTTGCTTTCTGCCTTTGACAGAGCTGACTGCTAATTGTTACTTGTGTTTATCTGCTACCTTCCCAATGGTTTTCATAAGTGCTCCTTAAATGAGTTTGTGATTCCTGCCTGATCTGCAGCACTGTGTCCCCATATATTTTTCTGACAGGAACAAGGCTTTTGAAGAGTGTTGCTCTTGAAGATGGCAAAACCTGTCTAATGTCTTTTTGTTTCATTATCCCTACCTGTTGCTTGTTATTCTTTTTTTTAATGTCATTTTTTTAAAAAGGCATATTCTGAGAAATTAAGGAACAGGCATAGTATTTTTTTTTTAATTGGAAATCCTACCTGCCTGAAGTAATTTCATACTTCAGTTCTTCACTGATATATTTACAAATGGTTTGGTAATAATTAGGAGAAGAAAAAGTTAGTCTTTAAATACTAGTGTTGGTTTTAATCTATTTATTCTTAAAATAAATATACGCACTTTTATCACTACTTTAGATTCCTATCATGGGTCAATTCTATTTCCATTTACCATATTTCCCAGACCACTACCCATTTTACTTCTTTTTGCTTTCACTTGTTGAAATTTCCCCTGTGAGTTCAACAGATCAATCAAATCAATGATGATTGCTTATGACGTCTTTCATTAAAAAAAATTCTGCCTGCTCAACTATTTTTTAAAATTTTAGTATTTGTAACTTGCATGTAAGTCTTCCTTTTATACTCCTTGTTCTAAGCATGATCGTCTAAAACCTTTACTGCAGTGTTTAAAGTTATGCTGCTTCTTCAGCCACTTTCTTCTCTGCGAGATCATCAATCTTACATGGACATGTCTCCTTCCTGATGTGTAAAGCTTTCTTTCAAGTGTGTGTGTATTATACAGAAAAAATTTATATATTTATATATTTTCACCAGTTCATGTTGTTGTGCATTCAAAGCAAAGAATGTTTTGAGCTATTCTCAAGGATTCTCAAGGTGTATTAACCCAGACATTTTGCACGACTATAGGCAAATATTAAATTTGTCTGAGTGCAAGATCTCAGTAGCTAAGTGACTGAGATTAAAAATAAATGAGTTTAGGAGTATTCTTACTTAAATTTCCCGTGGAAATTATTGTTTTTATTTAAAAAGCTTGTTCCAGAAAAAGAAAAAGAAAAAAATCCTGTATTTTCAGCAAATCATGCATATTTGTATGTCCATCTATTTTTCCAGGCTTCATTGTATTCCTCTTAGGTAACATTTTATCCAGATTTTAATTCCCTAATATATACAGTTATAATTTTATCTTACTCTAAGATGATTCTATTGAAAAATGAAAAAGTTGCCAAAGCCTTGTGTATAGTCTTATGCCTATACACTAGAAGGCTGTAATGTTTTTTTAATGATCTAGTAGTTTGTGTGTCAGTTTTGATTTGTGTGTAAATGGCATCTAGATCTTTAAGGAGATGGCATTAAAAAAATAAACTGTAAAGCGGGCCATGTGTAATACCTCCTTTGAGGATTAGCCTGATTGTTTTCATGGTTAGAGGTCATATATTTTTCTACCAGGAGAGGTCACCGTGGTAGTTCACAAAAGACAAATTTTTATTTTTATTGTAAAAGACCATGCAAAAAGAGAGTTTATTAGTTCATGGGAGTAATTTCACTAAATGTGCTGTTCTAAAAACAAAACCAAAATATATGTGATGTTTTTACACACTATGAGTAACAATAGAATAAATCATCAATTTGTATAACAAAAGTGTTGTAGGTTAAATGGAAATTTTTCACTTCAATATCTTGATGTTAATTACATTTTCAATTTAAGAATACCAAGAGCGTCCTTGACATTGAGAAAATAGAACGTGTTTGCTATAAATCATATGGGTTCAACTTTGTTAATTTAATTTCTACTTCTACACCATTATGTATGTAATGTGGTAATTGCAATTGGAATGAAGGCGAGAGAGGAAGTATTGTCTTAATGCAATCTGCAATTCAGAGCACAAAATCCAAATGTGAAATCACTGCAAAGTTTTCAGGGTAAGTGGTAATGACAAAACTGTGTAGGAATTGATATACTGGATTGGATGAAAAGCTTAATTATTTCATTGTTGTATTTCTGATAGTGGTCTGTTTTCAATGCAAAAAAAAAAAAAAAAAGGAAGTCTTTCTTACAAAACTATTATCTATTAAAATAGGTAAAATAGGAATAGTCTTTTATTTTGCTTTCACCTGGGATCACTACATTCTAGTCACATTCTCCTGATGGGTGGTTTCCTATTGTATTTTTCTCTGGCTTATGAGATAAGACTTAAAGGGCATGTCCAGTCCTAGAAGTTTTCTGCAGCAGATCCACAAACAAGGTGGATAGTCTCAGTGTTTCAGCTGGGATCACCTTCCCTGTTTCAGCAGGGCTGGATACTGGATTCCAGTGTTTTTTCTAGATGACCTCAGCTCCTGTGGTACCTCTTCCTTTGGGAAACAGAGTTTACACATCTGCTTTCCTCTGACGTGTTTCTTTGCTGGAAAAAGCAGCAGCATATCTTCCAAACACATTAACACCTGTATTTTATAGCATTACAGTACTAGAGGGTACACAATACCCTTAAAGACTCTGTTTTCAGGATCCTCACTTGTTGCCTCTAATGTAGGCCCTCACTGCCCTCTCACATTGCTTGGTCACTAGCAAGCCTGATGTAGTGACTACATTTAGCATGTACATTTTATTAACAATCCTGCATTTGCAAATCCTGTTGGAGAAAAGGCTGAGATGTCAGATTAGGAGCTTTCATATCAGCTACTGCTTAAGCTTTTTGAGAGGCTCATGGTGTGTCTTTATTTAGTAGTCAGGGCTTAAGGGGAAGATCTCATAAAAAGTCTAGGTGGCAGTTGGATCACATTGTTCTGTGTCTTTCTTGAAGTAACTGCTTGGTTTTGACTCGGTTACGAGTTTTTCTGCATCATATGCCATGAACACACCTTCCTGCTGGAAGGCTTCTCAGAGTACTCAAACTTCAGAGTACCAGGTGACAGTTGGCTTGTGTAAGACATCAGTGTATCTAATTGCTCTGTTTCTGAACTGGACCTCAGAATTACTTTTCTTTTTTGATAGCATTTTCAAAGGTGATGGCACTAT
This sequence comes from Nycticryphes semicollaris, assembly GCA_013400055.1. Lineage (NCBI taxonomy): Eukaryota > Metazoa > Chordata > Aves > Charadriiformes > Rostratulidae > Nycticryphes > Nycticryphes semicollaris. The sequence continues at coordinate 1,039,605 of VXBJ01005283.1, forward strand.
TTTCAAATTGTGTGTTTTTAAAAGAGTTCTTCCTGTCCGCAGTGGAAGAGTTCTCCCATTCCTTTATTTTTGCCTCTCCTTTTATCCCTTCCCCCATTTAAGATATGCAGTCATGTCATAAAATGCTGTGTCATCTTTAATCTGTTAGGAAAGTACAAATAAGATTGCATGGTATGTAAGCTTAATTTAGTCTTCTCTATGATTTATGGTGAAGTGTATGCAATGTCATAGGTTTGAGGGAGTTTTTTCCATCCCATCAAAGCAATTAGTGTTAGAAATAAAAAGGGTGGGTTTTAAATCCATTTCCTACTTTTGTGGCAATTAATAACTCTAAATCTGTGTTTTGCCACATGGAATTAGCACTTAGGCCCTTTTCCAGGTCTGCTAAAAAAGCACTATGTTAATAAGCTAATACGTGAAGTCCACAGATACTCTTGCTGGCCTCACCGGATTGTTTATTACAGATGACAATGGATTTTGTTGCACATTGTGGCATGCAGAGTAGGTACCATAATACTTAGTGGCATTTTCTGATATTTGTGTAGTGTATATTGCCTGTATAGCAGTAGGTATTAATGAAGTGTCCAGTCCCTTAAAGGAACTGAAAGGTAAACTACATCAGGAGAAAAATACACTTTCTTTTAAACTATGGAAGAGGCAGGCTATTAGTATAGAATACATCTGAATTCATGACTCAATAGCTTTTTCTTCATTCTTTTATTCCATGTAAACCTGTGAGAGAGAAAACAAGAAGAATAATCCCTGTTTCTTTCTGAATTTATTGTTGGTCTGTAAGAAAATGAAAAAAATTATCAAGAATATTATTACAATATAAAAATTATTAAAATAGATATGGAGTATTGTCTCATACATTAAACATATTAGGAAAAAAATTGAGTTTGTAAGTCTTTCACCACGATCCATAAACTTAAGTTGTCTGCTAAGTAATGTTGCTGAGTTGCCATAGTCTTTCTGGAATCAAATTTAACTATTGAGCTTCTCAATGTGAATTATGATGCAATTATTCTCATGGCTTTTATTACCTTGTTAGTTGCTTTGATGTAGTACAGAACATGTTGTGCTGGATGATTGCTGTGAGCTTTTCAACTATCTAAAATAGAAATTATTGCACAGAAAGTATCACTGAGGTGAATTAACAAAGGTCTAATTCATAATGGCCTTCGTAAAATTTTACTCACTTATTTCTTTAGTTCTGTAGAGTTTTCTGTGCAAAGAGGTTTCAAAATGTGGTCCAAGATACTAGAGAAACAGTTCTTACTTGGGAGTGAGAGGAAAGTGGAGAGGTATATGCAGGATTTTCCCAATTCTTCCCTTTGAAATTTTGAGATCCTCCCAAATCAAAAGGTTAAGAAACATGTATATGATTATTTACAGTGCTGAGGTGGATTTTCACAATAAATAAATTCCACTCCAGGAGCAAGTTAAACCCTTCAGCTCTTACTAGAAGAGGTCAGGCTTCAAGACTGGAAGGCTCTGTTGGGGTACTAGTGGATCTATAGAGAAATGAAGAACTTCGGGCACTAACTTCTTGAATCTTTTTGATTCACTATTTGGTTGTGTTTGCCTTAGCAGTATCTTTCTGAAAAAGAAATTCTAGAAAAAAAGTCCTGCTCAAAAATAATTGAGACTGTAGTTAATTTTCTTTGTATAAAAATAGTTGCCTAAGTAGAATTAAAAAATATATCTTCCTATCTGAATCACCTAACTCACTTGAATGGTAGTTGTTTTTTTAAGAAATGTTAAACAAATCCATTCATATCCAAACAACAGACTTTCAAACACTAAGTATATTGGTTTCATCTAAGAGATGAAAGTCTGAAAAAGTTAATGATACTATAGGACACTTAGCAGCATTTGATGTCTTTCCACATATTAAATATTATATTTTCACATACATGACTTTTATCTTTATAAAAGCAAGCATGACGGCAGAAATAAGTATTTTCTGTATCAGTAGGATTCTGTAGCATTTGAGTAACTATTAAGCTAAATAGGTCACTAAATTGACATTTTCAGCTCTAAGGACTGGAAAACCTTGAAGACAGGTTATCAGATTAAATTTTGGACATAAATACACGTGTACAAACATTTGGACTATTAAACCTTTATGCCTGCTTCTGAGGCTTCATTGTTTTGAGCTGCCATTCCTTGATTGAATCTTCATGAGCACACACTATTCATTTAGCCATCCCACTTCCTCCTTTTGCCCGAGCACCTAAATATTCCAATAAAAAAAGTGAAGAGAGCCTTGTGTGTGCTCTCCACCTAAAACACAGCTGCAGCTGAGAAAATACTCGTCTTTTTCATGTGTGCACTTTAATCACTCCAGCCGAACTCCTTCCCTTCTCCCGCTTCCCCTGTGCAGTTATCCATAACTGTACTGGAACATATTGTAAATTCCAGGCTATATATTTCATTTACACATGCTTCTGTATAAAATACTGATTTTCTGTGTTAATGTAAGCATTTTTCTATTTTGTCATCAGTGACACTCTTGCGTAAAAGTTGATGGCTTTTCCACAAGAGTTTCTTCTTGAATTAGATATGGATGAAAGTTATTTGCATACAAATTTCTTTGTGCTTATTTTTTTCAGATTTAATAAAACTCATAAAATGGAGTTGTACTAAGAACAGCATAAAAATAATTCTGTATTTTGTATTTTTTTTGTATTTTGTATTTGTAATTTTGTAATTTTGTAATTTGTATTTTGTGGGGAAGAAAAAAGGATTTATGCAGTGGCTAGACTTATGAACAAAAAAATACAGAGAAGAGTTTAAGGACTTCTGCATGACTGGGCAAAGAATATAATAGGTGTGCATTTGGGGTTTCTTTTCCCCATCCAAGCACAGCATAATTTAATGCTGCTACTGACTTTAGCAGAAATATTAGATAGTACAAGCCCAGTTTAAAACCTGTAATTATATTATATGTCAGTCCTTTACAGTGGATAGGCAGTTAGTGCATGCTAAATGTGTTTGAATTACCAAGAGTATGCTTTACCACTAACAAAACAGGAAAAGATTAATGTGTGAGTGTGAAGAATCTGGTCTGCACTGTTGTTTCCTTACTCTATGCTCCACTTCCTGGAAGATAATTCGAGATGCGGCACTGCCTAAAGACCCTGTCCACTACTACATTTCTCAATACAGTGTGCCTCTGGCTGCCTCTGGAGCAGGTTCAGTGCCCCAGACAAAGGATGATGCTCTGTTTTTTTCCAAACCTGTCTTTTGATCCTTCAATGGGTCATGGTGAACGTCCTGACAGTTTATGGCAGATGTTGTGTTCAATGGATACGCATCTTTGTTTTCCCTTTCTTTCCTCACAGGAATTCAGAGAAAGGTTGCTGAGAAAAATGGAAGGCTGACAGTGAAAGCTGACTGCTAGATAGTGTAGCCAAGGTTATATATTAGCTCTATTTTGTTCCAGCTTGATGAGGCTTTGATTTTTTTTTTTTTTAGGTAATGGTTTGTTTCTACTCGCTATTTTTGGATTTGATTTCAATAGAGGAGTTCATCCCTGCTTTTCTGTTAACACCAAATGGTTTTGCAGGTTTATGACATCTGCTGAGAATCCTCCATTTCTTTCTTCACCACTTGCAGAAGAGGAGGAAAAATAGTACTGGGAGCCTAAATAAAAAAGTTTTGCAGGATCCTTGTGAGTGTAATACCATTTTGAAAGCAAGGGCTCTGGAAAATTTCAGAAAGCTGGAGAAAGATCTCAAACTGACTTACAAATGGATATCACTACCGATTATAT